>PVLD010001254.1:0-199014 GCA_004027595.1 Dinomys branickii
TTTCTTGTGGAGTTTTTGGGGTCCTCCATGTATAGTATCATGTCATCTGCAAATAGTGATAGTTTGACTTCTTCCTTTCCTATCCTTATTCCTTTTATTTCTCTCTCTTGTCTGATTGCTCTGGCTAGTACTTCCAGAACTATGTTGAATAGGAGTGGTGACAATGGACATCCTTGTCTTGTTCCTGACTTTAAAGTGAGAGATTTCAGTTTATGTCCACTTAGTATGATGTTGGCTGTTGGTTTGTTATAGATGGCTTTGATCAGATTGAGGTAGAGGCCATCTATTCCTATTTTTTCTAAGGTATTTAACATGAATGCATGTTGGACTTTATCGAAAGCCTTCTCTGCATCTATTGAGATGATCATGTGCTTTTTTCGTTGACTGTACTGATATAGTGTATTACATTAATTGATTTGTGAATATTGAACCATCCCTGCATTCCTGGAATGAATCCTACCTGGTCGTGGTGTAGAATTTTCCTTGTGATTCACTGTAATCTACTTGCCAATATTTTGTTGAGTATCTTTGCATCTATGTTCATTAGAGAGATTGGTCTGTAGCTCTCTTTCTTAGTTGGGTCCCTCTCTGGTTTTGGTATCAGTATAATGCTTGCCTCCAGAAATGTGTTGGGGAGAGTTGCTTCCTTTTCAATTTCGTTGAAGAATTTGAGAAGAGGTGGCATTAGATCTTCTCTAAATGTTTTATAGAATTCTGCTGTGAATCCATCAGGGCCTGGGCTTTTCTTTGTTGGTAAGTTTTTAATAATGTTTTCAATCTCATTAATTGATATTGGGTTGTTCATGACTTTTAGGTCTTCCTGATTCAATTTTGGCAATATGTACCTTTCTAGGAATCTGTCCATTTCTTCTGTATTTTCTATCCTATGAGAATACAGATTTTCAAAGTAGGTATTAATGATCTTTCGTATTTCTTTTGGATCTGTAGTGACTTCCTCTTTTTCATTCCTTATGGCATGAATTTGAGATCTTTCCCTTCTTTTTTTGATAAGGTTGGCTAGGGGTTTATCAATTTTATTTATTCTTTTGAAGAACCAACTCTTTAATTCACTAATTTTTTGTAGATTTTTCTTCATCTCAATTGCATTAATTTCTTCCCTCAGTTTTATAATCTCCTCCCTTGTTTGGGCTCTTGGTTTGGCTTGTTGCTCTTTTTCTAAGAGCTTGAGGTGTATCATTAGGTTATTTATTTGCTGTCTTTCTATTTTCTTTGTATATGAGTTCATTGCTATAAATTTCCCTTTGAGGACTGCTTTCATTGCATCCCACAGATTCTGGTAGGATGTACTTGCATTTTCATTTATTTGTAGGTAGTTTTTAATTTCTTCTTTAACTTCTTGTGTAACCCATTGGTTGTTCAGGAGGTTGTTGTCTAACTTCCAAGTGTTTATGTGGATTTTGGAATTCTCTTTGTCATTAATTTCCAATTTCATTGCACTGTGGTCAGATAATATGCATGGGATAATTTCAGTTCTTTTGCATTTAGGTAGATAAGCTCTATGGGCTAGAATATGGTCTATTTTAGAGAAAGACCCATGTGCAGCTGAGAAAAATGTGTATTCTGATGTTGTGGGGTGGAACACTCTGTATACATCTACTAAGTCCATTTGTTCACACTTTTGGTTCAGGTCTGTTATTTCTTTGCTGAGTTTCTGTCCAGTTGACCTGTCTGTTTGCATCAGAGGGGTGTTTAGGTCCCCTATTACAATAGTGTTATTAGTTATTTGATTTTTTACGTCTGTTAAGATTTGACTTGTAAAGTTAGGTGCACCATTATTCGGTGCATAAATGTTTAGGATTGTTACCTCTTCCTCTTGTAGGTTTCCCCTAACTAGTATGTAATGGCCTTCTTTATCTCTTTTAATTGTTTTTGGTTTGAAGTTTATATGTTTGCAAACATAATAGCTACCCCTGCTTTTTTCTGGGAACCTGTTGCATGGAGAATTGTTTTCCAAACTTTAACTTTCAATCTGTGGATTTCCTTTTGAGTAAAATATGTTTCCTGTATACAGCCTATCATTGGATTGTGTTCCTTAATCCACTCTTCCAATCTTTTCCTTTTGACTTTTGAATTGAGGCCATTTTCATTAATGGTTATCATGGTTATATGTTGGCTTATTCTAGTCATGTTATTTACTTGTTGTTTTCCATCTTTTGCTGACTGTTTACTTGTTTGTTCTGTTTAGGGAGTTATTTCTATTGTTCTTGGGATTGTGGTCTCTTTTTTCTCTGTCTAGAATATCTTTTAGTGCTGTTTGCAATGCTGGTTTGGCACTCATGAAGTTCTTCAGTTGTTCTTTATCATGGAAATATTTTATTTCTCCATTGAATTTGAGGGATAGTTTTGCAGGATACATCAGTCTGGGTTGGAAGTTGTTTTGTCTCAGAATCTGTAATACCTCGCTTCAAGCTCTTCTTGATTTCATGGTTTCCGTTGAGAAGTCTGCTGTGATTCTGATGGGCTTTCCTTTATAGGTGATCTGTTTCATTTCTCTAGCAGCTTTTAATATTGTGTTCTTTTTCTGGATGTCTGAGATCTTGACTATTATATGTCTGTGTGTGTTTTTCTTTGGGTTATGGATCGTTGGTGTTCTATATGCCTCGATTAACTGAACTTCAGTATCTTTTACCTTGTTTGGGAATTTTTCTGCTATTATTTCAGCAAATATTCTTTTTATATCGTTTGTGTGGTCTCCTACTGTTTCACTCATTCCTATAACTCGAATATTGTTACATTTTGCCTCATCTTGGAGCGGTTGAATTAATTTTTCTTGTGTCTTTGATTTTATGAGATCCTTTCTTGCTCATAAGCTGCCATGCTGTCTTCAAGGTCTGAGATTCTATCTTCGGTTTCATTTAAGCGGTTTTGTAAGTTTTCAGTGTAAGTTTTCAAATCCTGCCATTCTCTTTGGACCTGTTTCATTCTTGGTAATTCATTCCTAAATTGCTCTTGTAACATTTCCATTTGTTTCTTATTTTCTTCTAATCTTTTATCTATTTCTTCTCTATGTGTACGGAACATTTCTTCCATTATTGTTTCCAGTTCGTTTTTTGTCTGAGAGATCATTGCAGGTATGTGGCTTATTTCTGCTTTAAACTCTTTTATGGCCTGTTGGAGTTGTTTCATTTCAGATGCAATTGAATAACTTGCAAGTATGTGGCTTCCTGGTTCCCCTGTATCCTTGCATTCAGAACTTGTTCTGGGTGGGGTTGAGTTCTGAGACTGCGTTTTGTTCCTCTGTTTTCCCATTTTTGGGTATCAGATTCAAAATGTTGAGCTATAAATTCCCCAGGCAGTTCAGCAGGCAAAGGTCTGCTGCAGAGGCTGTTCCAATGACTCCTTCTCTTTGGGAGAATGTCCCCTAAGCTTTCTGCTGAGAGATCCGCTTAAAATGCTGCTCAGATGCTGCTTTGTGGACCTTGCTATTCCCTACCCCAAGACCTGGCTGCGGCGCATAAACAGCTTGCCGTCCCAGGGACCCTGCAGGCAGGGGGCCGCTCAGGTGTTCCTCCCTGGGTGGAGCTCCTGCCCCACTCAAAAATCCCGTTGGAGCACCCAGCCAGCTCTTCTGTCTCTGGGACAGTGCAGTCAGAAGTGCTGCTCGGATGTCCCTCACTGGGCAGAGTTTCTCCCTGACTCAAAAAAACCAGTCAGGGCGCCCAATCAACTCACCCTGGGATCGTGCAGGCAGGAATGCCGCTCAGATGTATCTCCTTGTTTCAGCTTCTTCCCGACTCAGAAATCCCGTTTCGGTGCTCACTCGGCTCACCCGTTCCGAGATCCGTGCCGGAGGAGATCCCGGCACTCCCCCACCTCCTCGGCGTTCTCGCAGGAGCCGCGGACGCTCTCCGGCTGAGGATTCCGCCGGCTGCGGGGTCGGGGCTCTGAGTAGGATCCCATTCAGTTGCACAGATTAGCGCACTCTGCCCGATGAGCGCGTTCTCCAAGTTTGCTCTGCTACGCTGCCTCCAAAAATTCCTGGTGGCTGTCACCTGTGCCCATTCGGGTTTGGGAGATGGGCGGGTCCGACCCCCCCCCCCCGTGATCGCACTTGGTGTTAAGCGGGACTGGGGGGAGCCGCGGCGCAGTGCCGATAGCCTCAGGTGCCCAGCTTTCAGGGCCCGCCCACTTCTCACCGGCGTATCCAGCGAACCCGTTAATCCTCAGGCAGCGCAGAGCAACACATTCAGTTGGAATTTCACAGCCACAGACTCGGCACTCGCAAGTAAAAGATCAGTCTCCGGGAGAGTTTCCCTCTGCCGCTCACCTGGTCACCATCTTCCCGGAAGTCTATAGTGTATGTTTAAATAAAAATAAAAACTAGCTACATTACTGTCCTTCAAAACACTCCCTCTCAGCTGAGAAACACTTATCCCATCATCCTCGCTACTTTTTGAAACAGTTCTGGTGATCTTCTTTTGTGAGTATTTTTTTTTCATAGCAGCCTTAATGCCTTAAGTTATTTCAAAACTTTATGACAACTTCTGTCAAATAAAGACATTGGAATATATCCCCGTCTACCTTATTCCCCAAATCTGACATTGTGTGAATTCTAGCTGTTTCCCCAACTTTGAAAGAAAATGAAAGATTAATATCTTGAATCAAAAAGCCAGAGATGATAGCACAATGGATGACATAAAAGAGGACTTCCAGAATTTCTTTGGAAAATAGCAAAACCAGTGGGATAATTGTGTTCAAAGCAAAGGACAGTATATTGATGGGCTTAGTGGCCATGTATCTTTTACTATAAAAATTTTAAAATATTTAAACATTTACCATATTTTGTTATCAAACATCATATGGCATACTGAGACCCTTAACTATGGATCTGTGAATCAAATTAATAAAAGGATCTATAGGAAAGTGTGAATGCATCACAGTTCTTTTTAATTATTTACACAGAGTATCTATTTTACAGTATTTATAAATCCACTTGTGATATTACAGCAAAATTCCATAAACTGAGTGATTCACAAACCACTGAAACAGCAGTTGAAAGGTTATTTACCCCAATAGGGTCACTATAGTCACAAAAATTAATCAAAAATTTCAGAATAACTAGAATTGTTACTCTTGTTTTGAAATTTTTTCATCATTGTATTTATTATTTTTTTCTCTTTAAAGTAAAAAAGACAAGAAGAGTTCTCAGGCCCTGACATATACCAGTGATAATATCTGAGGAGATGAAAGTGCTATTTGCCGTGATTTGATAATTACACATTGAATAAATACACTAAATTATAACACTTTATCTTAATAAATAAGAACAAATAGTATATGTCAATTGAAAATAAAAATAAAGCAATGTATTCCTCATGCTTCTTGGAACTATGAAGTTCAAGAGTAAGGGCTCCCCACTTACAGGATGTACTGATGACTTCCTGGCTCATGAGTGTGGCCTTCTCCCTCAGTTCAAACAAGGCATCTTGCTCTGGCCTCTTCTAGAAGGGCAGTAATCCTCTGAGCTAACCACCTCCCCATAGCCCCACTTCCTAATACTATCACTAGAGGATTAGGATTTTAACAGAAATATCTGGGAGCACAAACATTCAGCGTGTAGTGATGGCATTTTGTATTTTTCTATATCTAAGATTTAAACTCTCAACCAATATATTTAGTCATTCTGATCCACACACAGAAGACCATGTAAGTATGGAAATAGTATATAAAAGGTACTACTAACCGCTAATAAGTTATCTCTTTACAAAACGAAAAGCAATTTTAAAAACTTTACAGTGTTTTCTGCCTTATGAATGTACACCAGCATAACACATGACAGCCAGCAGAAATTCTAATCTTTGTTTGAGGAGCAGAGAGATCGTTGTGTCATACTACACTAATGATTTTCTTTCAAGAAAATCCTGATTGCACACAAACATCTTCCCACCTTTCCTGGTCTTCTCTTCATGTCTACCCTGCCCTGTCCAACACCCTCTGATTTCCTACAAAGTTATTGCTATCTGCTCCGGTTTCTCACTTTCTGTTTTAAATATCCAAATAGCTGTCACTTCACATTGCATTTAAGTATGTGAAAATGAATTTTCTTGAAGACAACTTTGCATCCAGCTAGGAAACATACCTAGCATTGTTGACCTTTCCTTAGGAGAGTATCTACATGGGTGTGTTAGTGTGGAGATAGGGGTAGTGAGGGTAGTGAGGAAATAAATATGTTTTATCCCTGTCACAATGTCTTATTTATCCTTGTGCAGTCTAAATTCAGGTGATATATTTTTTCATGCAAATACTATCAACTTCTTTTTAGAGCTTTCATTTCTATTATTTTGTTTTTTTCTGTTTAGCAGTCTTTTTACCACCTCATAGTCTGCTGTAGGAAGTAATTTAAAATCCGTTACTTCCTGTACAATTACAACTCTCTTATGAATACGGCTTATAACAAAAAACAATTTTTGAAGATAGAGAGAACATTAGTCTCTCTTCAAATTAATTTCATTTTAAAAAAGGAAAATCAAGTTTAGTATCAAACTGTCCCTCATCTACTGTACTTGTCAAGGCTTTTGGTTAAAAGCAATGGAAACTAACTCTTGAAGATGTGAACAGGAAAGGGAATTCTCTGAGAGCTAATTGTATTACCTCACAGAGCCTATAACGATGCTTTCAAATCATAAGCTCAGAAATCCAGAAGAACAAGTGAAAGACCAGACAGCCAGAACCAAGTTAGAAAATATACTTGAACTCTCCAGAGAAAAGTACTCCAGCTAACTGCCTGGAGAAGACACCACTGGTACTATTAGGTATTTCAAATTCCACTGGCTTTGTTTGTGAGCATCACTATGTACTGCTGGTACCAAAGCGAAACTTTGCTGGTCTTATGTGTTTGGGTCTCAAATTCTCACTTACTACTGGCTGGAGAGGAAGCCATAAGTTTTGGCTTCTGTCTTTGCTTTCTGAATCACTAAATGAAGGTTATGGGCATATAGCCTATAGAAATTTAATGATAACCTCCAAGCAAGGCCAGGATAGGATGCATTTATTTTTTAGGCTTGCAGGATTTTCTCAACCACCACATCCATAATTACATTTTCTCCACATAGGAAGGACACTCTTCTTGCCTTGAAAAAGTAAAACCAAATAACAATGGTAATTCCAATGGCCTCTTTATAGCTCCACAATGACATGGGATTAAGTTGGATATCTTTACATTGTAGCCATTATTTTATTTGAAAAAATAATCAAAAGAGGACCTATTTACCAAGTTTAACAAGTGGCTCCGATATTCTTTTCCTTTTATGCACGAATTATAGGGTCTTCATCTTATTAGGAAGAGATTTATAAATTATAATTTCATTTTTATAATGTGATCAAAGATAATGATACATGGCAGTGCACACAGGAGTGTATAGATCATATATTGAGGACATATAAGGTATGCATATTACAGGTAGTATATGTGAGCAATATGTAATGCATATATGAAACACGCATTCTAGGAGGACTTGGCTGCACATGCTTAGCCCTTCTATGAGCAGAACATGGCCACTTCAAAGACAGCCATTATGACTTTTCCATGTTTAGTGTTTTCCCCTTTCAGTCTCTAAGTATTAAAGAGGTATAATTTATTTTACTTCATAAGGAAAATGGCTACTCATTAAGAACCCACTGAAAGGAATGATTTCTATAGGTCTTTAACATCATCATGATAATGACCAGAATAGCTGCTAGGGCATTTAGCAGTCACATTTGAAGCATTGTACTCTGCAGGGTCCCCGCCTGTGGGAATGGATGTCACCACCCTGTTTTGCAGCTTTCATTCTATTGCCTTTTTTTTTTTTCATTTAATATGTTGACAGCAGCCAACACCTGCAGAATTTCTTCCATTGTGTTCATTGTGTCCTTATGACACATGCATTTCTGCCCCACACTATACTAGGCACTTTTCCTTCCTGTCCGATATTCCCTTGTGCCACTGCTGTTTCCTGTGTCTGTCATTCCTTTGTCAATGTTTGGATCATCCCCACTGTCATTTCTAAAAAAAATCTGTGTTGCTGTTTGTATTGAAGAAATCCATAAAAACACATTCAGTTACACAGTTCTACAGGATAGACTGTTTCTTTTGGACAGTAACTGTAATTTCAAGGTCCTATAAGGGTTTTGTAAAGCTTTGGTTGTTTCTTTTACATGAGAGCTTCATAAAGTGAAACTACTTTCTCACTTATGGGTTCTCAATTCTGACCCTACAGAAGAGAATGAAATTGTTGGGAAGTTCCTTTACAGCCCTTTGAGGACAGTCTGCAAGTTAAAGAGATTGGAGGGTGAGTCTTCCAGCCAGCTTTAAGATGAAAGCAAACAGTTTATTTCCCCACTTCTTCAAACAGTAAATTCAGGTAATTCCATCTAACCTACATAACTATAATCATTGCTTTGATAATTTTTAAAATTTATATTAGCACATATTTACAATACATAATGTTTGTCTTCCCCCTTAGAAGAATGTCCTTAGCATATCTTAATTCTTTCTCTTGGGATTCCTTCCCGTTTACAAAACATCTACCTCCCTCTTTCCTATTATCCAGCTTTTATTTTTTAAATTTTATACTTGGCACTATCAAAATAACTCTTTGGCTTCATTTATTTCCCTATCATTTCAATATGGGTAAACTTTTAGCCTTTATACCTTGTTATACCTTTATCTTATTATACCTTGATATTTTTCTTTGACATATGTTTTTCACTCTCTTCCAATTACTTCACAAGCATTACTTTATAAATTTCTCTCAAACCTAAACTATACTCTTGACCTAATTTCTGACTCTCTGTTTTTTCTTTAAGTTTCATACATTAAGCCATACCCTGCTCAGCTTGCAACCCCCAGGCAGCTGCAAAAAGTGAATTTTTTCCTTAATAATGAATTAGACAAGTCTTTACAAAAATATAATTGCAATATTCACCTTGAAAATGTAAGGCTTGATCTACTTATGAGTTAGAACAGGCTGAATCACTCTGATTTGATAAATAAAAACTCAAGATAATATTTTTCTAGTGTTCTTTCACTGTTTCATTGTGAAGCCGTAGTGTGCAGAAAGGAAGTGGACACAAGGTTAAGAGTAAAGAAAGAAAGAGAGATGTATGGGTCACAAAAGAGAAAGAATGATTTTAATCAGGAAGCTTGGGCTCATTATTCAACATGGGATTTTTTCTTTTTTGAAAAGAATAAAAAATAATTTTAAAAAATTAGAAATGATACAGAATTTCCCTAAACAAGACAATGTTTGTCATATTGCATATGGTTGTCTTCAAATTAGTTGCTCAGATTATCAGATATAAGCATGCAAAATGGCTCAAAAATTTAAAAAATTTAGAAAATTAAAAACTGTAAAACAAAATCTAAACATTAACTGTTCCCTTCAATAAACCAATAGAAATCAGCAGTACAATTATCCGAGGAGTCTTGGTTACTTTTTTCTCATTGCTGTGACAAAATACCCAACATCCAAAATGAAGGAAGGAAAGGTTTATTTAACTTACAGTTTTGGCTGGTTCTGAGGCACAGTGGCACATGGCAGAGGGCAGTAGTTCATGGCGGGGATACAGAGCAAAGCAACAAGGGCAAGAATGGAAGAATGGTGGCTAGCAGCCTTTCTCTCCCTTACAGATACAAACTATCTGCCCCAGGGCTGGTATAGCTCTCACACCCATAGTCCCAGCATTGGATCATGGATCAGTCATAAACTCTAAGAGCCACCCCATAACTGCATGAGGATTTGGGGGGACATGCAGACACAAACCATGACATTCCACCTCTGGCTCCCCAAAGACTCATGTACATCCCTTTATACAAATAGCATTTAGTTCATCTGCAAGAGTTGCCAAGGTCCTAACAGTTTCAGCACTGCTAAAAACACCATGTCCCAAGTCTTCTCCAAGATGTAAGGCAAATTCTTAGCTGTGAGCCCCTGTACAAATGAAAAGTTAAACACTTCCAACATACAATGGCACAAAGTACATGTTACCACTACAAAAGGTACAAACACAGGGATACAGAGCATTGGGACCAAAGCAAGTCCAACATCCAGCAGGGCTAACATCATGTCCTATAGTTCCAAATCCAGCCCCTGAAGCAACTTGTGGCACATTGTGAGCTCCAAAGTGCTTATATGATTCCACAGGTATGGCAGTTCCAGTGGTTACAATTCCTAGGGCTTCTCTCTCAGACCCACTTTGCTCCCTCCTTGCAGCCTTCCTCAGATGATTCATGGTCCTGGCTTTTCTAAACTTCTGAGGTCTCCAGTGCACCTTTGGCTTCACACTCACAGTTTCACACACTGCCCTCTCAGGGGCACATTGCCTGGCTTCCCAGGCCTTCTGAAATCTGAGTGGAAGCCTCTTTAACCTCAGAATGCTTGCATTATCCATGCACGCAAAGGCCAGGGCCACGTGGATGATGCAAGGTCTACTGCCACCTGGAGCAGTAGCCAAGCTTTCCTTTCTCTTGGCCACAGAGGTTGAGTGCCTGGGTCGCTGGGCACTCTGAATCCAATTTTGAGGAACAAATTCTCTGTGCTACCGCTTTTCTGGAACCTGGTGCGGCCACCACTGCCATTCTGGACCACGGTGCTCTGTGGCTTCCTTCTCAAGGCAAGGTCTTTCACCTTTGCAGTTTTGAGGCTGCAAAGGATGAAGACTTGCTGCCTCTTCTGATGCTCTCAGGCCATCTTTTCCACTCTCTTGATCCTCTTCAGCAATCAGGATCTCCTCAATTCCACCTTTGCTATCCACAGCTTGACTCTCTAGACACAAACCATAACACGAGGTATATTTGCATATACATACAAATTTTTCCCTTCCTTCTTTCTTTTCTCTTTTACCTCATCGAAGTTGTTCCTTCCCTTTGAGTAATTTCTTCTTGACATAATAATATTCATTTCTCTCCCTCCTCAAAACTACATTTGCTGTGCCCAAGTGACATTTTATAAAAATTAAAGAAATCCTCTGGCTTCTTCATCCAGCTCAGCTCCACATTCAAGAAGCAAGGGCAGTACAGGGGCCAAAGAGATAGGAACAGCCTGATTTGTAAACCCAGGCCTTTGAGGCAGAGATGAATAAAAGATCTTTCAGAGGTTTTTAAAAATACCAGTGTATTAGTCAACTTTCTCATATTTGAGACCTTACCTAATGTCCACGATTTCTTCAATACCCAGTAAGAGAAGTCTCCAAAGCTGATTGCCACGTGTAGGGGAAGGGCTCAGGTTCAACAGCAGGCTGACGAGGGCATCGGGTGAAGTGATCATTTCCATAGGAACCGTTGTGAAGTGGTACGTGCCAGAGGCAGTGCTTGCACTTGTAGATTAGGGTCTATTTCCTGAGCAGCCTGAGTCATCATTACATAGGAAAGAAGAGATAGTGAACTAGAACATGCAAGAAAGAAGATAAAATGCAACATTTGCTAGGCAAGGAATGGAGAAAGCACCTGGAGAATTTGCATGGCCCTGTGTCTTCCACACTTCCCAGGAAGCAAAATAACATATAGCAGCAATGCCCTCGCTGAGAATTTTCCTGCTGTTGTTGTGGAATACTTACACACTCTTCCAGTCTTTTTAAAGTGCTATTCTTTGAGCAGTTCAATGTATTTTTTCATGTACAGATCAGAGTTTAGTTTAACTCTAAATATAAAATTTGATCCCATAACTATATCCATTGTTATGGAAAATTATATGTATGTATTATAAAATCCAACTCCAAACTGAGACATCATTTTGTTTTAAAAAGAAAGCTTTCCCTCGAATTATGCTTTGGACGCATAATTTTGAGCTATGAACTGTATTTCTCTTTTTGAAATTTCTTCGGGCAGATTGAAATTTTTAGGGTACAGCATACAATTTTAGAGGATTTTGAGAGTCCATGTTGAGGAGAAAAGACACAAACACCCAGGCAAAATTTAGATGCTATGAGCAGAGAAACGTAGCTGGCTTAGGGAAGGAAATTTCGACAATGATGACACACACATCACAGAGACGTTTCCGTGAGATTGTGCACTTTGTGGTGTAACATTGCCTTTTCGCTTCTATGTGGAACTTACGTGACGTACACGTCACTGCATTTGCCCTCATGTATCCGTGAGGTAGGGAGCTGAGAAGTAATTTCAGGGAGGGCAACAGTGATAACTGAGTTAGGTACAAAATTGAGGGGAAGAGTTTCATATAATCCTGGGATTCCCTTTTGCTATTTTAAAGTGAAAAAAAAAAACACACACACACAAAGTAACAACAATGAAGACAAAACCAAACAATAAAAATGACACCGATTTTGAAAACAAGATGGTAGGAATTCAACAGTGGTTGTCATATGATATATTGTTAGACAACAATATGCCATATAACAACCACTGTTGAATTCCTACCATCTTGTCTAATGAAGATCTGTATCATTTTGACCTTTTTATTACTTGTTATTGTCTTTAATTGTTTGATCAATCTTGCATTCTTGCATATGGTAATCTGAACAACTTTGTTGAAGATAATCCTGTGATTCTTAGCAATGAAATTATGTTGTTGGTGATTTGTTAGCTGTTTGTTTCAGTAACTAAGTTGAACTAATGAAGAGGCAAGTTTTGTTTATATTTTTCAGCACGGACCTATAATAATGGCATCATAGTTCTGTGTAACAAAACAATCTGAATTTACGCTACTGGGAAAGTACCCAAAATGAGTGGCAGTTTTAAACAAAATTGAGTTCTCTGATAATTGGTTGTCTTTAAAGTCATACATCAGGAGACTGTTACTGTGGGACTGGATTTTAAAAGAAACAGTTTTAAAAGTTGATTCTTTTGAAATATTCTGCCTTTTGAAACATAGTAACAGGTAAAATTTATGAGTATGTAATCTTTCTACATACAGAAAAATTAGTAAAATGAAAATTTCAAACTCCTCACTATTTTGTTTTTTGTGTTCAGTTTTAGCATTGTAGAGATTTTTTTTTTTTGCGGTACTGGGGATCGAACTCAGGACCCTGCACTTGCCAGGCAAGCGCTTATTCCACTGAGCTATATCCCCAGCCCCTAGTTTTAGCATTGTAATGATCAGAGGTATGTATATTTGGGGAAATGAATAAAGTATAAAATATGCACTTCTCTGTTTTCTAAAAATTTAGCTATCTTGTGCTTTTTCTTTTTCTTTTTCTTTTTTCTTTTTTGCCTTTTTGAGACAGGGCCTCACTCTACAGTTCAGGATGGTCTTGAGCTCACTTTGTAGCCCAGGCTGGCCTTGAACTTGCAATGATCCTCCTGTCTCAGCCTCCTGAGTGCTAGGATTACAGGCATGAGCCACCATGCCCGCTTCTTATTTTGTGCTTTTTAACCAAATAGGTTTGTTAAATATTTGATTTCTGTGTTTCAAAAATCTGTATTAATTTCTATCATATCCTATTAAATTAGAATACAAGGGTTTGTGTGTAGTATATTTATTATGGAACCAATTTTGGTACACATAGAAATTTTTAATTGCTTGCATTAATTTCTCTCTAAAGTTTAATAAATTAATAAAAAATAATGGAATGACCAAAAATGCTTAATGGGACAAATTATACAACTACATTTTGTTGGATTGTTTGGCCATTTCCTCCTGCTGAAAACTTCATAGGTCAGATCATAGAGAAAGTTTCTCCAAGCAGAGTCCTGGGACCAGCACCGTGACCATCACCCGAGCCCTGTTAGAGATCAGGGTACAGACACAGCCTGAGGTAAGTGTGACACAGACTAAACATGGAAACTTCTGACCAAGGAAAGTACTGGGTGCCCCCTTTCAAGACCTTGCTTGGTCATCTTGCCTCTTCTACTTAGAGTGAAAATCACCCAGTGGCACAACTGAGTCACATTTTCTCCATCCAGAATTCACCTAAGGGACTTGAAGACTGTAAACTGCTAGGTCCATGATGATTAAAGGAGAGGCTAGGTCGGATACAACTAGCACAAACAAGTGAGGGCCTTCTGAGCAACAGGAAGCTTTGCTTTATTGGAAGAGATAGGGACATAGAATACAAAGACAGAGGACTGAGAAAGAACAGTCAGAAGCAGCATAAGTAGTCATTCTTGCTTCTCGTCTTCATGACCTTGTGCTGGCCCCTCCCGTGTCCAGCTCTGTTTGTTCATTTGGGTGTTCTTATGTACTTGTTATAACCCTGCTGCCTTTATTTTCATGAGCTAAGATAGATTTGTGTTTTCTCCAAGAAAATAATTCTAATCATTTTAGTTGCTTAACAGAAACTAAGAACAGTCAAATATTAAATGTGGCTTAATGAATTTGTAATGAAGTGAGAGCTACAGCTATTTCACTGAAAAACTTCAAATACAAGGAAAATGTTCACAAAAAGAAAACTAAAGATAAGACATTCTAGGATCATAGCCAGAAGTTTCTCAATAACAAACCTGTCTTATATATTTTGTTTTACAAAATATTATGCTTATTTAGTTTCATGGACTCCCACAGTGCCTTTGAGATGTCTAGATGTACCAAGAAAGACAAAACAAATCAAAAATCCCTCAATGTTGTTTCTTATTTGAATTAACACATTTATATAACTTGGAGTGTCAACTATGTCCACAGTAAATTTGAGGAGATACGTGGGGCACAGGGTCGTTTCAAGACACAGGATTGAACCTTTCTTATTATGTCTTATCTCAGGAGATCTCCTCACATTATTTTGCCTTACTTTTTCTTTAACTGACATTTCATTGACACTAACATTGGTAGCAGATTTGATGACTACAATGTTTAAATTATTATTCAACTTATATCTTGAATATTTAATATTCTTGGGTTTTTTAGACAATCTTCACTAGAAAGTTTCTCATAAATTGAAAAAATTATTCCTTCCATTTTTCTTTAAACTACTATTAAATGCAAATAAATTATAAAAATCCTTTTCCATTTTTCTAGGGCTTTCACAGAACAAATCTAACGTAGATTTTAAGAAATTCTGACCATAGAATGAGAGGCCAAAATTACATGACATTTTATCCTGCATGAAATCAATATATTTTGTTTCAATTACCACAAAACTAAAAATATAAATCTTCTTTTCCAGTTTTGATGAATTAAGCAATTTTCCAGAGTTAGAATTAGAATGTAGGGCTGATCTGCTGAAGCTGCTAGAATGAAAGGCCAGGAAGACCTAGGACCCAAAGCACCTTTGTACTAGAACATTCTCCCTAAATATTTCACGTGTGCATGAATTCCCTCTTTATTAAATATTTCAAATCACTTCTGAGCTGGATTATGTTCAACAAAATGAACTAGCTTTTCTCTTGCTATCCACAACTGATGCTCTTAGTAATGACCTTTTCTTTGCAACAAGATTTATTCACTAGCAAAACTGGAAAAGAAAAGGGAAGAGAATAGAATTTCCCCTAAGGGAGACACATCTTTTTTGTTGCCACTTTTCATCTTCTCTACCAAGTTCCTTCTTTTTTCTGTTCAGTCAGGAGCTCAGCCTCAGAATGGACTGCTCCGGAGCAAACATCTCTTCCCACTGCTCTCACCTTCGCAGGTGTCTTGTGGCACCTGCCTGTTAGCGTGTGTCCACAGTGAGTCCCGTATGCAACTCTGTGACTTCTTCCTCTACACACAGCATCACAAGTTAGCCTGCCTGTATCTTGTAATCTGAGCAGCTACTTTGAAGATAATACACAGCATATGAACCATTGTTAATTTCCTGTTATCTTGCTTTGAAACTCTGCATCATTTTTATTGTTTTTTTCTCTTTAAAAAAAAAAGCTAGCCTGACTTCTTACCCCTTCTTCACTCACAAAATCTGCTTTCAAACTTGATTTATAAATGTCCCAGATTCTTTCTTTTCTTAAATCTCTGTGTGTCACCTCTTTCTCTCTCATTACTGTTTCCTGAATCTATGTCTGTCTAGCCCTTCTGTCTAATGGATACCTTATTTTCCACTTGTAAAGTATTGTGGCTTTAAAACTCCAGACACAGAGTATAATACATGGTCATGTACTTTGTTGGTTTCTCTCTTCTGTTTATAAAGTGCCTTCAACCTCTGTACATCTCTAATATAATAAAGTGCTATTTTTTCTGAATACACCTTAGAAAACACGAACACACCTCTGCAAATCGTGCTATAGAGCAAAATGGTGTCCTCCCTTACTGTCTTTCTTCCTGGTTTTACTTGGGTTGCTTATCACCCTTACTAGGTGTAGAATTTGTATGAACAAGACAGTAGCATCAATTAAAATGCACTTACATGCCAAGACTCTTTCTAGTCCCTTATGAAAATTGGTGCACTCATATGGTCTGAGACATTTCTATTTAGCAAAAACAGCTTTAATAGTAACACCACTCACTTCTTAGTAATTTGCTTAGATCTGAGAAATTATTTAATTTCAAATTAATCAGTTTTATTATCAACTGAGGAGCTGTTGGGAGCAAACAGTCACTAGGAGTAAGCCTCACACAAAGAGTGCTCTGATGCATCTTTCTGGCTCTTTGCTGCGGCTGTCATGCCTGGCTTCTATGCGATCAACAGATCTCATAGGGCCGTTCTCCAAATCCCTCCCTTCTGTATCAAAACCACCAAACCATATAGCTTATTTTTCCCCAGTATCAGGCATTATAGAAGTAATACATATTTTGAAGATATTTGTCTTTTCATGAATGTTGTGTTTATTTGTACAAATTGCTTAGTGAATGTGTCTAAAACACAATAGACTACTATCACTCCTAATTTTATGACCAAGATGCACTCCTGCAACTAGGTTGTTATGTAAATCAGGGGTCACAAAAGGAAGGGTTTCATATAGCACGTACATTGAGATAGACAGAACAAAGAAATGGCCCCATTGGATGGCTTCGATTTGATTTGCTTAACTCTTACATGTAGTACCGCACTGTATGACAGAACAGAAAGCTACAGCACTACACTGTATGATACAGTCAGCACAAATGACAGCGCTGTATAAACAGGCTGTACTGTACAAAATAGAGACATTGAGGGTCTACAAACAGGATGTACAGAGCTGGTCACAAAAGTCATGGTAAATCTGAGCAGTGCACCTCTGTCCTAGGTCCAGATAGTCGTTAAACGGGTAGGTCGTTAAGCTAGGAATATCTGTATATTCTAATAAAGCTATAAACTCTGTGTGTGTGTGTGTGTGTGTGTGTGTGTGTGTGTGTGTGATACTTAACAATGAGTACATCTAACATTCAGCTTTTGACTTGTAAATACTACTTCTACTAAAATAAACTGAGCTTCCTGTGAGGAATAGCTAATTCTCAGTTTGAACATTGAAAATACAACAGAAACTTGAAGACTTGTAATTACAGAAACTAAAAATGGGCTTTTAAAAAGTACAACTATGTGGGAAGATCACAGGACTCAACCCAATGACTGCCTGCTAGCCAAACCATGAACAAATTGAGAGAAAAAATATGAGTTTGAGATTACTCCACCAACGATAGGATAAATATTCATGAGGTAATACTGAAATAAATACATGACTTAATTAATTAATTAGTTTATAAGAGAAAGGAGAGAAATATTCCTTAAAATATCACATGGAATGGTATATCTGAAAATCACCAAAAGAATCACAGGCGTTCTCTTCTCTGGAGGCAGGCTGATCCCTGTCTCTGTAGACAAGGTCCACTAATGCATGTTAAAATTAAGGGGCAGCAGTTCAAGTACTGGCCTATGGTCTGTACCCCTTCCATAGATACTTTTTTTTTTAAAGACAAAAGAATGGAGACATATGAACCAGAAAAGCCATAAACAATACAGAAAATACAAAGTTATACAGAATATAGTAGGGAATTAGAACTGGATGTTGTATTACATAGTTATCTTCACATTAGTCAATACAAAAACATTAAAGGAAATACCAAATTATAGATAAGATAGTAGGGAATTTGCACTGGATGCTGTATAATATAAAGTTATCTTCATTTCTGCTAATACAAAAACGACTGAGGAAATGCAGAATTATAGAGAACATAGAAGGGAATTAGCTCTGGATGCTGTCCTACATAATGTTACCTTCATCTTTGTTACTCAGGTTACACAGATGATGGCCCTTTTGATCAGTTCGTTTTTTCTCCTCCCTCATCTCCGTTGCCCTACCACTCAATCAGTTATCTTCCCTGTGATAATAGACACAAGAAAAGTCAATCCAACAGCTGCAAGATGAGGCAAAACGTAACAATATTTGAATTATAGGAGTGTGTGAAACAGCAGGAGATCTCACAAATGATATAAAAGGAATATTTGATAAAATAATAGCAGAAAATTTCCCAAACAAGGTAAAAGATACTGAAGTTCAGTTAAGCGAGGCATATAGAATCCCAATGATCCATATTCCATACATACTTAATAATTACTGTGGTTTTACCATATGTATGCAAAGTCTTTGAAACTCCTCCCTGAAGCACATGGAGCATAATTTCCCTTGCTTGAAGGTGGTCTGAAATGAATGATTCACTTCTAACAAAACAGAGTATGCAAAAAAAAAAACAAAAAAACAGAAAGTGTGTTTAAAGGTGACCTGGCAGACATCATCTTAGCCAGATAACCAAGACTAGTGTCAGCAGCAAAATTCATGTTGCTATTGTGTAATACTTACGATGTGCAAACAACTGAGGTTGGTCATAAAATATCAGATGATTGAAAATTGTAGAATATTAGTCTACAATATTTTTCTAATACCAGAAAGAACAAGTGAAAACAGAAACTGTCACAAATAGGAGGAGTTGAAAGAGACATGGTAACTAAGTGGAATGTGACTCCTGGAACAACAACCAGAAAGACATTAATGGAAAACTGGTAAATCTGAACGAAGTGCCTGGGTTAGGTAACAGTATTGATTTCATAGATCAGGGTATGATATGTAGTGTGATTTTATCCAATGTGAACATTAGAATCAACTGGATACAGGATATATAAGAACACTCCTCAATATTTTTGCATCTCTTCTATAAATCTAAAAGCATATCAAAATTTCAAAATTAATCAAAACATATCCTGCTTCTCCTATGAAGAGGAATCCATTTGTTGAAGCCTAATTCCAAGACCTTAGCCATTTGTGAGCTTATCTGATTAAAGAGCTTTGTTTATATGCTCCATCTCCCTTACAAAATAGTTTTTCCTACCTACCACACTTGAATTCTGGCTGAAACAGAGGACTGCTATTCATAGGTGGATATCTACAATGACTAACTTTGGAGTTTATACATTAAAGAAAAAAAATTTTCTCCAAAAGTTTTTGGGGAAAGTACATTTGTGCTTTTTTGGAGTACCCATACTGCTAGTCTATTCTGAGAACATTTAGTCAGTAGTCACTTTAACCTCTCTGATTTCTTTCCAATTTAGATGCTGAATTTCAAATACTATGCTTAGGTCTATTGGTCATGCAGCTTTGGAAAATATAGCCAGATGCTGTCCTTCTCATACATCCAAACCCAAATATAGAACCACTTCAAATTATAGATCTTTCAGTAAAATAACAGAAGCTCTTTTGCACGGCTGACGATGTAAAATCCAAGGCCTCTTTTCTCCAGTACAATCAAGTTTATTGTTTTGCATTACTGAATCCTGACTTTGATTACAAAACATTTCAGGAAGAGTGTATTGTATATGAGAGACATGGAAGTCTATTCTCTGGGACAAAAGCACCCACAGAGTTCTTGTGATTAGATGACTGGTTTTAACAATGAAAGGTTAATTTACATACCGTATATTTTAAAAGTTATCATGTATATGTACTCTTTCAATTTCCCTAGACATAACAGATGTATACAAAGAAAGTAAAATGTTACTTTTTAGACACATCCGTATTTTCTTTCAAAATGGTCTGATAAAGATATTTTATTAAATTTCAGTGATTACCATAGTCAGTAGAAACCATTCTATGCAATGATGTCAGATGTTTACCTTGTGTAGATCCAGCTGTCTTTTTAATGGTAAAAATTAAAACTATGCAGTAATAACATGGTTTGGCTATTGGGATCTCTATTATATGTGTTACTTGAGTACTCTCAGAACATAGAAGGAAACAAGCTCCTTCAGGTGACTATTCCTTGGAGAGGCTAGAAGACTTAGACAAGATGTGGCCAGTACAGAGGTGCACAGGCATAAGTAATGGCACTCGGGGACATGGAATGTGTGGAGTTGAAGGAAACAATTAAATTATGTAAAATGTGTGCCTCCAAAATCACATCTACAATAGCAGGATTTGCCAGCTTGGGGTAGGGGCCATGTGGCTAGAAGTCATTCCAGGCAGAGCAATGCCCGGGTAATGAGAAAACTTCAAGCTCACCTGTGTGCTCACACTTCTCTGTGCTTATTGTATGGTACAGGGTAAGGCATGGCATGAGCCAGGGCAGCTAGCTTGGGACAAAATTTCACACACAGTTTTAGAGTACTGCAGTAGGGAAAGGAAAACCTTGTGCTTACAAAATTTCTGGGGTAAAGTGAAGCATTTACTAGGCAAGCAGTACATGGTATAGCTAGTTGTTACTGTTTTTACCGGCGTGGTCTCATTTTCGTTCACTATGGTGCAGCACTAAGGTTCTCAGACACATTTGAAGCAGGAAATTAACGCGATCGCATTTGTAGTTGGAATGAGTCTGTTTTTGTCCCATTGGCTGTTGTTATTGACTTTTAAGTGCTTTCACTTTTCAGGGAGATAGGGACGCAGACATAACAAAACTTAATAGGTCCACTTTGTACTGGGGAGAGCTGTTTCGGGGAAACTGTTCAGTATTCTGGTCTTCATCAGCATCACCTCTGTGTCCGGACTTCCTGTTTTCTTTTTTCTGTCCCTGCAAGATACTAAGTGTTCAGGTCACATCATCTCTGCTGTCTCCATTTTCTCCTCATTTTGTTCTCTGGCAACCACAGTTATTTTCCAAGAGTAGAATAGTCAACATGTAGTCAAGTTAAAATTCTGCTGCTACTCAGTGGTGCTCACGCAGAGGAGGAATGTGTTTCCAGAGCGGAAGAGCTGCATGAGTGGAGTAAAAAAATCTCCCTGGAAACTTCCCAGATGCGCAGCTGAATTTTGGTCAATACTGTCAATGTGGCTGTATCGTACGTGGGACAAGGGTCTGCTGCCCCTACTCTTTGCACAGCTCCTGTGATAGGAGTAGATGGAACCATGCGTGGTTACGTGGGGATTCCTGGTCCTTGCATGGGAGGAGTGAGCATCCGCTCTACATTGACTTTTGTTGTGTGATATGCTTAAGCCAATGGCTATGAAGAGGTATAATATTGACCGTGATTAAGCAGTTTTCAGTCTGATTTTGTGCATGGGCTCAACCGCTTCATGCCCTGTTAGGTCCCCATCATGAAGAGGGATGGGGCCAAATAGTGGCTGCTGCTGTAGCCTGGTGCTTGAGATCAAAAGCTAAAGTGAAACCTAGCCCGGCTAACCAGCCTTCCCTCTGCCATCCTCCCATGAGCAAGAAGCAAACATTGTCACGAGCCTCTGACATTTCAAGGTTGTGATTTATTGCAATGCAATATCTGACAGGTTGACCATGCCTTCGTTTCTCCAGCAGGCCTGAAATTTCTTCTGTCTCACTTAGGACACACTGAATATTCCTATTCATATCAGAATACTCTCTCCATCAATTTAAATCCATAGGAAAGCCTCCAGGAAGGAAACTAAGTCTGTAATTCATAAGCTGGATTTTGAATAATTCTGGAAATCACAATGGAATATTAAATTTGAAAAGCGTGGTTCCCATCATTGAAATTCCCTAGTTGCTTCATCCTCTCATTTACAGTCTTCTTCTATTCCATTTCCAGACCAGAAATAATAAAGTTCATTAACATTAGCATCTATGTTACATTAGGATACACTGGAAAGTTAAAGATGTTCTTAGCTATGTGCAACAAAATTGAAGTATCAAACATTTAAGTAAAATTCTTTATTGCCTTGTAATTCTTAACTTTTATTATGAAGTTACATGAGAAAAGGGGTACAAAAATATTTCAGAAAAATACATACTTCTCGGCAGTCCTAAAAATTCCCTTGCAGTGAACAAATATGAAAATATTCATCTATTTTATTTCTTTCTACAGAGCAGAGAAACATAGTTAATATTATGATGCATACTTAAAAAATAATAAAATTTTGAAAATAACAACAATGTGGCTTTACACAATTTGTTATCTGTCATTCATAAAAAGTTGTAATTTGTAAAATTAAGATGTAATTTACTTCTAGTTAGAAAAATAAGCACTTTAAAGGCCTTGATTGGAAGTATTTGATTCTATTTTTATGACTGAAGTATTTCTACCACTTGCATGCATTTTTCTAATGTGTAAGATCGCACTCTGCATCTTTGTCTTGTCTCTATATTCAGTGCACCTGGATAGTCAAAAGAAAAAATATAACAATCTAGTTGATATTACTCTCTCATTTAATATTTATGCCTGAGAAAGAATGATTAATTCCAAGTTTCTAGGGGAAAAATTGTCAATAATGCCAACAATAAGCTAAGCCACTCTTACCGTAAGAAAATAATGCTTACTGCGTCACTTTGGTTTCAATAAACTATGATCTTGTGATCTTAGCGAAAGACAGTAGGCACAGAAATTTTAAATATTTTTATAGGCTTGCAATGTTTACTTTTATACCCCACACATACTATTTTCCTCAACCTTTTTTTTTTTTTTTTTTGCGGTACTGGGGATCAAACTCAGGACCCTGCGCTTGCTAGGCAAGCGCTTATTCCACTGAGCTATATCCTCAGCCCTATTTTCCTCAATCTAGAATGAACATAATAGCTCTGGATCTGGGAAATGTGAGGGCATTGAATAAGATTAACATCATCCTAGAGCTGCAGAGTGTCCCATGTCCACTGCACCCATGCTTTCTGTGCTGCTGGACTGTATAAGAACTCAGTGTGCAGGAAGCCTTGCTACTAGATTTCCCTCTGAGAAGCACAACTGAAGACATCACCTTGGGATAAGCAGAAGCCCTGGCACAAGTAAGTGGAGCTGTGGGACGGGTGCAGAGGGTGGGTGACAAGTTTTCACTGGAAAGAGTTGACACCTTGCACTGAGTCATCACAACACCAGGAGAAGCCATACAGGGAGCTTTGTTGTACTGCAGCTGGCCTTGCCTTGCACCCATGAGAACTTTCGACTGATGTTAGCAAGATGGTATCTGTGAGGACTGGTGCCCAGACCCACCTCTCCTTCTCGTGGATACCAGAACCCAAGAACACTTGAGCCCATGAGAGAACATGCTGTGCTATTTGCATTTAACCTGCTGACATCCCCCCATATACTGTATCAATATTTTTGGTCATGCTGCTGATGCATCCCAGGATGGTGTGCCTGTTAGTCAAACATTTAACCACTGAGATACATCCCCAGTGCTTCCTATATCCTGTAAATCATATCTACATTATTTATAATATTGAATACAACATAAATGCTATATAAATAATTGTTGTATTAAAAAATGACAAGGAAAAACTATGCATGGTCACTACCAATGCACAGTTTTTAGTTGAACCCAAGCAGATAAGGCAGAAGCACATCTGTATTGTCTTGCTGAAAAGCCCGTTCTATGCTCCTAAGAAACTCATAGTTAGTGAGAGACATTGACATCACACCCCATGAAATTGTTACTTTTGTGGACCAAAAATCCCTAAGTGTTTTTCATTTCATAAAGTCAACTTCATGTGTACTATTAGTTGTTCTACAAGTTTCAGACACAAGTATTACTATTTCTCTGTGTCTCTGTGTCTCTGTCTCTGTCTCTCTCTCTTGCTCCCCCAGAAATTGAATCCAGGGCCTAGTGTGTATACAGCAAGTTCTCTGCTATGGTTTATATCCCTAGATCTTATTTCCTAAATTGTAATCTGTTAAAATTTATCATGTATAGAAGTTAAATATCATTTATAACGCAAGATGTAACCCTGATTGTAAAAAGTTACATTCACTGTGGGATAGTTGGTTTCTGGCAACGAACAGGTTTTATTATGTAGCTGGTGTTTTAGAATGGCTGCAATGTTTTATAACTTCAAAAGAATAATATGGCCAAACGTGTGACAGTGAAATGTAAGTCCTTCTAAATAATGAAGAGAAAGGTTTCATGGAAGAGAGGCTTCGTGCACAGTTCTCTGTCTCCTTCAGCATTCAAAATTAAATTCCCTATTTTTCCTTTAAGAAAGATCTATCAATCTTTTAATAAAAATAAATACAATGTAAATCTTTCTTGACATTTCTAATCTAATGAAGAAATGAGGAAATAAAATGCTCTGTTTCCTGTCATTTTCCACAAAAAGCTTTGAAATAAACTTGTTCAGTGATGGCAGTATAATAATGAAAAGTGTGTAATGAAAATACGATTCTGACAGGTTTTCAAACACCTCTGTGGAAAGCAAGCTAGCGGCTTATTCCACGAGGGGACTGATGGGGCCAAGACCGAAGGTGCAGACAAGGAATGTAAAGTTAACACAGCACATAGAGAATGATAATTGTGTTCAAAGTGGCACATGTCTAATAAGCAACTTAGAGACCACTCGTTCAAGCCCAGGCTTGGGCCAGATCAGCCTTTCTCTTACAGGGACCTCAAGTGGTGCATGAAACATTACAGTATGTTCTGAGATTCTTTTAAGGGAAGAGAAAACAATTCAGTGGAGTTAAGAATGCTCCAGGTTAGAAACACAAAGATCTCCAGGATATTTTAAAGAAGAGATGAGCATGACTTCTCCCCACACAATACTAACTTTATTTATTGGCAGTTTACTATGTTCTGTCTTTGCATTTATGATCTCACTTGGGATTCATTTTAAACTGATGAGGATGTGATTAATAATCTTACTTGAAAGGACAGTGCATTAGAGACTTTAAGCAATTTAAACCAGTGCTAGCTAGGAGGCTAGTTGTCATTAGGTTATAGAGCTCAAATTTATGCCTAAACCTCAAGTCCATGATTGTTTGCCAATGAATAGAAATAAGTAATATTTGAATGGGAACATTTAACATTTAAAATGAAAACAAATACTACATGATGAATACCCACAGTTTTCAAACCACATGCCTGGTCAAGTCATAAAATCCATTCTTCTTTACCCTGAAGCTTAAAAATTTTTATCACTTCTTTTCAGATCAATAAATATGATCTAAGAGTGAAGATCAACAATGAAAATAATGTGACCTAGTCTGGCACTAACCTAAGATTGGATAGATAGTACAGAAATATGACAGATTATATATAAGAAGAATTAATACAAAGGACAAATATAGAATAGAATATAAATAGGTACAAATAAATATTAAACAAAACATGGACAGACAAGCCATTTATTGCAGAGCCAATTTTAATTATCATGGATTCTTGCTGCAAATAATTTTCATAGACTTAATAATTAAATATATCATGAAATTACAAAACCCAAAAGAAAATGGAAATAGAGAGTAAGCTAAGTACAAAGTGAAAAGGACCCTAAACAAGAAAAGAATTTAATTACATAAAACTGAAACATCTAGGTAACCAAAGTAGTAAAACAAAATTAAGACAGGCAAAGAAATTGTTATATAGATAGTTATTCTAAACATTTATATAGATTGTCAACCCATAAAAGTAAAAGTATAAACCACATAGCTTTCCTTATAAAAGAAAAAAATTTCCTTTAAATGAGTTGATTTTTTTCTATAATATAGTGAAGCAAATGATAAGAAGGAAGTATTCAATGCTATTTTATGTTGGAATATTTATAAAATAATGTATTTATTATGGTCTAATCCACTGATATTATTGTTTGGTTTACTTTAAAAACAAAATCATGTCCAAAGCCTGTGAAATCTAATGACAAGAGTTTATGCAGGGATTTCAAATAGCTTTTCAGTTATTAAAAGTCCCCCAAATTCTTAATTCACAATACTCTCTATGAAAATTCATATTTTTAGAGATTTGTTTTATGTTGTTTTTTCTAAAATTATTTTCTGCTCTTCTTTTTGTGTTTAAATATAACTCATTTCCAGTAGGTTTCTTCTTGGTTGCTTGGTACATTTACAGTCTTAATTTTACAAAAATACAAGAAATATGTTCTTATTTCAAATATAGAACCACAAAAAAATATAGAACCACAGCTTTCCTATTGTATTTTACTTGGTAAAAATAAATTTTTGATAACTGAAATTAAAGGTATTAATTGTACAAATTCCTACAAGTCATTTTATTGGGTAAATATTTTCACTATACACATTTATATTTTGCAATGATAAGCAACTGACCTTTTGCATAAATCTTAAGAATATTTTCTTCCTCAGTTTATATGTCTCCCAAGAGTTTGTGATTGAACTTAATATTACAAAGTATTTTTTATAGACTAAATTTTTTTTTATCTTGAAGGCTTCTTACATTAAGAGCTACTAATCTTCATTAAAAGAAAACAATTTCCCAGAATGATTTTGTGAATCAGTGAGTGTTGTGGTTTGAGTGTGTCTGTCATCCCAGGAGTTCAGCTAGGTCTAAGTTTGTCCATACCGGGTGAAGCTACAGATAGATAACAACTATCTTTTCTTCAGGAAGCACATACATTAGGTTTTATGGTTTGGGAGAAGTAAAGGGATTTTAATTTGATAGTGCTCACCAATTTTCAATATCTTTCCATGCAAGCCTTAAATAACAGTCAAAATAAGAGACTAAAAGCCTATTAATTAATAATGGAGAAGATTGTTAAGAACATTTTAATTTACTCACTTTCATGTATGTGAATGTAACTCAATGAAAAAAAGTCTATAAGCTCTGGTTTTGAATTTTCTTTACATAAAGTCATTTCTTTGCCACATTCTTCACTCTGATATCAGGTACCTAACAAAATCTGAATATTTTCCACTGACTGGAAAACATATCATTGTAAAGCTACACTCTGAACATGTGCTGCCAGATAGTCACCTCCCAAATGCCAGTGGTCAAGGCTGCCTGGGCAGGAGAGGCTGATGGAGGTGATAAACTTGCCCACTACTATAGGCGAAGTGTCTTGCGTTTGTTCCTTAGATTTAATTCAAATACACACTCACAGAGGGAGCTACTACTTACTCCATAACTTCTGAATGATAAACAGACAGATAGGATAGAATTTCTCATTGAATCATATTTTATATTTCATGAGTCAACTCATAAATTACATTGTTTCTTTAACTATCAAAACATAAGAAATATATATTAAAAGACAGAAAATATCAGCAGAGCATTTGATGGCAACAGCAGAGAGGAGGAGGGAGTAATAGAATCACATGTGTAAGATGTCATATTTCCCTTGAGGGAGGTCTTTAAGATTTAAAAACCACGTCAAAATTGTTACTTCAAAGACAAAGGAGTGCGCTATGAAACAGTTAATATTTTCCAATCACAATAAAAGCTCTTATTACCTTTCAAAGAGGAAAAAGAATTCCTTCATCTCATAAAATGGGTAATTGCAAAGTAAAACTAGAAAAATGCATGTTAACTGTATGAATATATTTTGTTAAAAGTATCATGTAAAGACCAATGGTGCTTAGCTACTGGCTGATATGTAGATGCTTGGTTATTGAGATGTTAGATTTAATTTACATAGAAAAGGACAATTTCATACTAATAGTATACAGCAGTCTCTGAGTTTCTAGTGCGCTTACCAGTTAATAACTGTTACGGTTTGTGTCTGGATGTTCCTCAGGCCTCATGAACTTTTAGATGGGGCTTTGATTTTAGAGTTTGTGATTGACTTGCAGTGCAATACTGGGATCAAGGGTGCTGGGACTGAGGCTGGGTGTCTGTTGCAGCTGTCCACTGATTGGACTGGCTCTGCTCTAATCCCAGCAGTCTGGATAAAGCAAAAGGGGCAGAAAGAGGCTTGTTCCTCCCATTTTTACCCTCGTTGCTTTTGCTATCTTGGGCTACCATGAATGGTTGCCCTCTGCCATGTGCCACCCTGCTTTGGAGCCAGATGCTATGGACTCAAACTCTACAGAGTTGAGCTAGATAAACCTTTGCTCCTTTAATTTTGAGTGTTAGATATTTTGCCTCAGCAAAGAGAGAACAGTAACTAAGACAATAACTACACCTCAGCATAGTTTTTGAAAATGGTGAAAATATCCAATATACAAACTACATTAATGACATATTGTAAACTTACTTATTCTATCTTTAAGTTTTTTAACCCTAATGATACATACATTTTATTTACTTTTAAATGTCTACATTTAATGTTATTGTTACAGAAAATTATATCGAACCTTTATAGGTAGGCAATGTTGATCGATTTTGCCAAACATTTTTCAGTATGTGCTTTGTTTCTGAACTGAAAACTAAAGTGTTGAACATTCCATCAGTGCTTGCAAAACCCTGAGAAAAAGTTCATGCTTTATTAGAATTAATATTGGCATGCAATACATTCTAGTATTTTATACATTTTATAGCTCAAGAAACTGCCATTTGAAGGCCTTAAGTATTCACTCAAATTGATCTAACTTTTAAATGGTGAAGTTAAATTTCTATCTTATTTCACTTAATTTTACTGTAAGCGAACTTACCCATATTGCTGCCCAACAGGCTTCTAGAAAGGATTGCTATCTTACTAATTCATTTTCATGTATTTAATTATAGCTTCCATTTTTACAGAGGTCATAAGATACTTCTTAGAATTATAGATTGACTTCTGACTCAGATTGCTTAAAATATGTTACTATTCTCATTATAAAAGGAAAATATTATGGGCTGTGATTCTATTTCACACATCAACCATATTTCATAATTTCCTGCAAAATTTAGAGATAGATTTGCAGAAGGGTATCTTTGCAAAACATGTCACCTTAACATCTCAGGCATCTCCATGGAAAGAGTTATTGTGTCTCGTGAGTTGTCTTTGTAAGTCAGTACAGTGAAGAATTCAGCCACTTCCCCAGATAATTTGGTGGCTGGAGGAAAGAAAATTTTATTACTGAGCAAACACTCATGCTTGGCTCTGCATTTTTCCCTGAGCACAATAATTACTGTAGTTTGGGTAAGTAGCACTTATTTGCATGTGATAGCCCCACAAGCACAATTTAGACCTATCAGCATGAATTACAATGTCTGCAAAGGAACAGGTCTGCTGAAATTTTCTTTTTGTAGACATACCTCACTCCATTGATTGGAAGAGACAGCAAAAGAGTAGGAAGTCTAGATATATGCTTAAAGGTCTTACTTCCTCGATATATTTTCATGTTGGGGCTATATGCAATAAACAAACAAATCTTAAGACCCAAATTTTACCGACCTGTCACTTTCTGAGGTATTAAGTAAATGCTTTTGACGGAAATCCCGGAATAGCTTAGTTTCAGTATTCTCATCTTTAGCTAAAGCCGAATAACATCTGGATTGTCTGTATCATGAGGTTATTGTGAGTTGAAGAGTATAAGCATTTTAATACATGCACATCTTCACTATACATAGATATGGCATTGTTGTTTAATTATTAGTTGGAAAAGAGGATAATGAGTACTATTTCTCATTAGAATGACTTTTTCCTGAAAAATGACTTAATAGCCTTTATTTAAAGGCATTTGTTTTCTATGTTGTATATAACTTTGTTCATAAGTAACTTACAGTCTACTTTATCCTTTCCAGGACTTCATTGAGCTTACAATGTTAAATGTATACAAAAAAGAACAGGAAAAAATATGTAGATCAAATTCTACTGTAGGGAAAATAGAAATAAATACACTGCCATGCAGTTATCCCAGGTAGATTAAATTTGTACATGAGCAAGAAATTTAGATAAGAGCTTCCTAGGAGCCAAGAGAAAACATCCAATAGTTAATATAATTTTCATTGTTAAAAGGGAAATATAACTACCAAGAATCACAGAGCAAGTATTCATCAAGCATTTATTTAAAAATGTACACATGTTTGAATTAACCTCTGGGTGTATTCTACATCAACTCAATCCTCTTATCATTGTGTAGTCAGCAAAATGTACCATAATTTTTATATAAAGACAAGGATGACATAATTGTTATTATATATCCTAAATATTTTTTCTGATGTACATTTTACTGCCCTTTCATCAAAGTATTAAGTTAAATGATTTAAGACATTTCTAGGAGTGTTTATATTTTATTCTAGTTTTTAACATTTGATTTCCATCATTTCATCTCAGAGAACTTACAAATAGTATTCTTGAATTATTTTGCAGATACATTGCATCTCGTTCTGGAAAATATTTGCAATAAAGAACCCATTTAATCTTGATATTTGGTTTTCCAAGGCTTATTTGATATATGCTGTTTACAAGGTATGTTCATAAACAGCTTGTGGAGTTTGACAATAAGATATAGACCAACTACCAATGTTGACTAGAAAATTAGGAGCTGACCTAAAATCTAGTTCATACGGAAAATAAGACAGCTTATTGTTCAGCAGGGGAAAAGTTGAATAACTACAAAAAGACTACTTCAAGGTCTACACCTTTAAGCAATTAATGGGACTCTTAACTGGCCCATCAATTACACTTTCATAATGAAACTCTGCCTAAGAACTAATTAACTGTGACTCTTGGCTGGTCATTGCTTTTGTGAAGATATTGGCATTTTAATCATAGTAATGTTTGTGGAGTGAAGGACTTTGCTTTTGATTCATGGAATGTTAGACACAAGCAGAAAATGAGAAACAAGTTTGAACCAAAAATAAGTCACCAAAAAGTTGGGCTGGGCATATAGCTCAGAGGCATAAGCACCTGCCTGGTAAGCAGAAGGTCCTGGGTTCAATTCCTGGTACACACACAAACAGGGGTAAGCATGACTATCGATGTGTGCACAAAGTTGACAGCATAACAAAATAAAACTAAAGTAAATGACATGCTGTTATAAACAAAGAAAAGAATACAGGATTTTTCATAACCTGTGTTCAAATATTATTAATTTAATAATCACTACTGTTGCCCTTCCCAAAATTCTATAATTTTTGTATCTAAGCCATTATAAGGACATGTAGACCCTAAATCTATACTTCTTCCTGGTTTAGCATCTTAACACTTTTTCATAACATTCAAATTGTATTTGTATTGGAATTTCTGGTCAAGCTGTCTGTTTCTTCAGTAATGAAGGACAGCAATTGCTTATTGTCAATGAGTTCATATCCTTCCTGAAATTACACAACTTTTTTGTGTCTCCCCAGGTTTTGCCTCCAGTTCTACATTTTCTCCACCTTTTTTATTCTCTACCTTTCAGCCTTCTGGCATTTTTGCTATTGTTTTTCAATCCAAATTAGAACAAGTATTGTAATGGTTAAAGCTTTGTATCATTTCTAATGTTTTATTTTTGTTTTTATTTTTTATTCTCTTTAATGGTTTGATCAATCTTGCATTCTCACATCTGGTCACCTGAGCAACTTGTTGCAGGTAACAATACATAATGTAACAAGCACTGTTTATTCCTATCATTTTGTTCTGAAACCCTGTATCATTTTTATTGCTTTTGCTTTGCATTGTTTTGGTCTATGTTTTTGGTATTTTGCTATTGTTCTTCTTTTCTTATTCTCTTTAAAATAAAACAGCTATGTGTGATGATATAATTATCCTCATATCCATGTAACTGCTCCATAAACCACTATAGTACTAGAATTTAAATCAGCTGTTCTTCAGTGCTGATCTCTATTTTCCACAGACAATAAGATGCATTCTTGGTCATTTTACAAGAGAATTGCTTTTTGAGAATATCCAGAGAAAATTCTTTTTACTGTATTGTAAGTGTAACATCTCTGTGGCATTAGCTAAATTCTTGCTATGGCAAAGTAGGGTCTAAGAGAATGTTGTTCTGGACTTAAATTACCAATTTATCTCCTTTTGTGTGTCAATATAAAATTTAAAAACAACCATGTAAATATATTGCTTTGCTTTGGGGGCAAAGACATACTTAGATTTGAAACTTTGACAAGTTGCTGCTACCTTGTGGAGGAGCAGCTGCACATTTTTTCTCTAGTACTATTATCTGGTACTTAGCAGCATCTATTGCAAAGAATATTTGCCTCTCAAAAGTGTTAACAGACTTTTACAATTGAATAGCTTTGGGTGATTGTGGGGTAAAGAAAATTAGACCAATAAACAAATGTCACCTCAGAGCCTTTACTCGACTAATGTGTTTTAGGAATCACTAAGGGTTTGAAGTAGTTCTAAGACTGGTAGTTATATATATATATATATATATATATATATATATATATATATGTTTTACTTTTGCATCAGTACATGTTAGCATACATAATGTGTATACTCCTCGTGTGGAATCGGTACATGTTCATAACACATCTTAATTTCTTTTTTCTTCCCAAAGAGAAAAGCCCTCCCCTCCCTTCACCCTCCTTTCATTTATTGATTCCCATCCAGTTTTGGAAAGATTTATCTCCCTACCTGCTATGATTTGTCTTTTATTTTGTTCTGTATTTATAATTTAGGTTTCTCATATAAGAGAAAACGTTTAATATTAAACTTGTGTTTCTGATTTATTTCATTAACATTATGGTCTCGAGGTACATCTATTCTCCTACCCATCACACAAGTTTATCTTTCTTTATGGGAGAGTAGTAATCCATTGAATGTAAATATCACTTTTTCTTTATCCACTTATTTGTTGAATGATATGTTGCTTGCCTCCAAGACTTAGCTATTATGAATTGAGCTCCTATAGACATGGATATGCATGGATTGCTGTAATATGACATCGGCCGTTCTTGAATGGTTTTCACCTCACAATGTCATAACGTCATAATGTCATAATATAATGTCATAACACTGATTGTCTCTGGTGCATGCTATATAAAATGCTATGCCAGAAACTTGTTAGGAAGATAAGGCTGATTCTCATCGGAATATTCCATATCCCTTTTAAGTAAATGACTCAGGTCATATGTAAAATAACATTATTTATGAATTATTTCAATATACTCAAAGTGTGAGATATGTCAGATTGCATTATTTTTTCTAAATCGGATTTATTGGTGCAAACTATCTACCCAGTGAAATTAGCAAAATTTTCAACATTTGTTGTTGTTTCTGGCTGTCTTTGTGGCTGATGTGTGAACTTGGACGGGACAGTGGTCAGAAGAACCAAGACAAGGTCCTCTTCCTCTGGACCAACAGCGCCCATGGGTTCTATGCTTGGCTTCCAAGGAAGAAGTCACATAGGGATGCCAAACCTGCCTTCCAAATCCTGGCCTATTGTGTACCTAAGTTGGTGACCGTCAGTTTGGAATAAACCCAATTTTGCTATCCTAGTCCAAGGGCATCAAGTGATCTTTCTACTATTTGTGCACACTCATTTCTTTTTCTCAAAATAATACTCTCAAAACTTTCCCTTTGGACAAGGTGGCTCAACTGTCTAAAGTACAGAAACAAACTGAGTCAATACTGCATGAAAACGCTGGCCCGCATCTCTCTGTTTAATATTATAATATGAAAAAATCTGTCAATTGCCCGCAGAATCATGATGATTCAGAACTCCTTCCTGGGAGGTGAAACGAAAATTGTGCAGTCAAATATATCAGACCAATCAATTAATAACTTGCAATCACATTAATAGAACTATCCTTTTAGGAAATTTGGCAGGCAGGTTTTCATGACGTTGGGGGTCCCAGAAGCATCCTGAGTTCACTGGAGAAGATATTGATGGACTGGTTTGATGATTTTGCTGTTTTTACTGTCTAAATATAAAACTGGCCTAACCTGAGATTGATGAGCCTAAATAAAGAAACCCTTACCGTCCAAATCCAGAGATATATCACTGCCATTTTTTCTGAGCACACAGCATCACATTTGAATAGGCTGTCATGTTAATACTTATTCTTTTAAGTAAGGAAGGAAATAAAGTCATTAAAATATAATAAACTATGCAATTTCATTATCTCAGGCTGGTAGGACAAAGCTTGTTTTTCAAAATCATCCATATATGGCATTATCTCTCTGAAGTAGAATTCTTTAGTATGTGTTCTAGAAACATAGGCAGAATATTGTCTATAAATGCATTTCTCACATTTTGCACTGCTAACGTAATAGGAATCAAGGTTGGTATATGAATCTATAATTGATCAAATAAAAAGTTCTCAAATATTTAAAAAGTAGATCACTTCAACGGAGACACTATCTTGATCACTTTGTCTAACTTTAGTTTGTGCTGACATAGTTGAGCAAGCATTGAATAGAAGAGAGAAAGGAACACGCTGTTAACTCACATAATACAGCACATTATTTTGCAGACATGAGGAAAAAAATAAGATCATACATGGGCTACATTTCAAGCTTTGGCGCACATAGAATAGCAGTAGGGGCCAATTACAAAAAACAAATACACATACACAAAATCTCCTACAAACTGTGAGTCAGAGAAAAATACACATAATGAACCCTGGAGTGGAGCATCACTAAGTGTCCATATTCACGCATTTGTTGGTTTGGGTTTTATAGGCTAAAAAGCAGAGGAGACAGCAGTTCCCTTTAACTTACCCTGCCTGCAGTGGTAATCTGACACTGCCGTTGTGTCCCCAGGGGCCTCCTACAGTGAGGCACTGACTTTGAACTGACTAAAGGTTCTCCCTGGGACACTGTGAGCCCAGGTAGGAAGCGCAGGGATAATGAGCCCTAGGTGCAGCTGTGGTTCCTGGGGGTAGGGTAGGGTTAGCTCCAATTCCTTCTGCATCCGAGGAGGTCAGTATAGATACTCTGGAACAAGGCTTGAAAGTATTTTATTGTCCTTCTTCTCTTTCCTATTTTACATATCCATGCTCCCGGCAAGTGAAGTAGCTGAACGGAATTCTTGACCCATAGCTTGAGTCCAAGAGAATCCAATGACAGCTGCATTCTAAGTAAACGCCAACAACCAGAGAGAGCGAGATCTTCTCTGCAGTACATCTGTTTCTCTGGGTCAAAAGTGGAGAACGAACATGAAGCTTCAGACATTCTCACATCCCCCTAAAGCAGGTGAATTTGAGATTTCCAAACTGAAGAAGGATGAGGAGGAAGCGGAGGAGGGAGAGGTAGGGGAGAGGAAGAAGAGGAGGAGCAGCAGGAAGACAAGGAAGAAGAAGAAAGGGACATTATCATCATCGCTGGCCACAGCTTTTCCTTTAGAGCTTTGATCTCTGACCTCTTACCATGAACTTTCCATCCGTAGCCATTTGTTTGTGACCCAGAGTAACACATCGTCTCTCTTTCCTTCTCAAATTTGCACTTACATGTTTTCACCCGTGCAAACAAACTGCATGGAAGGAGGGGGTGCCTGCTCTGCCCCGCACATGTGTAGATGTTTACTGTGGACAGACCTAGCTCTCCAAGGGGTGAATACTCTTTCTGTCAATTCCAATGTTATCACAGACATGTTAAATAGGACCGTAAATGGAGGGACAATTGACCCTTGCTTAAGTGAGGATAGATGTTAGAATGCTGAGCTCATATAGGAAAAAAAAAAACTCTTCTGTGTGTCTGCCTCGTCATACAGCTTTCAGGGTGTGTATATGTTTGATGCTTCACAATACACTGTAGAAATGGAGATGCAAGTTAATCATATGGGCTGTTTTCAATCTGGAAGCCTGCTTTTTCTTATTTAGTGAGTCAATGCTTTATCATGTTACAGAGTAGCATCTGGCTTGCTGTTAGGCTGCAAAAGCCTCATTCTATTCATAATACAATAAATTTAAGTTGTTTATGAGGTATGTAGTCAGGGTGCTGACAATTGGTGCCTTCTGAGAATTAAACTAGAAGATTAGCCTATTATGGAAGAGACAAATCTACGGAAAAGCACTCCTTCTCTGAGCTCTATTTTCAGATAAATTGAAAACCACTTTTCTTGGATAAATTCTGTAATCTGAACATGGTTTTATGTTGGTGCTTAGAGATTTTACTACACTTTGACATTTCCTTAAAATGATTACATGGTAAATCAAGACAGCATCTGCAAGCATGTAGATTATGTTCTATAACTTATAACCACTGGGTTGATTATATTTTAATTATGACATAATAGAGCAAGGGAAAGAGTGATTATCTCGGCTCTTGCTGTTCTGTCTCCAGTGGACTGTACGGCACATGTTAGTAGAAGTGAGACTTTCTGTTTTCTCTCTTGGATCACCAAGGTTTCCACAGTGCTACGCATATAACAAGTACCAAACAAGCAAGTTTTGAATGTAGGAGTTAATAAGTACAGAGGGCCATTAGTGAGATGGAATAGTTTTCAGATGAGTTTCGGCCTTGGTTTGAAGTGCTAATAGAAATCATTTAGAATGCTGCTTGGGGATGAGAAACGGTCATCAACAGAGACCCAGAAGGAGTGGATTCTCACATGTAAATACTAGAGATGGCTACTCTGGCTCTACAAGAGGAAGGAATCTAGCTCAAAGACCTCAGGGTCTTTTAACAAGTGTACTCCATAGGTAGATGGAGAAATTATCTGAAGCACACACATTTCTTAATTTCTAACAGTTTATGGCATCCAATTTAGTTATTTATGACATTTATTATTTCCATAGGAAAAATGAATAAACTGTGCAAAATGTATGGGCTCCTAGATACATAAAATGTACATGTCAATTTAAAAAATAAAACCAAATATATGCGCACTGACGGCTGAGAGTGAGGTAATCACTGAGGAGGAACAGACGTGCAGATGCACTGAGAGAGCAGAATTACTCACAGTAAGAAGAGAAAACAGGTTCACTCCTGCATCACCTGAAGAAGATTTGGTGAATAACATTACAGTAATTTTATCTGGTTTGTGAACCAAGACTAGGTATGCTTTACTTCCATAGAGACATGGTGAAGTTCAGAATTCCTGGGAATCACAATCCATTCCTATGCTCAGAATAATTCCCCAGATAGCTGAGGCAACCATGTAGCTTTTGCAAACATAAGCATTAAAAGTTGCACCACTTACAAATCAGAGGATGTCAGATCATTCCAGATATTCTGCTGGATCTTTCAATTATATGAAATATGCTAACTTACTAGATACATTCCACTGCACTTATTTACGCAATCATAGAAAGTATGTCGCTGGGCCCGAATTGTTCTGTATGGCTTTTCCGTATTTACATAAGTGACAAACAGTGGAGCTAACGTTCAGGCGGGGGCTCTGTTACTCCAAAGACAAGCTACATTGTAATTCTGGTCAATTATTACCATTAAAGTCATTGTTGTTTCAATTTACTCTCATTCTTCATTTTTTTATCGATTCCAAAGAAGGAAACTTTAAAAGCATGTTTGTTGTCTACAAACTGTATCCTAAAATCAAGGTGCTGGTTAACAGAAGAAAAGAGATACACTATTTTCTGGTTTTTAGTAACACAGAAGAACAGTACTTCTAAACAAATGTCAGCTCTCTCCTCAGTCAACAAGGTGCTTGCTTTTCAAGTTGCTCAGTGACATTTATGCTTTCCGGCTCCTGCCAGAGATGGCTCTGAAGTGGACCAGAATTCTGTGACAACACCAGATTAGAACAAAGTCTCTAGTGCCAGACAGACTCGTGCCCTGGCGTCCATTAGCTTGAGGACCCAGGATGACCCCAGAGCCTCCTTCGGTTTGAAGTGCATGCCAGCTCTAACACAATACATCTCATCTGAATTTTTATTAGGTCAAAATTCAACAGGCTGTTTCGATGCTTTGAAGATGGTTCATTCAATCACTTGTTTTCAGTGGAAGTCTTGATTTGGAAAAATGTCTCTTTGTTGCCCTTTCCATGTGCTATTGTTTATTTCTCTATTATTTTTAATTCTGCGGAATACCTGAGAGATGCCTTTTCTTTGCAGTTTAGTAAACCATATCCAAAATATTCATGTTTAGCCTTTATTTGCTGAATTAAGTTGAATTTTATTTCCTCTGTGAGAGAAATAAAGGGTGGCAGCTATCATTCTTAAAGGTAGGGCTTTAAAAATGTGTTTAAGAGGAACCATAAGTGCATAATTTAATGGTAGTTTCCATACTTGGGATTATATTAAAGAATAAATCGTGTTTTTTCTCAGTGCACAGATTCATTACACCTTTTCCTTGCATTTCTGTGCATAAACTTGTCTACACCCCTGCTTCTCAAGGTCATGCTAAAAGGAGGTATTTGGACTGGACCAATGTCCCTCAGATGACTGCCTGGAGCCAGAAGGTGACCAAGAATGGTTTGAGGGACTGGGTCACACAGCTTCCCCCACCACACCAGGGCCTGTCCTCTGCAGTAGCCAACTATTTTAACAATTATACCTTAGAGGGAGATTTTCTTTGAAAAATAAGTTTACATCATGAGAAGGCAGAAAAAGAAGAGTTTGTACTCTATTAGGATAGAATTTTTCTTTCTTTTAGCTTACTCTTATCATCCAGAATGAATTTGGTTTTTGCTTTCATGCCCTCTTTTTTGATTTAGATGGGGGAAAAGATGATAACATGGCTAATCACTGAATTTTTCTTTTTCAGTATTTCCATTATTTAGTGCTCCAATCTGCTAGGTTTTTTTTTCTTCTTCTTGTTTTTCTTTAAGGAAGTCTACCGAAGGGAGAGAGGCTGGGAGATATATAAATTTTATCTGAATATTAATCTCTTTAAAATCATGTGAAGTGGTCCAAGAATGTAATAGATAGAGAGGTTTATTGTACTGATGAACGTGTGATTTGAAAGATAATTACATAAGATTAAACTATTTTACTCAGCCAATCAGAAAAGAGATCCCATTCATTTTTATGCTCTATAATAAACCTTGTGGGTGAGAAATTGTGCTATTAATCTCAAGTACAATGACAGAAATAAAATATTATGAATAAAATTTTTCCTTGTGCCTCCATGAGCAAAAATATGATCTCTATTTACAAGAATCATTAAAATGCTGTATTCATTATTTATAGAATAGAACCATAGGAAAATGGCAGGGAAATGATAAAACAATAAGGAAATTGCATAAGGGGATGAACTATACATCACGTTTATCTAAGAGAAGAACTAATGTTGCTAATATTTCTGTAAGGAAAAAAAATGCTGTAGTTCTCACACTGCATAGAGTAGGATTTTTACCATGACTACTGGTGCTTCGCTAATGTCTGAAGAACTGTGTAGAAATAAAAATCGTGTGAAAAGAAAATATTATTCCACTTTTACATAGCATTTGGTATCTGCCAAAGCTGTTTTCTAAATTTTGATCATGTATTAATGCCTTTCATTTGTCTTATAGCTCTGCAAATTTTGTACCATTCCGACCCCATGCAACGGATGAGGTAAGTGAGGTTCAGTGGAATTGAAGAACATGTTTAAGAACAGGTGGAAAACTTAAAGAGCTTGCAGTTTCGTTTAGGTCATTTATGCTGCTGAGTCATTCTTTAAACAACCATCTTAAAGTTCCCTTTCATCTACATCTGATACGTAATTCCAGTTATCTCCTACAGTTTTCCACTTAGCACATTCATTTGAACTCTCTACTTCCCAAAATGAACCCTGTAGGACTTGTAATCTTCTTGCTCAGACAAGCGCCAAGGTAGAGGACAGCTCTAAAATTCCCTTCTGGTGCAAATGCAGAGCTCCTGAATTATATGAAACAAAAATATAATAATAATAAAGCTGTCTTTTTATTTGTCCCCAAATGCAGGCAACGCTAAAGAATTTTAGTATAAAAATGCACATCTTTTCTAAGAACAAAGATTTCCATAGCCAACCTGTGTTCACTAGCAGCAATTCTGCACTGTAATTTATGCTGATTCTTCTCCCATACAGTATTGCTTATTTCATCACATCCTGCAAAATCATTCAGCTAAAATCTTAAGTATTATCACAGATCCCTCATTACTTCGTATTTCATTTCTGCCTAGCCCACAGTCAAAAACTTGTCAGTTTGATCTTTCTGGTATTTCCGGCACCTGACCTATTGTTTTCTGTTATTTATTTTTCCTAATATTTAATTAAAGAACTCATCAACATGCTTCTGAATTAACTTAAATTTGATTTTCTCCTTATCAAACAGAAATAGTAATTACATTCTCCAAATTAGGAGAGAAAAATTATAAATTAATTATAAGTAATATCAATAACTAGAACCAGTCGCTGAAACCAAATGTTTCTATTTCTGCTTTTGCTTCTGTATCCTCTCTTGGCATTTCACAATACACCTCTCTCCATGCCTTCCTGTCAATATACAAACATACTTTATAAAATGGGGGCTGGCAGGAGGCATGAGGGTGAAGAGCGGAAGGTGAAGTAAAAGTGACTTAGATGTGATATGTATGTACACCAATTCCCCAAAATGAATGTAGTTATTATGTATTGTAAGTATATACTAATAAAACCATGAAATTGATCTAAAACTTGAGCTTAAAATTTGGAAACAGTTTTATTGCCATCCCCCTCCATCCATTTACTTTCAATGGGATTGCACCCATAATAATAGTTTGCTTTAGTGTACAGAATAACGTTTCCTAACATATTGAAATGAATGTGGGCTTAATGGGGAAAAAAATCTGGAAAATCAAAACAATAAAAATAGTGCACAGCTCTTCCCCTCTTTCATTGCATTTTGGCCAAAAATTGCCCCTTACTTTTTCGAGATTACTGCAAACTGTGCCCCAATTTTCCCTCCCCTCTTAGGCAACATTACCCTCACCTCTAAACCCATGTTCATACTGCTTCCAATACTATTGCTCAGTTTCCTGAATGTGGTGCGCTCCCTTCCTGCCCTGCTGTCATCTGTGCTCTGACCGTACCTCTGAGCTTCTTCCATACACACTTCCTCGCTCGCTCCCAGTTCACTGAATTTACCTCATTCCTAAACCCAATAAAGTGGTAGGAAATTGTGTGTGCAGTTAATGAACTCCAATAGTTTTGAGGCAGAATCCATGCTAGGAGATCGGGCCTCCGCAGGGCGGGAGAGTAGAACTACATTGGCATTTTCTGTGCCAGGCCCAGAGTGAGTTTGGAAATGGGTTAGACCTAAGCCCTTCAAGTTTAGACCTGTTCTCTGTAAATTAATCTTAAATTATTGCCTAAAAAGGATGGAACTAGAATGTAAAGCTCTGTGGAGTCAAATATATAATTTAGTTAACAGTATCTCAGAAAGGTCTCCACCAAGAAGCGATCGATCATATTGAATTATGCTTAGAGAAGGCCAGTTTGGAAGTGCCATGACCTGTGAAGTTGCAGAAGCAGTGTGGGTTTGGGGCAAAGGGAATGTTTTGTTGCATTCTGATGCTGCCATGGTGAGGATAAGTGACTGGCTTGGACCACAGCGGGTGAGATAACATACACCCCATGAGCTGTGGTGAAAGTCCAATCCTCAGCACATCTGGACACTGTCAACACCTAGCATCTCCCATGCACTGCACAGGCATGCAGAAGAGCTTCTTGTGTATGTTCCTACTTTAAGTGCTGCATTTCAAGTATATTCCTTTTTTTGAGGATTTCCACCGAAACTTGGTTTGTAAATTGACTTTCCCCCTCCATCGCTGTTTTCGGTGGGTTATTTGCCAAATTCTATAAAGAATTTGTGTAAATAAAATAAGTTTATCCATTAGTTTACAAATTATTCTTGGCTGTCATATATTTTGTAGTGTTTTTAATCTATCTGCCTTGCAAATGAAGTTTAGCTTTTTAAATTTGCTGTTATTTTTGTTGTCTCTTAAAGGGATTTGCTTTCGAAAACCACTACTTACTGGTGTTTTGCATTGTATTTTTATCTAAGTTTGCTTAGCTAGGGGCTGGGGATATAGCTCAGTGGAATAAGCGCTTGCCTAGCAAGTGCAGGGTCCTGAGTTCGATCCCCAGTACCGCAAAAAAAAAAAAAAGTTTGCTTAGTTTATTTCAATGTTTTTGACTTTGTCTAGAGCATGTTGTAATCTTTAAACAGTTTTACCAGATGTCTGACATAATTTTGAACTTTCAGAGGTGCCATTTTAAAGCTCTGTCTTTTCCCACTCTCACAAAATTGTCTTGTGTTATATGCTTATTTTTTCTAACTGTAATAACAACAACAAAAACACTAATGGGATTATTTTTTCCAGATAAAATTTAATAGAGTGATCCATCAATAACAGAAAGTGTCACCAAGGCAAGTGAATATTTATGCTGCTTTATGCAGTCCTCACCAATTTAAAGCTGTTTTGGAAAATTACATCTTATAACAAGGAAATTCTATGGACAGTAAAATAAAATGTACATGAATTATCCAATTATCAGTTAAAGAAAAACATGTTTCTTGATCTAAGTAATTACTTGTGACAGCATAATAAAATTAAGATCTGTACAACATGTGCTATCTATATTATAGTAATAAATCTCTTCATCATATAAAAACAAATTTATAAAAATAACCAGTAGCACATTTATGTAATCCGGCCACAAAACTTCATTTCCTGACCAGCACATGGTCCCTCCTGATTTGTTGTTGTGAAAACGATAGAAGGAAGTTTTCCAAAGTTCTGCGCGTGCTGAAATCACAGCATACGTGCATTCTACTTACTGGCGTCTGCATGTCCAATCAGATAAAAGTTCTGATTATAAACATCTTTATAAAAAAGAAGAGAGCTCCTCCCCCAGAAAACTGCACATGAAGTTGTTCTGGGTCCAAACTAGGCACTCAAAGGGACAATTTTGCTAAGGTACATTATTTTCCTTCTACTGATATTAACGAAAGGAAAACGTTTTTAAGGACTTACCTAATATTAAGTAATTTTACCATGCTCATTACCTAGATATTATGCTGAATTATGTAAATGACTCTTTAAATTTAAGACATGTATGCTTGTCTTTACAATAGTTCTTCCTACAAAGGAATAAATTGCTAAGAGCAATATATAGGTGTGTATTTCTTATTAATAAGAAGTCTTGGTAGGAAAGTTATTTCATGTCCTTCCTGGCATATCTTTCAGCAATATTCTATACTTAAAATAAAAGTGGAAAGTAGACAATTCTCATAGTTGTTCTTGCTTTGTATTTTTACACCTGTTGAGAAAGTAGTTTTATCTGGGACTGCTGGCTCACAGCTGTAATCCCAGCATTTGGGGGGACTGAGGCAGGAGGATCACCTGCAGTGGTAGCCCAGCCCAAACTGCATAGTGAGACTCTGTCTTAAAAGGATATAAAGAAAATATTCTTAGCTCCCATATTTGTCCGGGGTTAGGGTTGCCAAAGTGTCATGTTTTTTTTCATTCCCAGCCTAGAAATGAATATTATTCCTGGAAATGCAGGAAGAAAATCAAATTTCTCACTGCCATTCATTCAGCCAAATTTGACAGAGTGGATACTGACTCTTCCTTGGTTAATTCTTAATAAAATAATTGGACCCTGATGTTCTTCCTTACTCTGAAAATGGTTTTGCAAGCAACTATTGTTGGCTACCTTCAAACTACTACATGTCTGCTGCTCTGCTGTCTTCCTTTACCTTAAGCCAAGAGAAACCCAAGAGCTCTACAGAAACCTAAGACCAGGTGGCTCAGTTTATGCCTCTACTGCTTCCTAGTTGTGTGAAGAAAGTGGTTTTGGAATTTAATCATTACCTATGGCTGGGGTGATCCTCATGGTACAGGTGTCAGAGGTGAGCCTGTGCTTGTAAGTTTCACTTAGATGAATTATTGCGTATAAAATGCTAATACCAGGACTTGACATAGTGTGTGTACTGTGCACTGCTACATACAGTTCTTATTTGTGTTAAGAGCTTGATCAAACCCCTGGTTATGGTTTTAATAAGGGTAGTGTTACCCCAAATTCGATATATGAAATATTATAACAGTGATCACTAGAACAGTGCTTTGGGCCTTGTGGGAGTCCTTCATGTCACTGTGTTCTGCTCCTCATGGTGACTGTGTGACTCCACCTGTCCTCTCAGAGTTGTGGCCCATCACTCCTCCATGTACTCCTGGCTTGCTGTGTACTCTCTCATCTTCAGCAGAAGCCAAATGGTCTTTGATCCCCCCAGAGCTGAGCTAAATTGCCCTCTCTTTACCCCAGAAGCAGCCTGTGTCAGGTCGTCCATTATCATGACAGAAAACTGACAACTCCTCCCCCTCCTTCTCATTTTCTCAAATCACCTTTTCCAGCCTATCTCGTACTACATCCACCCATGTACACACAAGCACACACATGTATCTCCCTACACACACAGCCCATGCTTTTGACATGTGTAACTGTCAGTAGAGGGTTTCAGCAACACATTTCTAGCTGTCATTACTTCCACCTGAAATGGTGCCTTCATAACTTAGCTAATCATCCAATTTCTGTTAAATATTAAAATGTCAGTTCAAACAATTCAAATTTACTTTTGCCAATACCATTTCCCTGCCTTCTTCCTCATCTACCCACAGTACATTACTCTGATCCTTGTAGAAGTTTATAAAAATTCCAAAAGCACTGTCTTCTCAGTCTGTGGAGATCTAGTGAACACATTTACTTGTGCTGTGACCCCAGAAGTGTCTGCACATAGTAGCAGTTCTAATATATGTGCAAGGATGAATGACTGGCATGTAACACTTTTACATAACTTAAGAATTTGAAATGGGTTTTATTTGTAGGAATCAAAAGCCAGGAATCCTTAATTCAAGTTATGCTCGCCTCCTCGAGGTGCTGTAAGAAGCCCTCCTCCTCCATGCATTCTGCCTCTGTCCTCCTGCTTCTTGAGATGCAGCCATGTGCCTGGTACCACACTAGGCACTAAAGAAATATAAATTTTATAGGTATCACTTTCCTTAAATGCAGGTAGTGTTTAATTTCCAAGTCTTTTGAATTGAACTGAAGGAAATACTTGTATATCTAGCAAAGTGTATTTCTTCTTTGATTTATCAGTGAATAATGCAGTCTTGGCTAGATATTAAGTTTTCTGAATTTGAAGGAAATTTGGTATTTTAAAAGGAATGCTATGACAAATACTCCCACACTACATTAAACTCTGTTTTATTTCAGCAACTCAGTAACCTGTTAGCCATTGAGTACTTTCAATAAAATGACATTTTATTTGATACTGTACCTGGTGTTTTTACCTGGTGGACACTGTGCCTTTTATCTGATTGGTAACAAGTATCAGAGAAACAAACAGAGTCACAAGGAATAATTTCAATTTTGTGAAATTTTGTTTTGATAAAATGGTCAGTTCTTACAGACTTGAATTCCAGTGTGAAAGATCATAAACAATCCCGGTCTCCTCCAGACTGTGTGCTAAAGTGAGGATCTGAAACTGGGGATAACGACATCTACTCGTCTCAGAATGAATCGTTTCAGGTGTTGTACTACATGGGAACAGTTCTGGTAAGAACACAAAGGAAACAAACTGTGAGGATTTTGGAGAGGGAAAAATCACACAGGTAAGAGCATCCCAGTGTAGGTCATGGTTATGATTTTTTTTCAGTTCAGTATTTAATGATCAGAATATTGACCCAATATGAAATATATTAGATTGTGTATAAAATAAATTATCAAATTTTACTATATATTTATTAAACCTGTATGCTAATTTTAACCCCTTTACACCAAGAACAAACTAAGGTTTAATCAGCTAAGGACGTGGTATGGCTGAGACTTGAAGCTGGTCTATCCAAACCCAAGCCCATGACTTTCTTTTGACTATGATACTTTAAATGATAATATAAGTGATGAATAAAGACAATTTAGATATAAATTGCTGTTAAAACTACCTTTAAATTGTCACTAGATGCTGGTATGCTTTGAGATTTTAACCCTTAACTTCTAATAGTTTCATCAAGGGTAAGCATCTTATACCTCTATTGCCTGATGCCCAAACCACCCAGAAAATATTAGATTATATGAAATTGTGTCCTGCAAAGGTTGCTCATTGTTACAGAGTGATGCAGTGTTGCCTTAACGGCAACTGAGATATCAGTTAAAGAGGGAAAAGTCAGAATAATAGGATGTGTTGGTGTCAGTCTGCTGACTGCTGGCTTTGGGGACCTGGGGACTTGGGATGCCCTCTCTAGTGGGCCACTAATTAGATGTCATCCCCTTAAGTAAATCAGTGTGTTTCCTGTGGGCTTTAATTTGTTCATCTGTAAAATTAGGAGGCCATACTAGGATCCTTTCATCTCTAAAACTCTATGAGCCATAATCTTTTGAGATTACTGGTCTTATTATTATAGCTCTAATTTAAATAAAAAAGGAAAATCCAAAAAAACACGCCAGTCTACGAGGCTGGCACTGGAGACCAGGAGTCAAAAGTACATTAGCAAATGTCAATTCTTTAACTATGACACTATTGGTCACAATATGGCGAAACATTCTTCAGAAAGCACAGTTGTAATACTTTAAGGGGACAAAAAGTCACATAATTTATGCAACATTATGACTCCAGGAGCATTTCATTTACCTGAGCTTATTGAAAAGTGAGTATGGGTGTGAAAATGGTTTCTTTTCCATCCTGAGCTTCCTTCTTTGCTGCTGACCTGAAACTGTTAATGCTGTGTGTCTCCACATAAGATGAAAAATTTATGACCATGAGCCACATGTGTCTATTTACTAAGAGCTAGGGTTGTTTTTTAATGAAGTATATGCCTAATTCCAAGGAAATGTTACCTCAACCTGTACATCTCCGTTTATGTTTCTTTTCGTAAATGGCGTTATAAAGGTAATCTCACTTTAATACTGATTTTAGTGGTAAAAACCTGGAGGAGAATGACTTGCAGAGGTGGAGCCATATGCAGTTCATTACCTGACAACTTCACATCCCAAGAAAGGCAGGAGCGCAACAGGTCTTAGGGAGAGGTCCCAGTCTAGTCATCTTGTTTTCATGGCTCACGATTTATATCCTGCAGATAGCTGGCTCATTCTCCTGAACCTGGGCAGTTCAATGTACATGGCTATTTAAATTTAACTTAAATGAAATGAAATTTACATGGTTCAGTTTCTAAGTTATATGAGTTACATTTTAATTGCTAGAAACCTTCTCCCTGACCTGGGAGACGAGGTGAGGGGAGTAGCTGGCTCCTTCCACATGAATGGTATTATAAGACAGACTGGTCTGGGAACAACACTTAGAGAAGTTACACCTGGATAATTTCACGCATTGATCTTAGGTGTTATCATTGGATGTGTTTCTGCAGAGGTACCTACCTGTATAATCTACATAACCAGGTGCCCAGTGTAATATAGCATTTCAGCCACCTGGAAGACCTCCCTCATGCTGCCTAGGCAAATGCAGTCTCCATCCACAAACTGCCCTTCCTGTGCTCTTTTCCACGGACATTTAACACCACCACCATGCATATGTCCTAAAGGACAAAATAACAGATCAGGGTGCTTAAAAGCTTAATTTCACTTATGGAGGAACTTGGGTTTGATTCTCAACTCTTACAAGTGTTTTATTTAATTTCCCTGAGCCTCAATTTTCTCCTAAAGAAAAGAACATAATAACAGCAACTACATTACAGGATTGTCATGAACAGTTAAACAATGAATATAAAGAACAGAGTCGTAAGTCACTGTGATGTTTAAAACAGTACATAATTCGCCAAATGCTAGCTTTCCTTTTGATATAATTATAAAAGTGTCAAGGTTCTTACTCTATGACTAACCTTTAAACTGCATGCTATCTATTGCAGTAGAAGATTTATTTTGATTCTTCTTAGATGCAGTATGAAAGGGAACAGCAGGTCAAGTTTACCCGTACTTTCAAATAAAAGAACAGGAAACATAGAAAGGAAAGCAAGTGAACACAAAATTCCCTAAAACTCAAGTGAAAATGTGACACCCATGATGATTCTTTTGACAAAATGTGTGAGCAATATCCAAACTGTTGATGCACACATCCTGTTTTATGAGCCTTAGAAGTTCACAACAGCCACTCCAGAAGTTCTATTCTGCCAGTTTTATGGATGACTCATCACAGCCCCGATTTTCAATGAAACAGTTGATGACAAAACCCAACCTCCTATAAAACAAGCCTAGTACGAATCCTATTTTTACATAATGCAATTTAATAGAACAGTTCTTTCATGTGATGACAGTCTGGGTAGCTTGTGATTTCATCTGTTTACTCCAGAGTAGGAGGCAGTTCTTTGGTTTGTACTTAGCTTTGGCACAAAGAAAAATGATTTTTTTTTTTCTAGACTCAACAAGCAAAAGTCCCATGAGAGAACTAGAGGGGTCCTGGGTCTCCCGGTGACTACAGAGACTGCACTGGCTTTCAGGTCCAGCTGGGACTAGCCCTGTGGGAGAAACCCATGAGCCCTGTGGAGCTGCGATTGCTTCTCAAGGCAGGCTTCAGGGCACACAGAAAAAAGAGCTCAGTGTAGAGAGACTGTGTCAAAAATGATTCTGTCAAAACATAAAACCATCTTATAAATCTCCTGTAGTCACTACTTCAAAGTAAAAGAAGCTGTGCAATGCACACTAAGAGTGATCAGAATATACCATGAATGTGTACATTTTAAAAATTTATTATAATATGGGACAAATTACCATTTACTTCCTTTAAATGACTCCTCCTTTATTTCAGACACCCTCATCCCATCATTCCTGCCACTTTCTGAAGCGGTTCTGGAAGTCTTATTTTGTAAGTGTCTTTATGAAAGGCGATGAAAAATTACAAAGGCTGCTGTTGCCAACAAAAGGGCAGAGTCCCAAAAACATTACGGTGTGTGCTCCTCCGCCCTACTCACGGGAGCTGGCACTGTGCTAATTCTGACTCTTCCTCAGAAGCAAAATGATCCCGAAGCATGGACACTCTGTGTCCATTCAGTACAACAAGGCCTCCACTGTGGCAAAATTCCTGTACACACTCTGGAAAGGGGACTTCCAGAACTTCTTCAGCGAGGGGCCAGAGTGATGGATGAGCGTGTTGAAAGTGAGTGAGAGACTTTGGAGAGGTTAATAGTCATGTGTCTTTTACTGTAATCCATTTCATCTTAAGTATTTACGGCATTTTTATCACAGTGTATGTGTCCCTATGTTTACAAATATTTCAGACAAGTGGTGCATAATGGACACCATGTGTCAGATGCGGGCCGATCTCCCGTCACCCCCTACATCTTCTCTTCTCACCAGGCGTTACTCAGCTTGTGAAAGGCAGCAAGGTCTGGGCTTATTTTCCTCAGAGCTTTCTTGTCACTGACGATTGCTTTCCTACCTGAACAGCAGCCTACAGGACCTAGGCAAATGGCACGGATAAGAACATCTCTTGTACAGTAGCCACAGACGCCCTGTGCGCGGGAGGAGAGATGCGCCTGCCTGCCTCTGGCTGGGCGTGGTCTGAGGCAACCCTTGACACTGGTTTCAGGGTCCCCAGGAGGACTGAGCTAAATATGCCCAAGTAATTGCTCTTCTAACAAGGCAACTTTACTGAGAAGGTCCCCTTCCTCTCTCACTGCCCTAGATTCCTATATTTCCTTCAACTCTCAAATAAATGACATAGTTACATTTCCCCTAACCATCTAGTTGTAGAACTCAAACCAACACACTTTTTATCTAAATGATAAAATAAAATCTCCTGGATCAAAGACTATCAGCTGACAGCGGAGAACAAGAAAATGCCTTGAGACTCATTCTCACAATCTGACCACTCTCTAGCCCCACTTAACAAGATCAGATGCATGCTGTAAAAGCTAAGTCAGTGCACAGTGGCGCATAGACAAATTTCATGAATCTCCTTCCAAAAGAAAGTGTGCATGTCCCATTCTCACAAAGAGAATCCTCTTTCTTGAAATGACATTAGTCTTGATCAGTTCTAGAAAATGACAAAATTTTGTCATAGCCACTTATCTAATGATAAAGTTCCATTGTGGGATGAATTTTCAGTTCATACTGTTTCAAATTGCCTTGATGTAACCCTGAGAACTTGGATGGGGTAACTTTATTTGTGAAGGAATCCTAAAACAGGAAGACATGTATGCAACTCAGTATATTCTTCTTTCCAAGGATGATGTTTACTTTCTTTTACCATAATGAGTGCTTGTTTTTTAAATTTTATTTTGAAGAGAGTAGTAAATGGGAGAAAAAAAATAAGAGTATTAGCATACCAGAATCACAAACATAAACAAATCAAAGCAAGAACATTTAAAGTGATACAAGGTTTCAAGACAAAATAACACAAATTAACACTGGTTGTTATATTACATATTGTTATAGCACTGGTTGCTAAATTATATATTGTTATCTTCAACCACACTGCTCAGATTACCAAACATGAGAATAGAAGATTGTTCAAACCATTAAAGAGAATAAGAAAATATTTATCAAATAAAACATTAGAGATAATGCAGAGTTTCACTAGCCAAGATGGTAGGAATTCACCGTGATTGTTCCACTGAACATTGTTGCCTTGAAATCAGTTGCTCAGATTACCGGATATAAGCATGCAAAATTGATTAGAATATAAAAATTTTAAGCATTAACTGTTCCTTTCTATATACCATCAGACATCAGCAGTACAGTTATTGCAGCTATTAGTGTTAAGATAATAATTTGGAAGCAAAGGGCATTTGTGAATGCAAAAATATTTTGCAAAAATTTTGTTTCAAACTAAGTTAACAATTTGATTATTTCAGACATATAAATTATCTTACACCAATTTCATCTTACTGCCAAAATTTAAATATGTAGTTCAAGTTTACTAGCCAGAAGATTCTGCACATTTATAGCTAGAAATTGGCTCTCTATGGATATAATATTTATGCCTCTGTGACATGCATCATTTGATTTGATGTCTATTTAACTGCAATGTGATGGGTTGACATTATCAAACTGAGCAGATTTCCTGTAACCTTACACAGAATGTTCTTATGTATATACAGAAGGACTGGTAATTGGAAGGTACATAGACATAGCAGAAGTTGTCAAATAGGGTGAGTCCACTATTTATCATTAAAATCCATTTGAGTAGAAGAGATAAGTCAATTAGAAGGGAATAATTACTTATATGAATATTTAATTATATTTTTCCTACTGCTGTTCTTTCTTGAGGTTATTGGTTCAATGCAATATAGCCTATTTCTGGAAGGAATATTTCTACCTTTAAAAAAAATGACAAGACTGTATGAAAAAATTAAGCCTTAATTTTTGATGTTATTGTAGATTGAAGAATATAGAAAGATAAATTAATGATGAATTGCACAGCTAAAGGGCAACAGCAGCCTTCAGATAACAATATTGATGCTTAACCTATTGTATTTCATAATTTCATCATTATTCAGAAGAGCTAAATCATGTTTGAATTTCATTAATACAATAAATATTTATTGAGTGCCTTTAGTGTTCCATAGTAGTAGCTACAGTTCAAAGACAAGATAAACGCGGATTTTCCCTTTTGGAAATAGTAAAACCAGTCACCTAAATATACATAATGCTGGGTGTTAAGTGCAAGGACAGTTACTAAATGAGATGCGTGTTTTGCTTCAGGAGCCTGAAAGAGCAAGGTCACTGAATGCTACCATTATGCTAATTTACACATAAGTACAGACACACTGTTAATAGCACTGGGTAAAGAGCTTTCATGGCTTCATTTAGTCCCCAAAGCATCCTTTTAAAGTAAGTGCAGCATTAGATCTGGGTAGTATGGGGCCTGAGATTTGTATAACATGAGAGTCTGCTTTTAAGGAAAAGAACACATTAATATTTTTGTCAAGAAAATTTGGCAAAACATATGGCCGTGTGAACATATTGCATAGGCTCTTACAAATGGAGCCTTTCTTGGCTTCACAATAAATCCTCCCACCAATATTACGGCTTTATAAACTTCGCAGATGAGAAAATTGGAGGTAAAGACCTCTCTAATTGAATCCTCCACATTTGGTGAAGTATCTGTGAAGACATCACATACAGCAGCTTGGCTGAGGCACTCATTGGTTGCCAGGTGAAATTCAGTTCTTTGTAGAGATGCTGGCACAAGAGTATAAGGTTTCCATGATTACTGCTGATAGTTATCTCTGAATCAGAGAACTAGAACTTTTAAATCTAGGGTCACTGGATTACCCGAAGTCATTCAACCTACAAGACCATGGTGAAAAGTTTTCAACAAACCAGAATAGTTGTAGGTGACTTTTTAAAACTTTCAGCACTGTTGTTTGGACAAATCGATTTATGATTTGCTCAACCTGCCACAGCGTCGCATAGAGTGGCTAAAAGTAATCTGACATTTGATTGATTTTTCAAGTGTCATTACATAAAGGGGAAATACTAGTGTCACTGGGTTAAGCAAAATAAGTCTTGCAATTCTATTTATTTAGGTTCAGTGTTAATGTTTCCATGATATTTTAACTCAGCAGAACTCAAATGCAGAGACCCAAATACATGATCAATATCCAAACCTTATGCCCAGAAAAGGGCATGGAGATTTATGGCTGCCATGGAAGCATAATTTAAAAGTCTAAAGAAAGTTTCTTTTTAATTTTGAGGTTTTTCCAACAGAGTTGGACGTGTATTGAAATTTCACTTTTAAAAAATGATACCTTTATAAGCACATAAACAACTCTACTGAAATGAAATGAGTCTGGGAATGGTAATTCAGATTTACAGAAGTCAGTACTTTAAGAATTAATCAATCATTTCCTGGTCCTTGGCAAAATGCAGTGCATTCAAGGGCTCTAATACTGTACCTGTCCATTGGTGAAAGGTGCTATTCTACTGAGAACATTTAAATCTTCTAGACAGAATCAGTGACAACTATGGCAAAACACAAGCCAGCTCTGGCAATCTCCACATTTGATGTCCAGGTGAATCTCAGCGAGAGGGTGAGATTAGCAGGCTTCATCAAATAATCAGTTTTAATCATCATGAAGAGTGCAACATTCTGGACAGAAAGCAAAGATTCTTTGCTAGAGCATTTGTTTGTGCCCATAAGAACCTCATACCTTAGATAGATTAGGGGGATCTATATTTCCTAACTACACGATGTTCATAATTCCTAAAAGTTTTATACACATTCTTATCACTCTGACAGGGTTGAAATCATCTCATAATTCAAGCTTCAACTCAAGTTCAGTTCACTTTCATGGTCCAATTAGATATTCCCTTTGAGTGACAGAAGAAAATTTCCTAACACAAATACTCTGGTAAATTCTAAAATTTCTTTCCTGTTTGCTCAACTGCAAAATTAGAAAAAAATGTTAAGGATCAAGGCAGATTACTTTGCCCTGCTTTGTGTTCTGAAGGTTATATATTTATACATGCTATTAAAATATTGACATTTTGAATTTCATGGTCTAGACTAATATTTATTTGCTTTAGCTTATGGATGTTTTCTTACTACAGACACAGTGACCTACAAACCTTTTACAAATAAACAGAGAAATGAATAAAAATGTGCTTTTATACACAATGGAATATTACTCTGTTATAAAGAGGGGGAAACTTGAGCCATTCATAGGAATGTGGATGCCCCTTGAAAACATAAATGTTAAGTGAAATTCAGACATACAGCCTGAAACAACTTATGGTTTCTCTCATAGGAAAAATCCATAGTATAAATAAAGAATAAACTAAAAGGCAGATAAAAGGAAATAGTTAGATGTGCTGCAAATGCAAGGGGAATAAGAGATAGAGTGACAGGGGACAGGAGAAAGAGCACAGAAAAAATTAAGATGCTTCATGTATAGGCACAAAATACACACAATGTTTTTGCATTGCAAATATGTATTCATAAAATATCTTGTTACACAATCAAATGAGAAGTGTAGTGTCTGGGATTTTTGTATGATATTTAAACAAAGGACATTTTCCAAATAAAGAGAAATTCATCCAAACTCTAAAGTCAATTAACTCAAAGTGATTTTTGTAAAATTCCTTTTTGTACCACATGATGACTTTAATGAATAAGTTCATTAACTGAAGTTTTATTTCAAAGGTATATGGACAGAAATTCTCCAATGAAAAGATAAGATTGTTATGTCCAATTCCTAGCTTATCATCATGGAGAATAAAGCATTTTCAGCAGGTTAAACTTTACAAAATGATGAAGCATTATCGTACATAGTCCAGCTTGTCAGTGTTCCTCAAGATACATGAAGCTTCTGTTCTCAAATATACTAATGTCACCTCCTCTCCTTCTCCCCCATACCAAATCTGTCTGTGTTTGGAAGTACCCACGTTTTAAAGTTTTCATTAGGTATTTTATGTAAACCTTTTCAAAAATGCATTGCCAGATTTATGAGCATATGCACTCTAGAGATATAATATCTGAACTCAGTAGCTGTTCTCCCCATGCCTGCTGTGTGACCTAAGGATGGTTCCCTATGTCCTTCAAGACCCTGTGTTTCACACATGCACTGAACATGCATATCTTCCTCTTAGATCATATTCATCTGGTGTAGTATATTTCATGGAAATATTTAACACATAAAGATGATTTTGGGGAAAAAATGGTGATGCGATTTTATTGTTCCCTCTGATTTTCTCCCTTAAAAGACTACTTCTACCCACCAAGGCCAGCCAAGAAGCATATTTCCCCCAAAAGGAAAGAATTTATTCTACCTACAGTGAAGAGTGCGTTGATTGGCTTTGACCTTCAAGGTTGATGCCTAGCAGCAAATGTAAGATCATAGAAGGTAAGCCATTCCTGTAGAAAATGATTCTTTTAAGGTTCTGTAATCCTACATAATATATTGAGATATTTAAGCTGAATCATCAGCCTTATTGGACTGAAAGGCTCCCAGAGAAGTGATTGGATCGCTGGATGTTTTACTCTTCAGTGGATTAATCTAGTGATTTTGATAACTGACTATGTAGTTATAAGATAGGGCCCAGTGGGGCTGGGGATATAGCTCAGTGGAATAAGCGCTTGCCTAGTAAGCGCAGGGTCCTGAGTTTGATCCCCAGTACAGAAAAAAAAAAAAAAAAAAAAAAGATAGGGCCCAGTTGGAGGGTGTCTTTGTTACTTTTCTCTCATCGTTGAGACAAAATACCCAACACCCAAAATTAAGGAAGGAATGGTTTATTTAGCTCAGTCTGGGGAGGTTTCAGTCCATAATCAGCTGACTCCAAGGCAGGGTGGCGTGGCACAGGGGCAACAGTCCAAGAGGAGAGAAGAGAGCAAAAGCAGCAAGAGCACAAAGGAGGGAAAGCAAGCCTCTTTTCCTCCCTTATGATGTATGCCAGCTATCTGCCCCCACCCACACCATCTCCTGTGCCCTCCTCTTCCACAAGCTGAGGATGTTTACAAAGTAAGGGTCCTGGCCACTGCTGAATCACTTGATTAAACTCTTAAACTACTCAAGTTGACCCAATGAACAACATCCTAGAGCAGTAAGAACATATTCTCTGTACCTGAAGATGTAAAACTGCTGAGTGGCTTAGTTAAAATTTAGACTCCTCAAGTTGACACAATGTATCAACCATAACAGAGGGTGTATCTCTTGCTTTAAATAGCAGCACTCCTGTTCCACACTCTTTCACCATGAAATTTTTACCTTGGAAACAGCTGATCATGGACTGAACCCTCTCCAACCACCTTTAAGTTTGCAGGTATCAGATATCAGCAATGAGAAAACTAAATAATACTCATAAGGTACTAACATATGCCTTATCAAATCATACAGCCTGAAGTAGAAGGGGAAAAAGATTCTATCCTTTCTGACTCTGATTGGTCTCAGGGCACACAGGGAGAGAGAGTTGTATGTGGCTATTTCCTGTATGTGCTAGAGAGAGAGGTGAGAAATAGATAGATCAGTGTGTGCCATTAAAATCCAGAGCAGTTCTTATCTCAAAGCTATATCTTCGTAGGCTGTCCCTCACATCAAATGCTAAAATAGATGTCCGAAAGTAAAAAAAAAAAAAAAAAAAAAAAAGGATGAAGGTGAATGTGAGAGTTTCAAGAAAGAACATGTGAGAAGTCATCACTGAACATTCCAGGACACTTAGAAAGTGGCAGGTCCAGAGCTCCTGTTAGGTTTCTGGAAATGCTGCGGGAGGGACAGATACATGCCTACTTTGATACAAGTCCAGTGGTGGGATCTGCAAAAACTATTGCCAATCAAGTGGAGGACACATTCTAGGTGGAAATTTTGAGTCTTAAACCAACTGAAGCCCAAACCAGACCCCTAGTGTTATGTGACCACTTGCACCACAAGGGAGAGTATCAAAGTTGATTCACTTACTTGCAGGTCGTGAGGCTTCCTGGAATCATGATCTATGTCACAGAGGTGGCAAGTGCATGCCACAGTGGGCTGTTTGTTGTGCTGAAAACTGTAAAAGGTTCCCCATCACGAGTATGTAACTATAAACTATCCCAGATTTGGCACAGTCACAAATTTGAGCAGAAAATGCCAAATGCAAAACTATAGCAGAATCCAAGTCTGTTTGTTAGCTGCCAATTCCCACCTGGGAGTCAGACCAGTGCAGCACAGCTGGCTGGGCTGGAGTGATGTTGGTCCACGTGCCTGGTCTGCCTGTGACTGGAAATCATCTCCCTTTGAAGTGCCTATTATGGAGAATAGAAAGAAGGGGTAAATCTGAGAATACCCAAGGCTAAGATATTTTTCACTGTCAACCAAAATACCAGCAAAGGAGGGACTCTTCATATATCAGTAAGTTTATTTGGGAATAACAGACCATTGCAATAGGGACATGTGTGCCATAGTAAATTATAGTTATTTTGTTTGACAGTCCAATACATATTATCTGATTGGATTCCTTATAAGCCTCTCCATTTGCTGTCTAAAGGAAATGGGAGAGGTTACTCAATACTATCAAAGCCTCTAAGGAAAACCTGAGTATACTATTAATGCAGTTTTTTGCTGCACTTACCAGAATGTAGTCTCCAGTACAATGCTCCCAATAACAATAATTTAAGAAATCCTCACAATATGTACTTGGGAAATATATTATACCCACTAACCACTGCAAGACTGACACAAGTCTGATATCTATGAGAGTACACTGGGTTAGTTAGTGGGAAGGGGCCCAAGTTAACTGTTGGACTCTGAGTGAGCTTTGAGTAAAGATATACAAGACTGCCTTCTTTTTTTTTTTTATCATGCTCAGGTATCATTTATTCAACCCTGGATATTTTCCTCATTTCACACTTTTTCTTTCAAATATAAGAACACTACATAATTAGGCACTAATCTCCTACTCATACATGCAACCAAACCCTCTACATTTTGGTTCAATATTGGTAATGCTGTACATGAAAGAAAACCAGGTGAAGTTGAGTATTGCTTTGGGATAAAAGAAAGAAAAACATAACCGAATATTGATGCATAGTTTTAGTAGCAATGCCGTAAGGCTTAGTGAAGTGCCACCTGGCCCCGTGTTGTAGATGACCCTTCAGCTCCACGTCTCCCAGCATCCCTTCCTCCCCTTGTTAGGAGCTCTCTGCTGCTCAGTTCACGCCATGCAACCCCCTGTATGCCCACTGTGGTATTGAGCTGCATTCCACTGTAAGAACACGGTACAAATACCTAGTTTATTTTGCAGTATTTATGTGCATTTGGTGTTTTTTGCTTTACACTGTGTATCTGTGTCAAAGGTGTGGAAGGTTCACTTTGTCCAATTTATGGACAAATCCAATCTAAGAATGTCCTTTCAGAACAGAACTTGTTCTAGGTTGAGGACTTACGATATAAATTTTAAGTGAATTTTACCTTAAAATACTTTGATTTCATACTGGTAAAACTTGAATAGCTATACTGCAGCAGACTGGCCACTTCAATTTAGTGGGTTTAACATAAAGAAATATGATATTGTAAATTTAGAAACAAACCCCTACATTTATAAAGTATTCAATCAAAACTAATAGCATTAATTAAGGTAAATACTTTAGAGTTACAGAAATACTATACAGGAAATGATTTCCAAGGATGTGTGTGTGTGTGTGTGTGTGTGTGTGTGTGTGTGTGTGTTGTAAGGTAAAAGAAGAAAGGCTACAAATATGATTTTGTCTGTGATTTTAAAGCTATGAAGTTTTTTTTTTTTTTTTTTTTTAGCTATGAAGTTTTTGATTGCCTAAGTAGATGAGCAGATATGGGGGCAAGTTTAACCTTCACTAGCCATCCAGAGGTGCTAAAAGCAACAGATTTTTCACCAGTATGGCCTACTTGGGAAGCTGGGGCTTCTCTGCTTTAATATGTTGGTTAAAGAAAGAGGCGCCAAACACTTGGAGCTGCTTCACATACTTTTGTGTTAATATGTTGGCTGTGTCTATAGGAGTAGGTGACGTTGGGTGAGCACAAGATGAAGGGAGGCAGAAGTCCACAAGAAATCCAAGGTTCAGGCGGTGTTTTGTGAATCTCAAAGTGAGACCAAGAGGCTCCCATGGACATGGAAGTGGCTGGCGAGCAGAGTTGTGAGCCTGCACCAGAGACAGCGAATGTGATTTTCAAATCAATTGTGGTTTAGACTGGTAAAGGACCAAGGCAAGCTGAAAGCTTTTCTACTTCTATTCTAAGGTCAGCTGTGCACAGACCTCAGATAGCTCATCCCCAGGTATTTAAGAGGCAATAATGTTCCCTTCTACAGAAAGAGGGATTCCAGGAACTAAGTTTTAGGAGCTTATTAAAATATACATATATGAATACACACACACACAAATTGTAAGTACATAGTTGATGTATGCACATAGCTGATAAAGTCATGTAGTTGATATGTGAGCATAACTGATATTATATATATATGGATATTCTTATATGACTGATATATGAAAAATATATGACTGTAGCAGAAATACTATAAAATCATAAAAGATTCAAATGTGGCTAAGGTCCCTCTACATTATATAGGATCTTTTTCATAGGCTGATCCATAAAATCCCACAGTTTTATCTTAGACACACCCTAAACACACACACAAAATTGAGACACCATCTAAAGAACTGATCTACAGTAACCACTTTGAAGTTTTATGTGCCTGTTGACTAAGGAACATCCGACAAGGGCAGGGGCAAGCTGCAATAGTAATGCTGTGTCCCAGCTCCGTCCTGGCATTTCATGTTCTAGGATGAGTGAGTAATTGAATCTTCATGAGCCATCAATTCTAATCCTCCTTCAAAAGTTTGGCTGTGGTCCCAGTTAATTTCATTTATGATGTGGATTTTTTTTAGACCATGAGGATTCAAAAAGTGAGAAAGGGCAATCATTATCTCATTATATGAATGTGTTTCTGTCCTTTTTTTCTTTCCATTAATACCTTATTGATTTATTAATCAGCAACAAATCAAAGGGTAAGGACATGCCATTTCCTCACTAATTAGTCATAGGAACAAGCAACACTAATCAGTCTTATTTCAGTGATAAGTAATTAATCTTCTTAAAATTTCTAATGAGGACAATGAAGTATAGAAACTGAGCATACTTTTCTCACAGAATAAAAACATGTTGTGTATGAAGTCTAAGACAACCCTTGAGAAATATACAATGAGGCAAAACCTTTGATGGTTAATTTTTTCACAGCTTTGGAGAAGTGCTTTAACCATTAGCTAACACAGATTTTTCGGGAGGTGGTGCAATCAATTGCTCTTCCCTTGTCCTATCCACTCCCAAAATTAGTCTGTTAAATTGAGAAAGGTCAAGAACAGATGTTAGAAACTACAAAAAGTGACAATCAAGTGTCTACTGGATTTTAAAAACTTTTTCCATGTTAAAACAGCTTCTTTTTCCTAAGAGGCCCTTTCGTTACTTACATATTTGTCATTTATTAAATATTTATGTGGCCGCTAGTATGTATGTGGCTTGTGCAAGTTGGTATATTTGCATTATGATGTTATAAACATGATCATGCTATAAAAATGTCCTACCTCAAAAGGGGTAAAATAAATGTCAATAAACAAAATACATCATTATAAATTGAGATAATTTCTAAGATAAAAGTAATTGCTTTCGCTTCATAATTCTAAGTAGCTTTGAACATTTCAATTACCTTTGTTTGTCTATGATCTCAGCCGAGTCTGTTGACAATTAAATACAAACATTCCTTCTCACTGAAATAGATCTTTGTTCAACACTTCGCTTCTTTTCTTTTTACTTTTCATTAAGAAGAATAAGTTCTTCTTTCATCTGACTTTCTACTTTTTTTTTTTCAGTTTAAGTAGGAAAATTTATTGTAAAATAGGAATGGGGAATAGGAGTAACTCCCGAGAGACAGGAGTCTCTCAGAGACAGGAGGAGTCCCACATGGGTTGCTCTGGCTTCCCACTTTTAAATCCCCATTTTGTCTATCCCTTTATCTGTCCCTTTTCATGATCTACCTGACCAACAGATTGTGTTACTGTCCACATGATCATTGATATAGTTTTACCTTTCAATCAAATCCATCTTTTTTCTGCTGAAACTAGACTCCTATCTGGACACAGCTGTGTCACAGAATCCTTGACTATCACACACTGGGCTTGACTCACAGGTCAGCACCCCAATTAATGGCCAGAACAGAAAGTTTTCTATAGAAGGTTTCACTGGTGGGGGTGACAGCCATCATTTCTCATGGCCACCAGGCACTGGTTTCTCCTGTGGTCCACTTTGAGCCACTTTCTGTGTTCTTCTAGGGCTGCTGGAGCATTTGGAGGAAAGGGAGAGATCCCAGTGTGGGCTGTGATCATGAAAGATACATTTTCAACAAAGAACTGTGGAGAAGGTTTGATTCAGGAAGATTGCTCTTATGTAGGTGTTTGAATATACATGGAGGGAGGATCGTTAAATGCTAACAAACACTAAATAAAATAAACCTCTTCTTCAAATTCACTTATATCATTATTTGTACCTTCCTGAGGGGGGCACATAGAATTGAACTCGTATCTTTCTACATGGTCTTGTGCATGTTACTGGGTCACATCCTGGGCCTTAGACTCAGCATTCCTGCATCCATTAGATCATTTATTGTGGAACATCACTGAGTTATGTTAGGGAGTTTTGGATCTGTGTTTTAACTTAAATTCATTTCTTCATGGTATCTCTAAGACAGAAAATATTCTAGCAGAGTATATACTGATATGTTGGGCTTCAATTTCACCTAAAGTTTTAAACATATTTTCCCAACTTTCAAATTACATTTTCTCATATTTAGAGTTCCCTAAGAGGGGCTGGGGATATAGCTCAGTGGAATAAGTGCTTGCCTGGCAAGCACAAGGTCCTGAGTTCGATCCCTGGTACCGGAAAAAAAAAAAAATAGAGTTCCCCAAGAGATTTTCAAGTAATTTAAACAAAATAATCCGGACTCTTCTTCTAATCACTATTATTTAAATATTTCTTCATTTATTATCTTGAAGGCAGAAAGCAATCTTCTCAAATGCTTTTGCTGATAACCATGATTTAAAACAATGTTTGTTGACTTGAGTGAATTCAAAACATGGTTTTCAGTTATAGGTTTTCAAAAGTCATTTGTAAACTGAAAAGTTGCTCTGTTTGAAACATTTGTATAAACAGTAAGTGAAAGAAAGAAGGTAAAAGGAAGACAAGTGTAATTGATGGACTGCTACTATTAAAATAGAGCTAAAATGTAAACATTTTATTGAAAGAAGGTAGCTAAAGTTTAGGGAAGTCTACTAAGGACCAAGATAATTTGTATTGCAGCACTTTAAACTAAGGATACTGTCAATAGAAATCATTTCAATAAGGACTTAAAGAAAGACACAGTTTTAAAACAAGCTTAGCTTAGCAAGCTTAAGATTTAAATGGATCATTTCATGATTTCTATACCATTTTTTCACTATACTACATGATAACATTCCACTATGTTGCCAGTTGTAGATTGGTTTAAGAACTAAAAATCCAAGAACACATCAAGAAATATAAGGTCACAACAAAACAGAATGCAGGGTGTGTCTCCTTAAAGTCTTCCACTGAAAAGAAGAGGGAAGCTCTCATTTTTTCTCTGCCAATTGACTTTGACAGTGTTTCTGGACAAACAAGAATAATGTGGTTGGGTGTGGAGTGAATATGTGAGATCAATGTTGCTGTTCAGGATTTATTTTCTTGGAGAACATTACTAAAAATATCTAACTTTAGTTAAGGGTATGCATACTATTTACAAATAAAATTGATTTCAACAACCCAAAAGAAAAAATATAATTTTGATGTTGATTATACTCTTTAAGTTGTTATGAATTCAATGTAATGAAAAACTTTAAAATGTGGGTAGAAATAAAATGTGGGCTACTGATGCACTGTGCTGCTAAATAATTGTATCTGGGAGTTTTGTAGGTGGGGTCAAGCATGGGATAAACACAAGCATATAAACTGATAAATTGTAATTTCATAAGTGGAATATTTAATATTTTAACATATTTCACCATTTTTACCTTACAGCACAAACTGATTTTGAGCAGGAACAGAAAAGTAATGTTTATAAAGAGAAATGCTACTCTGTATTTCTGACATTTAAGGTCAAGTGTTGCCAGTGTATTCTATATTAATGTATTCAGTCTATCAGGCAAGAATGAATGTCCACCCTCCCTTTTGGGTCTAGACTATCTCATAAGCCTATTTTTACTTTCTTCAGTCTGATTGATGAATAGTGTCCCAGAAATAACGTGTCCTGAGAGCACACAAAGACAGCTTTGATACTACATGAGAATCACAAAGGAGCTTATTCTCATTATATTTGAAGTAAAACATTTCACAAACTGAAAATAATTTTATGTAGAGATTTCATTAGGCACAACATAGTAAGTAGTTTTCCTGTCGGAATTTATTCTATCATGATTAATTGCTGCAATTTTAGTTGAACTATTTGATCTCCTAAATGGACTCTTCCACTAAAAACTTTGCTGGCATGGTTCAACACATCAACAGCATGTGTCGTTGTTAGCAGCTCTGACTGAAAATCACAACACAAATTTATTTTCTTCATCTAGGACAATGATTGATTGAAATTGGAACATTCCCTTGAAAAATAGTGCTGTTAAAAATGTTTAAAATATGCTGAAGTAGAAGAACATAGTTTAAAGTAAACACAAATAATAAAACTACTTAGGAGTCTTTAGATTCTCCATTAATGGATTCTGCCCACTTTTTCTGGATGAAAAAACTAGATTGGTGGTCTCATAGAGAAGGATTATGAATGTATCCTTATAGACAACATAGAGAACAGATTCTCTATACAAACTTCCATTTTAAAAGACAGGCTATTTTTTTAAAAAAACACTGCATTTTTTTCATTTATCCTAAATATTTAAAACTTAAGCCTTCTTAAATATGTGAGATGCTATGGTAGCTATTTCATCATTATAGTGTATATGTTGAAAACTATTTGATGGAAAGTTGCACTTGTACTTTACCTGTAGAGGGTAAACTGCCTAGTCTGAAGTGAAAGACTCTATTTTTTCCCCAATAACAGGTCTTTCTGCTTAATATTATGCATGCTTCATATCTTAATTTGTAATATTATTTTTGTTAAGTTATTTTAATCTCATAATTAGTGTTACTATTGATTGAAGGAATTTGAATGCAAATGCAAAAATAGGGTGCTACCAGTAACTTCCACTCTCCTGAATATTGCATCTTAATACTTAAAAATATTCATGTACTTATTTTAATTTCAAATATTGTAAAGTTTCTAGGATAGTCTTCATTCAGCATATATAAATATGTTTATCTTAAGCAGTTCTACACAGCAATTTAATAAATTGTGCAGTCCACGGGGAATACCATTAATTATGTAAAGACTGATGGGAATTCATTTAGTTGGTTTCTTTCTGAGCCACTTGACTTGTCTCTCTTTAATTAAACAATAATAAATATGTTGGTAGGGAGAAATGTATGCTGTCAGTGAACCATACTAAATATGTCTCTGGAATATAGAATGGAATTTGGATGTCTTCATATTTAGAGAGAAAATCAGAGAAAGATAATTACAAACACTTGCCCACATGTCTAAATCTTCTTGACATATATCTTCAATCACATGCTCACTCAAGGTCTGAGTTATACAGAACATCAAGAAGACAAATAACCATGAATGGACTAGTACATTCTTTTATTTAATCTCTTGGAAAGTCCACTTTTTTTAGTGGAAGCAAATATTATGTATTTCATATAATGTTCAGTCCTCTAACTTCACTAGGAAAATAGGATATGCTTTACATCTCATTACATGGTGAACGTTAAAATATGGAAATTTAGAAGATGCACTGCTCAAGAGTTGGGCTGTGTAGTATACAATAATATTTTGTTTAAAATTGACATCACCCAATAATTTATGATACTTTAACAAAAATTGTAAATTTACTTGAAGTTGTCTAAGGTAATGCAACTGGTGCAGTGAGCTGACTGGTACTCAGGACCTCAGGCTCTGACTCCCACCACATAGCAGGAAGGTGGCTTCCACCCAGGAAGGCTCAAGAATGGCCTTGAATCCCCGGAAACCTAGTGAGATTTGAAAATGCCAAAAAAGAAGGGGCAAAATGAAATCTCAGCACTCCACCCCACTCAGAATAAGTATTGGAAAAATCAACATGGGAATAACATGGAAGTCACACATCTGAAATTTCTGAAGTGATAGTTAAAGTAAACGTGATGGCTGGGGATATAGCTCAGTGGAATAAGCACCTGCTTAGCAAGCGCAGGGTCCTGAGTTCGATCCCCAGTACCGCAAAAAAAAAAAAAAAAGTAAAAGTGATTACATCAGGCTATAGAGGAAAGCAGATCAGAAATAATCACTGAGGTAAGAAAAGAAATGACAACCATAATGAAATGAATCAAAAGAAGTCATAGACAAAAAAATAGAGCAACATAGAAAAATCATGGAGACCATGAATGGGCAGTATAGGAAAGAATTAGAATGCATCAAACAGGTTGCAAGACATAACCAGGAAATTAAAAATCTCACTGAAAGCTGGCAAAACCACTTGAATGAAATGGAAGGTAGGCTTTCAGACCTTGAAGGCAGCAATGCAGCTAGTAAACATAAAAGGAAAGATCTCTTAAAAATAATAACAGGGAAATAACAATTGAACAGCTGCAAGATGAGGCAAAGAAAAACAATACAAGGATCATAGGTGTCAACAAAGGAGCAGGAGACAACATAAACGACATAAAGAGATTATTTGTGGAAGAAATAGTGAAAATTTCCCAAGCATGGGAAACAAACCTGCAATATATGTAAGTGAGGCATATAGAGGTCCAATTAGCCATAACAAAAATTAATCTACACCCAGACACATAAAAATTAAGATCTCAGAAATTCAGCCAAAGAACAGAATATTGAAAGCTACTAGGGAAAATAAATAAATCACCTATGAAGGAAAATTGATCAGAATCATTGCAGTCTTCTAACACACACAATGAAGTCAAGAAGAGCTTACAGTGAGGCATTTCAGTTCCTGAAGGAAAATAACTTCCAACCCAGATTGCTGTACCCGGCAAAACTATCTTTCAAAGCTGGTGGAGAAATAAGATACTTGCATGACAAAGATGAACTGAAAAAAAAAAAAATGATAACTACCAAACCAGTCCTACAAAGATATTCTACAAGAGATAAAAATGACCACAAATTTAGTACTAAGAAAAGAACCATCAAGAAAGTTAAGCAATAAACAGAGAGAGAAAATACAGAACTCACAGTGGGAAAAACACATGACAAAGATAAGTCAAAACCGATCATTAATAACCATTAATAAGGGGCTGGGGATATAGCTCAGTGGAATAAGCGCTTGCCCAGCAAGCGCAGGGTCCTGAGTTCGATCCCCAGTACCGCAAAAAAAAAAAAAAAAAAAAAAAAAAAAAAAAAAAAAAAAAAAAAAAAAAAAAAAAAAAAAAAAAAAAAAAAACCATTAATGTAAGTGGCCTCAATTCACCAATCAAAAGAAACAGACTGGCAGAGTGGGTCAATAAACAAAATACAGTAATAGACTGTATGTAGGAACTGCATTTAACTCAAAGGGAAATTCATAAACTGAAAGTCAAAGGATGGAAAACAACACTCCATGCAACAAAAACCCAGAAAAAGTAAGAGTAGCTACTCAGTTTGCAGAGAATATGAACTTCAAACCCAAAATGATCAAAAGAGATAAAGAAGGTCACTACATTTGTGTTAAGTGAATACTGAAAGAGGAAGAGATAACAATCATAAATATATATTCATCAAATGTAGGAGCACCTAATTATATAAGGAAAATTTTAAGTCATGAAAATTCAAATAAATATTAACACAAATGTAACAAAGAATGTTAATACACCATAGTCACAAAGAGATAGATAAAATAGACAAAAAGCCTGCAAAGAAATAACAGAACTAAATCAAATGTATGAACAAAGGAATTAGTAGACCTTTACAGACATTTCCACCCAACAACATTAGAATACACATTTTTCTCAGCTGCACATGAGACATTCTCTAAAATAGGTCATACACTAGCATATAGAATGTGTTTATGTAAATGTAAAAGAATTGAAATTATCCAATGAATATTATCAGACCAGAGTACAATGAAATGGGTAATTAATGGCAAAAGAAATTGCAAAAGCTCCACAAACGCATGGAAAATAAATAACATCCTCCTGAACAAACAATGGATCACAGAAGAAATTAAAGAAGAAATTAAGCATATTTACAAAAAAAAAAATGGAGATACAAATGACTGCAACCTGCGGGACACAATGAAAGCAGTCCTCAGAGCGAGATTTATAGCAGTGGATTCTCATACCAGCATAAGACAATGAATGCAAATAAACAAGTTTATGCTGCACCTCAAAACTGTAGAAAAAGGGCTGGGGATATAGCTCAGTTGAATAAGCGCTTGCCTGGCAAGTGCAAAGTCCTGAGTTTGATCCCCAGTACCACCAAAAAAAAAAAAAAAAACTGTAGAAAAAGAAGAACAAGTCAAGCACAAATCCCAAAGGGAGGAAACTGTAAAGATCAGAGCAGCAACAAAAGCAATTGAGACTAAGAAAATAGTTAACAAATCAATGAGTTGGTTCTTCAAAAAACTAAATAAAACTGGTAAGCCCCTAGTCAAATTATCAAAAAAGGAAAGAAAAAACTGAAATCTATGCAATAAGGGATGAAAAGGATAAAATCACTACAGGTTCTGTGGAAACTCAGAAGATCGTGAATACCTACTTAAAAATCATTACTCTCAGAGGATGGAAACACAGAGGAAATGGACAGATTCCTAGATACATATGAATTACCAAAGCTGAATTGAGAAGATATTAATTTCCTGAATAACCCTATATCACACAATGAAATTAAAAATGTAACAAAAAACTTAAAGCTCAGGTCCTGATGGATTCACAGCTCAATTCTACAAGAAATTTAGAGCAGATTGAATGCCTATTCTTCTCATACAGTTTAATGAAATATTGAGGGAAACAATTGTCCCCTGGAGAAAAGTATTACCCTGATACCAAACCACAGAAAGACCCAAGCAAAAATGAGAACTATAGGCCAATCTCCCTAATGAACATAGATGCAAAAATTCTCAATAAAATACTAATAGAAAGCAGCAAATCATCAAGAAGATAATACACCCTGACCAAGAGGGATTCACCCCAGGAATGCAAGGATGGCCCAATATATGCAAATCAATACATGTAATACATGATATCAATAGAGCCAAAGATAAGAACCACATGAGCATCTAAATAGATGCAGAAAAAGTTTTTGATAAAGTCCAACACTTATTCATGATAAAAAAAAAACCCTACCAAAAATTGGAATACAGGGACTTTACCCCAATTTGGTAAAAGCCATCTATGACAAACCAACAGCCAACATCACATTAAATGGACAAAAACTGAAAGCTTTCCCTTTAATGTCAGGCACAAAACAAGGATGTTCACTGTCACCACTCCTATTCAACATGGTTCTGGAAATATTAGCCACAGCAATTAAACAAGAGGGAGAAATAAAAGGAACAAGGAAAGGAAAGCAAGAATGGTAGTTATCAATATTCACAGTGACAAGATACTGTACACAGAATACCCCTAAACTCAAACAAAAGACACTTAGAAATAATAAATAAATTCAGTAGCATAGCTGGATACAAAGTCAACACTCAAAAATAAAAAGCATTCCTATACACAAGAAAACAGACACAATGACAGAGAAATTAGGGAAATCATCCCTTTCACAATAGTACCCAAAAAGTTGAAATACTTAGGAATCAATCTAACAAAAGAAGTAAAAGATCTATACACTGAAAATTATAGTACTCTGAAAAAAAGAAATCAAAGAGGATTTCAAAAGATGGAAAGATATTCCTTGTTCATGGATAGGAAGAAGTAACATTGTGTAAATGGATATACTCCCCAAATTGTTATATAGGAATTCAATGCAATTCTGATGAAAATATCATTGATATACCTTACAGATCTAGAGAAAACATTCCTAAAGTTCATCTGGAATGAGGAGAGATGCAGAATAACAAAAGCAATCCTGAGCAACAAAGGCAAGGCAGGAGATATCACAATCCATATGTGAAATTATACTACAAAGTTACTGCAATAAAATCAGCATGATATTGGCAAAAAAAAAAACAAAAACCAGACCTGAAGATCAATGGAATAGACTAGAAGATGCAGCCACAGCCACAAACACGCTCAGCCACCTTATCTTTGACAAAGGGGCCAAATACATTCACTGGAAGCAAGACAGCCTCTTTAAAAATCATGCTGGAAAAATTGTCTCTCCACATGCCAAGGACTATAACTAGACCCATGTCTATCACCATGCATCAAAATAAAGTGAAAATGTCTTAAAGATCTAAATATTAAAACAGAAACACTAGAAACAGAAACATCTACTGGAAGAGAAAGTAGGTGTAAGTCTTGAAGACATAGGGGTAGGCAGAGAGTTTATGAACAAAAACCAAACTGCAAGGGAAATACTTCAAAGAATCAACAACTGGGATCTCATCTCATTGAAAAGTTTTTGCATATAAAAAGAAATCATCAACAAGGTAAAAAGAAAACCCATGAACTGGGAACAAGTTTTAGCCACCTGTCCCTCAGACAAAGGACTCCTTTCTAGAACATATAAAGAATTTTTTTAAAAAATCAGGTCCCCAAAATTCAAAGATCCAATACAAAAATGAGCATCTGAGATGAATACCCACTTCTCAGGTAAAGAAATACAGATGGCAAACAAATACGTGAAAAAATGTTCAACATCATTCATCATTCAAGAATGAAAGTTAAAACACTGAGATTCTATCTCAGCCTAGAAAAAATGGCTGTCATCAAGAAATGTATGAACAACAAATGCTGGAGGAGTGGGGGGAAAGGGGACACTTCTCCACTGTTGGTGGGAGGGTAGACTGGTGCAATCACTGTGGAAATCAGTCTGGAGATTCCTCAGTAAATGAGGTTTAGAGTTCTCATTCAGCCTAGCTATTACCTTCCTGGGTATTTTTTCAGAAGGACTGAAAACATCATACCACAGCAATACATGTGCACCCATAATTATAGCAGCACAGTTTGCAATAGATAAATCTTGGAAACAACTCAAATGTCCACCAACTGAGGAAGAGATTAAAAAAAAAAAAGATGTGTTTTTATATAACGGCGAACTACTCAGCTACAAAGAGAGATAAACTCGAGGCTTTTATAGGTAAATGGATGCAACTTGAGACCATATTCATAAGTGAAATAAACCTGACTCACATGTATGTGTAAACATTGTATTGCCTCCCTGGTACTAGAACCTGAAAAAGGTACTACCAGTTTCTATTGGTTTATGGAAAAGAATGCTAATGTGTAATTGTTTCATCAATCTTGTATGCCTGTGTCTGGTTCTCTGAGTAATGTACTTTGAGGATAGTAATGTATAGGATAACAACCATTGTTAATTTCTTATCACTTTGTTTTGAAATTCTGTATCATTTTTATTGTTTTATGTTGTTTTGTTTATGCCTTTGTTTTTGTTATTTTGTTTTTGATATTTTCTCTTTAAAATTAAATAAAAGTAAACAATATATATATGTATATAAGAGGGTAGCTGAGATAAGTGTATTACTGTTGTCTTTTGGTTTATTATAAGGAGCAGTTAATGCTTAATTTTTTTTTCTTTTCTCTTGACCAATTTTGCATACTTATGTCTGGTCATTGGAACGGCTAAGTTGAAGACAGCAATATGCCGTATAACAACCATTGGTAAATTTCTACAGTCTTGCTTAATGAAGCTTTGTATAATTTCAAGTGTTTTTTTCCACTATTTGTTACTGTCTTTCATTGTTTTGTCAATCTTGCAATCCTACATCTGGTAATCTGAGGAACGTCGTTGAAGATAACAACATGTACTATAGAAGCCATTGGTGATTCCTAGGTTGCTTTGAAATCCTGTATTGCTTTTATTGTTTTTTGTGTTATTTCATTTTTGTCTGCATTGTTGTTGTTTGGGTACTCTTTTCTCTTTAAAATAAAAGTGTTTAAAAAATAAAGTGATGTAACTATAGTAGGACTATCTGATTTCTTTTATTTTAAAGAGAAAAAAATAACAAAATAACGACACATGCAAAAACAAAGCAAAAACAGTAAAAATGATACAAGGTTTCAAAACAAAATGATAGGAATTAACAGTTGTGGTTATATGACATAGTTTATCTTCAGTGAAGTTGCTCAGATTACAAGATGTAAGGACATAAGATTGATCAAACCATTACGGAGAATAAAAAATAACAAAATAAATTAGAAACAATGGTTTGTTGAAAGGAAAAGTTAATGCTAAAAGTTTTTGAACAATTTGCATGCTTATATCTGGTAACCTGAATAAGTAATTTGAAGATAACAATATGTACTATAACAACCATTGATGAATTCCTACCATCTTTTAGGGTGAAGCTCTGTATTGGTACTGTTTGATTTTTGCCACTTGTGTTACTAAATTTCTTTTGCTTATCTTTAAAATTTTTAACATTTTTATTAGTGTATGTTTGCGGTATAGAATGATTACATTTCCAGTAAAGAGTTGGTACATATTGGATATTTTTAACCACATTATCCATGAACACAAATATCAAAGAATAGATACAGAAATAACGTGTCAATTGTCTTGTTTTAGAAGCTTGGTCAGTTTTTATTGCATTTCTGTGCTAATTTCTATCTTCTTGGGCACTTGAAAGTCTGATTTGGAACCCATAAAATGAATCCATGTCCACCACACTAGTAAATATTCAGACCAGTGTGTATGTCAGGGTACGAAAAAGAGAATATAGACTTTATTCTCTGATAAGTTTTTAAAGAACAAGGTCCACTCAAGAGTCAGTAGAAGCAGAGATCAAACAGACACAGGATTCATGGACCCAGTAAGATTGTGATTAGTGGATTTTATGTAATTCTCAATTTAGAGTTTAACACTTTTTCTTAAAGGATTATTGGATCCATGGATCTTAGAGTTGTTAATTTTGCGTCCTGAGATGTAATGAAATGTTGCATGGAAGAAAAGTTTACAGCAATTTTCCCCACAGATACACTTTATTTAGTTAATGCATGACTATTGTTTGATAGCAAATCAACACAAATATATTAACATTAATGCTAAATGTTCTATATGATTTAATTTAGTTATTAAAATTTTGTATTTAAATAATCACATATATTTTGAATTTGAAAGAGGAGTTTTCCAAAATCACAATTATACTTTTTTTTTTTTCGAGACAGGGTTCCCCTATATAGTTCAGACTAGCTTTGAACTCATTATGAAGCCCATGCTGGCTTTGAACTTGCAATCATCCACCTGCCTCAGCCTCCTAAATTGCGGGGTTACAGGTGTGCAGCACCATGCCTGGCTCAGGTTAGCAAGGTTAGTATTCTTCCTAAGTTTCAGAAAGTGGCATAAGGCAAACACACACAAAATCTTTATATAAACCAACCAAAGTCTTACAGCCATAAAGTACATCAGAAAGCAGAACTCTCAAAATAGTTCATTTTTTATCTTTAGAACACAACACAATAGGTTTATTGTATAAAGCACAAAAGAAAAAGAACCAAAATGATAATTGATTTCAAATCCCACTCACAGGAGCAACTGCTATCAATATTTCTATATAATTATTACTTGTTCTATAAGCTTAACTTCTGTAATCATTGTTAATTTCATTATTTTATGTGCTTTTACATAAATAATATTAAACATGAGGAGATGAATTTCATGTATGTATGATTATAAATACTATTTAAATGTGATTTTGATAACTGCTTGACAATACAGCTACTGGCCCTTTACAATTTGCTCCTTTGCTCTCCATTGTCAAATATTTTGGCTATTTTAAGTAACCACGTTACCAATACACAGCAATACATTTAAGAAACATGAGTTTCTTTGCACTTGTAATGCTTGAGCATGTAAACACGGGGTCACATTTGAGGTAACATATGGATGTTGAAACACAAGCATCGGGTTTCAACTCTAAAACTGGAGCTAGATGAAAACGATGTTTCTACAGTTAAATAGAAGGACCTTACCTGAGGAATGATCTTGTTTCATACTTTGCAGAACATTTAGTTCTCAAGAAAGTTTAGCCATCTGTTAAGAATAAAACTTTCTTGACTGAAATCAGGTCGTGAGAGTGCTGGATGGTGGTCAGAAAAAATGCTTCTACGCTGTGATTGGTTATCTTTTCATGTAATGACACTAGGGTTAGCTCAACAGGTGTCCTGGTATTAGATAAACACACTGTATCCCCCATAAGTCCCCTGGACAGCTGCAGATGAGCATGCAGTCTCAATAAGGGAAATCGTCTTTGGGTATAAAGGAGACACAATTTACCATCCCAACAATTGCCACCAGTAACCTTTACTACATGGAAACTCTAGAAGCAGAAGTGAGTTTTATTAATGTCTATTTTTCTGTCTGGTATCATCAACATCTCCAAGGATTCTTTAAGGAAAATTGTCAAAATGGGTGGTTCATTGTTTATTTCTCTACCTGAGTATTCTACGATGTGGCAAAATGATTTGTGACCAAAAGGAAATCCAGGAACATTTATTTAACTAAAACAAAACTATATATAACTCCAAATAATTTAATTGAGATCACATATCAAAGTCAGTTTTTGTTTTCAAAACTATATATCTGTTTAACAAACATGCACACATATGCTTAAGTGTGTGGACACACATATAATAAACATGGACAAAAAAAACCTTTCTCTGTTCCATGTGGAACTTTTCTCTTCCAGTATGTATTCACCCCTTCTTCTCTATTATTTTCCAGCTCTAATGTGTGCTGTGAAATCCAATGGAGAATAAATTTGCTGGGAGAGAGACTCAAGTCTCTATGTCACTCACACTATACTACTGCAATCAATTAAACACCCTAGGTACAGTGATTGGCGCTTCAGCTAGCTGCCAACAAATCCTTACTGAATGAGTGGGTTGTTGGAATGTAATGTTTCTTTTGTTTTAGGGTACTTAAAACTATTTTCAGATGCACTGACATCTTTTATACAGTCACTCACAGTTCCCATTAAGAGCAGCCAATGTTACTCTCCATAAAACTCTGCTTCTCCCCAAGAAAATTCAGATTAAGTATTGCCTACTTAAAATGTTTTCCTTTTCTTAAACACAGATATTCTGTGCCTTTGAATTTTTCTTTTACTCATGCAATAAGAAGAGTTATATTCCCCCTCTTTAGCAGCAAAAGTCTTAGCTGAAGTTCAACTAAAAAAGTGGAAAATCCTGTTCTGAAGAAATTTGATGCTGCATCTTGTGTAACATCATGAGTTATTATTTTTTATTTTAATCATTTAGAATCTATTTTGATTGAAATATTTACGCTCAAGCTGTCCAGCTGATAAAAAGATTTCTCCCTTTATTCTTCATTAGTCAACTTCTCTTTCAGTTTCACTGGGAAGCGGAGACTGCACCCACCGTTACACCTACAGTAGTAAAGTGTTTGCTTGGGGAGAAGGAAGGTGCATACACATATTTTAAATCCTTACAAAAGAAGTACAGCAACCGCTACAGGTATTTTGGAAAAAATCCATTGCTCATATTATCAAATGTTACAACCTGTACCTTCAACCCTCTCCAGAGCTTTTGATACTGTTGGGTGGAAATCTTAGGAACAAAATTAAAACTTCCCTAAATGGCTTACCTTAGCTAGCCACTGCTTGTGGCACGGAGGACATGAGTTCTTACATATTAAGAACATAAATAGTCAACTCACTCCCTTTTAGAAAAAAATAAAATCTATGAGAAGCTGTGGGAAATTGACCTAACAGTGCATGATGACTATCAGGCATCAGCTTTCACTTTCCGTCAATTTCTTCTCCTCTTTCTGTCTCTCCTGAGCTCATCCATGGACCCGGGGCACCAGGGGAGGCAGCCCTTAAACAGGGGGAAGGTAACGCATTCTCAAGGAGATTTATTCTTAAGACAACAGACTGTTAGAGCTGAAAGGCATAAATAAGAAAAGACAAAGTATGATCTTTCTCCTTCTGGTTTTGGACAATAAAGAAATATAATCCTCATGAACTCCTGTAGTAAATATTTCTTATTCTTCATTCTTGGTATGTTATGTTCATTATTTTCAATTCGATCTCCATTTTTCCTTCTTATTTCCTCCTCCTCACATTTTTTCCTGTCCTACTCTGAGCAGTTTTGCTCATCATTTCTTGTGCTCTGCAGTGGCTACTTAGCATCTTTCTTGCGACTTAATCCAGTGTTCTGTGTTACAGTACTTAGGATGATGTCTCAGAGCTGTGCGTTGTAATTGGTCTTGTGTAATCAATTCTTGTCTAGAATTTCCTCACTAAAATTTAGGTTGACTTTTCAAGCCATAAGCAGATCCTGTTCTATGTAGTTTTCTATCTTTAAAAGATTATGTGTCTGCAAGGAACCTTTCTAGACATCTTTTAAAGGGAATATTAACAAACATACCTGCTGATTTGGCTGATATGATGGAGAACATACAGTTACATGAAGCTTCTTTGTTTGGAGAAAAATGCCATTGGCAGAAATTGATAAACCTTGACATAAAGGTGGTTATGGTTTTGTGGACCAAATGAATGTAGGTAAATATGAAAGAAAAATACCATATGTTGATCAATGAGTATAGTTTTTGCAGTAGTTGGCTTGGAAACTTTAATGTGTATTATTTTAAAAATGTCAAGAACTATCCAATTATTGTCCCAAAATAGTCCATCAAAATTCTACCTTGAAAGTTGCATTTAACATCTTTAGCCTGTGTCCAGCATCCAGTTTGACAAAAAAAAAAAAAAAAGTATTCCATGTTGACATACCTTTCTGCCTTTTAGCTTTGATGAAGACTTATACTTAGGATGTCACAAAACAAGATTATGAATTTGGCAGAGTTGCAGGCTTCCCACCACACAACGGCAGGCGAGGTGGTGGTCTCATGCACGTTGTATAAAATTGAAGGTTGAAAACAAGAAAATAGGTGCGTATAGATGGTTGCACTATTGTAGACCAGGGTAACTTGAGCCAGAAACATAAAGTTAAGTATCGTAAAGCCAATCATGTGGCCATTTGATTAGCAACACGCAGTTAAACGAATGTGCTGCACAAATCCAGGGAGGCATATAGAGCTTAGAATTTACCCATCATTATGATACCCGGGCTTTCAACATTTCAATACAGTGATTAAATCTTTCACTTTTATATTGCTCCATTGTTCAAGTCATGCCTCTATGCTTTTTAAATCATCGCCATTTTCTCAGTCTTCTTTTAAAATTGACATTTTATGATGGACTGCTCTCAGGCACTCCACTGCTTTTCCTTTTTCCAAAGTGTGCCAAAGGGGATGTATATCTCTGAATTGTAAGCAAGAGTATTGAAGATACTAAGAAATCTCAAGAAACTGATTTTTAATGAGAAGTGTATTTCTAAAGCTTGAAAAAGATCGGTTTATATGCAACTTAATGAAAGAGAAACAAACAAACAAAAAAAAAGTCAAGCTACATTAGTCATTTTTCCTCCAAAAATGTAAAGCTGATGCATATTTTGAGCAACAAGTCAAGGACTAAATATTATGTTAATGTTAAACTTAATTCTTATGTCTAATATATCCAGAAACAAATTAGTGATCTTGTGATTAAACCTGAAAGACTCGAGTACATTTTATAATACAATCACAAAACAAAAATCTACAGGTACTGTTAAAGCTGAGGCTCCCAGTCAAACTCACGGAATTAAAATTCCAATCACACTGCAACATGTTAATTAAAAAAAGTTCAGCAATTACATACCTGCTCCAAAGGTCAGTTTAACTACCTATCAATCTTCACAGGTGACTGTTCAAATTTATTTGATAAAACACTTTGCCAATTTTAAACTAGTGCAAACAAATTGTATAGTATGTTCATAATATATATTGTTTTATATAATATGTAATATATAATTAATATATAACAATTTGTAGTTGTCATTAGTCTCTTCTGGCAGTATTTGCTACAAGGGATTAAAAAGAATTTTAAGAAGGCTAATTCTTTTCTAGTGTGAATACCATTTCTGTTCTTGACAGCATTTTAAAAATATTCAGATCACAAGGAGAAAAGTTAGCAAAAAGTCTCGTCAGATTGTGGATCATTCCAAATCTTTCCCTTTTTTGTTAGTGAAGAACTTTCTTTGTACTAATCCCATCCTCAAGACGGTGATGTTATTCCTGAGGAAATTAAGCAAGTTCTCTGGTGAAAGACTTCCCCCCAGTCAGTGACATTAGTTAATATTCTAGAGCTAATATCCTGCAACTTTGACATGAAACAGAAAGTGAAATTATTGACATCATGGAATGAAATACAGCTGTCTGCAACAGAGAGTGAACAAAGAAATTGAGACATATTCCAGTCATCCCACAATAACCAAAAAAACCTTCTACTGATGTTTTTTGTGCCTGCAATTATATGCATTTCTATGTGAATATACACTTGTTAGAGTTGATATGAGGAGAAAATAGGTTGCTTGTCCTTAATAAGTCTTACGTACATTGTAGAACTAGTCGTTATTTCCTCTAAATGCCACATACTATTTCTGTTTATCTGCAAACTGGTTCCACAGAAGTAACTTTCCTCTAAGAATATGTTGATATATTTTATGCCTTTTTTTTTTTTTTGGATACTGGGAATCGAACTCGGGACCTCACACTTGCCAGATAGGCACTTGTGCTGCTGAGCCTTATCCCCAGCCCTTTATGCTAAACCTATATAAATATATAATTTTTTTCAATTCCCTAGAACTTTAGAACCTCAGACTTCTCTTTAGTAGTTACCTCTATTATGGTTGTTAACTGTGAAACCCCAATAACCTCATCCCCTTGTAGGCGAGGCTTTTGGACTATGACAGCATTATGGAAGATCTGCAGGTAGCTTAGCCTCGGGAGTGTGGTCTAGCCACAGGGGCAGGTCTCTGTGGGCTTGCCTGGAAGGATATCTCTCCCTTCAAGTTCCTCTGTGGACCCTCTTTACTTCTAGGGTATTATGGGGTGGACAGACTTTTCTCCACTATCACCCTGCTGCTGTCATAATGGCTGCTTTGAAGTCTTTGACCAGGACCAAAACCTGAGCCGAAACAAACATCTTCGCCTTTTGCCAGTGTGGATATTGTGTCTCTCTGGCTGGTGCGTATTTCTGTCTAGCTTCCCTTGTAGTTATTAATGTATACATGCTAGAGTTCGACCGCTGTTATGACAAGCATAAATTAATAGCCATGTAAAAGTTCATATTCTCTTCATTTTGCATCAGAAATAAATAGGGTAATGTCGGGCAAAGTCATTTGTAAATGTTCATTTTAACATGATGCAAACCATGGGTGATTCTTCGTCAAATGACATTTAAGATACAGCAATGTTAGTTAATGCACTGTGTTACTGCCTATAGGATCAGATGCCGCAATGGTACGTACACTGTGCACATTTATATGCAAATCTCTGTTCTTGCAGCGTTGTAAAGATTGAAAGAGAGGAGTCAAATTTCATGAACACATAGGGCAACAGAAGCGTCACAGCAATACGTTCTATTTTTGAGGAGCAGTAGAGGCTAAAGGGAGCCATCCATGAGGTGGCTTTCACAGGCTCGTTAAGGAAGTGAGAGGGAAAAGCAGGCTCGGCCTCACACCATTCAAGTCAAGCTCTTGACATTTCTGAAAAGCATGTAATAAGTTTTGGGGGGAAATTTAAATTAAAAATGCAGCCCCAAACGATTACTTTAGGTAAAACTGAATTTAAAGATGTGTTTGAACTACACTTTTCTAGACTCCTTACAAGAAAGTTCAAATATGATGGGAAATTAAGTGGTAAAGAAAACTTCTTTTCCAATCCTGGGCTCCCAGTTGGGATCATACAGTCCAAGGTCCCAGGGGATGTACCTGGACAGCTTCCACTAGCAGGAACCCAGTGAGTATCTCGGGACTTCGTGGGCCAGCTGATCCCTGCAGCGAAAGGCAATTATGGTTTTGAAAAATAAGATGTGACTTCATATTCATTAGAGTTTAGTAAGTTCTGCACTCTTCAAAATTTGAAGGAAGTCCAAGGATACCAAAACCAATTTAAAAAGTCTTTACAAAACATGTCTGAATCTCTCATTTAGTATACTTTTTAAACATCATTGGCAGAAGAAAAGAGACATTGCAAATAGAAGGAGTCAATTAATTGGAAGTTACAAAGAAGCCATGAAGTAAAACGTGTTAAGAAAGAATGAAAGCAATTCCAGACCGTGTCAGTCACTATTTAGCTTATGCCCTTCCTGTTCACTACGTGTGTGATTTCTGCTCATTTTGTTCTGCTGGGCTTGTGCGGTATCTTCTGCTTAATTTACTGTCTGGTGTTACTTGTTTGTTGGCTGATAGACGGCACCTGATTTAATGTTTCAGTGCAGACATTTTTTTTTGCAGAAGGAAAACAAGCCAACCTTAAAAATGCATCCCTTGTTTGAAGAGTCCACTGCATACATAATACTGTTGCAAGCTGAGGAACTTTTATCTCTCTGAGCCCCAAACACTCAGAAGTGCTTGTAACATCTGCTCTAGAAAAGAAAGGAGGAAATAATGTTGAAGAATGACTCCAGCTACAGTCTTTATTGTAGAATAATTATCTGACTTGGTTTGAAAGTGACAAAACGAAATGCAAAATACATTCATGGAATCACATTTACATTTTGCAGTGACTGTGCAATATATTTTACAAATGGAAACCACAGGTTGGGGAAGCGACCAGGAGTGTGTTTGGAAGAAGGGAGGCATGTTTGAAGCTTTCTGACCTCCAGTTCTGTTTGCTTCCGACTACATTTTGCCTCCCCTCCCAATGAACATTGACTCAGAGGAGGCAGCAGTTGTGGATGCTTGGCAAAATGAGGTAGGTACCATGAACTTCAAATGAAAATAATTTTAGGAGCATAAAAATAATTTCTCTTATTTCCATATAGTTTAAATTCACTAGGCTAAGGCTGGAAAACCACAGATTGTCCTATATTTAAAACTTTTCTAGTTTAAGAGTAGAATTTACTAATAAATATTGCAGTTTCTGATTTACTGGTATGTTATGAAGAAGCTAAAAAGCTGTTTTGGGCTGGTTGAAATTTCTGTATGACAAGTATTTATCCTTTTTAAACAATGGTCTTAAGATAAATTTGTTTTGAAATGTACCAAAAGATATATCACATGATAAACTTAACTAAACTTGTGCAACTGTAGGTGATGAGTTCACATGATTACAAAATCTCAGATACTGTTGTTAAAGTTTATTTATTACAGTATATATATTAGATAGAAAAACAGTAATTCCCTATGTTTCTGCTTGCCAAGAGTTCAGCTCTGCATGCAAACCACAGCCTCTAGCAAAATTTTATTTTCAGTGACAAGCTCCACATGAAGAGTTTGTCATTGAACAAAAACACAACCAAGGCAGCCATCTTCCCCACACAAACACCAATGCAGCTGTCTTAGCCAAAGTCATAGAACAAATTAAAGCTGTAAACCTAGATACCCCTCTGTCTAGGTACCTATGACTGTATGTATGTATGTATGTACGCATCTATCAATTTATCTACCATGTATCATCTACCTCTTGTGAAGTGTATACTCGGCATTTTTAATCACTAAATTTTAGAAAGTACATTTAAAGAAAACACAAACAGTATTCATGTTACTAATTATGAAAAGCCTGTTTAGAAATATGAATAACTATGGGCTGCCTATTTAGAAAGGAAGACAAGTCTCTTTCCTGTCAATAAAGAGAATTACATCTTTGAAAATGGTCTGTCTGCCTTTCAGTGCTGTCAGCAGCAGGATTTTGTCGCCTTGTGATTCACGTATGCTGAATCTTTGAACTTTAAGGTGGATATTAAAAACTCTACTGTACTTTTGGTTACTTATAAGGGTTTTCAGAATGCTTTCTGTGCTGTCTCATTACCAAATATAAGTGGATGAATCATGTCTTAAGGTGGGAGCTGGCCCCACCACATCTCCTAAGTCTGCTGCAAGGATATGTACTGTTGGCACATACTGTATGCCTAGTGGGCAGTCTGCTAATGCGCTGGGCCCACGTTTTACTGCAGTTAGCACAGGCACTAAGAAACTCTCCTAAAGCCAAGCGGTTTGCTGATCTTCGTTTCAATACCACAAGCTTTCCAAGGTAATGAAGTACATTACAACACTGCTCATGATTTTCTCTTCTGGGACAAATAGAACACACAAGAAGCACAGGTGTAGGTTATAGCCAATAGGGTGGCCATAGCAGCTGCTTCCCTGAACTTAAAAAAGACATCAGAGATAATGCCCCAACTCTTGATTAATAAACTGGTTCACAAGATTTGACTCATTTTTCTGAGTTCTTAAGTCAGGATCAGTGAGGAAATCCCTTCCTTGAAGCATATCTCTGTTATTACCCTACAGGTCACCGTCCTTTTTTCTGTGTCTTTGAACATGTGTTCCAAGCAGATTAACCACAAAATTGCAAACTTACATAACAAAATTACTGGTCCATTAGAATAATGTATGGGATCATGTGCTGAATAACCATTAGATGTGATAGCCAAACGGACTGAATCGTATTTTATATTGTTAAAAGAGTACTCTCAATAGAAAACAGCTGTACATTACTTAAAATCAAAATGTGATAAGGCTTCAAATGATTACACTGCCCATGCAAAAGTGCTGAAAGATTGCATCTGAGTATGGAAAGGCCAAGGAGTTTTTACCTGAGTTTCAAGGCCTCTCACCAGCAACACCTGCACAATGTCACTGTCATCACTCAGCCAACTTTGTTTTTGTTAGCCTTCTAACTAAATGTTCATATGAGACAATCCCTGCCTTAATGTTCTCTTTGATCACATCTGAATGCATAAACCCACTTAATTTTAAACTGCAGACTTTTTTGCAGGTATATAGTTTTACCTCAAAGTATCTCCTTACTCTAACAAAACTGTAACTAGTGGTATTTTAAATTAAAATGTGTATGTTACCAATTAGAAAACTATCATAATCTTTGATCACACATATGACTGGGACACTATTTGAGTTCTAGGCTAGAGTATTATTTCTTATCATCCTATCATCTTTAGAGCTAAGTGAGCATTTGCTATGGGAATTATGGAAGACATGGTAAAGTGTGGTCAATCTCATTCTTGTAAATATTTCAGGAGAAAAGCATCAATATTATTTTCAGATTGAGTTAGGGAGTCCAAATTCTTTTACCTTAGGTAATTTAAAAATATTTGTAATTGGAACATTTTTCCTCTTCAATTTTTTATCCTATGGTTACAAATAGATTTAACATCAATCTGTATGTCCCAGAGTTCTGATTAAAGTTAATTTGTGATAAAGAAGTTCATGCTTAGTCTGATAATTCACAGCTACCACCATTGATAATGAATTTCTCCAAACTGAAGGCCATTGATCTCACAGTTCTTGGGCCCTTCATCTAGAGACTGTGATTTAATTCGCACCTAGCTGGTTTCAATATGCAGCCACTCAGTTGAAAACCACTGATCCAACGTCGCTATACCATCACTCATATGGCCTAGAAATAACCAAATTGAAATGTCAAATTGATTTCTACCAGATAGGAGCTCGATAACTCAATGGTTTGATGTGTTCCAGTCATGTGATATAAGATGCAAAATAAATAGACTTTGATTATTCAGTTGGTTGTAGGTAGCCTGACTGCACAAGTTTTCAACTATTTTAACTTCCATACTGGGAATAATTATATGACACTTGCATTAGCGTAACACCAGACATGACGTATAACTTTGAATCACCTTAGAATCAGGAGAGTTTAGGAGCTATCAAAGTTCCCTTAGCAGATATTAATGTATCTAAGCCATAAACTGGAGTATGCAGAAGATAATTTGACAAAGGAATTTTGGCATGTAGTTTCCTTAAGTCTGTCTTTTGAGTTTGAGCTTAACCACTACCTAGATCAAAGTTGCCTTTTCATAGCCTCAGTTTTTCTAACTAAAAAATAGAAGAGTTAGATCAAATGACTGCTAAGGTATCTAGTATTCTAGGTATACTTTCAGTTCTGTACCAGAGAGAAGACATGGTAATTATCACTCCAAAAACGGTGCCTTGAAAAAAAAATGGTGCCTTGAAAAAGTGCACTGTACTATTTCCAGTTTCACATCTATCAAGAAGCAAATATATTAATGGGCTGAATTAAATATTAATGGCTACATAGAATTTGTTCTGGAATTTTTTCTATGACTCTTCTTCAATGGGGGGATTTTTCCTCAGATAATTTTCCCTTTGCATTTGTGATACACAAACCAGCATAGGGTTTCATTATGCAGACCATTATAAGTTATTTCAGTGACTTCACATTGTAATGTGGACCTCAGTATAGTAAGACCAGCAAGAAAGACAGGGAATTGTGAGGTTTAACACCATAATCAAACACTAACAGCAATTCTACTGCTTATGTTAGAAGTAATAAATAAAGAGAGTTAACATAGGCAAGTCAGCAACAGGAAACGTGTTGCACAATTGTAGAGAGTGGATCTGGCATCTCTCTGTATAGCTCTCAGACTACAGGGTTATGTGCTTCTCGACAATCCAGGCTTTGTCCTCCGAAGGCAGAAAATGAGCCGTCATAAGTATGAAGGAGAGAGACTTCTGCGCTGGTGGCTAAATTTCCCATCTCAAGGGGGCACCTAGAAAAGTCTGCAGATGCGGATGCAGGGAGTGACAGTGGAAGAGAGAAGGAAGAATGAGAGAATGTGAATAAAAGAACATAAGGAAGAGGAAAAAAGGGAAAGGTAAACACAATATATTCTCTCTATAATATAGAGAGGGATACACAGACTACATCAGCCTGGGTGAGAGGAATGTACAAGAGTTACACAAGCTCACACAGCAACGTGCATAGGGTATGCTCTAGTGATCATGATGCTTGCTTTTGTGAATTACACGGAATTGTCCCACCTGGGGCCTGTGAAGCACCATAACCTGCCCTGTTTGGGGATGGCTGCTTGTCCTCCCTGTTGCTCTCACTGGGTAATGTCCCTGAGTCCTGCTGATGCTGACTCCCCACTCCCACTACACCAGAAGATGTCGCAGCCAAGACTGCTAATGTCTCGGAGTTGTTTCAGGTCCCGCTCTCAGCAGAGGTATGATATTCAGTGAGTGATATTCAAGTGACAATTACCCTCTGTCGGAATCACAAGTCCTTTATCAAAGGACTTGGAATGGGCTTCTCACCACAATGTTAGGGATACGACTTTTTAGGAAGTATTTTTAAGATTATGTGTAAAAGGAAATGTTTTCTACATGAACAAATACCTTTGTAGTGCACTGAAATTCTTCAGATAAAGGGCGAGTGAAGTAATGGAAGAAGGAGAAGAGAAACAGAATATAACAGACCAGATTCCTGCCCTCCCTTGACATTTATTAGGTAGGTACACCACAGGTAAGTCATCAGAATGTATTGTGCGTACTTTAATGGTAGCTAATATAAATTTTATGAAAATGAACTACACTGAAATATTCTTTGGAGGTTATTGAATTTCAGAAATAGATCTATAAACTTGCAAGTAGAAGAAACATGCCAAAAAAGAAACAACTCTTTCAAATCTGTCTCCTGTAACATTCAATGTCAGAGATAATACGATTGGTGCAGAGAAAATGGCGTGGCCATAGATGCCACACCCACATTGTCACTCATGCAGGATGGCAGGAGAAATTTAACATCAAATTACATAACACATCAAAAAAACCAGTAAGCACCAGAAAAACACCCTTAATAGTCAAGTTCTTATTATTTTTTGTATGAATGGCTTCACCATTGACTAAACCAGGGACAACACAGATTCCATTAAACATAATGTTCCCATATCAATAATGGTGGCAAAATTATTTATCAAGTAACATGCACCAGTTCATAAACACAGCACAAACCAAACTTAAAATGTGTAGTTCCTGAAGGAAAGGCACAGAAAGAAAGTTACACACAACAGGGAAGAAGACAAAATTAAAATAAAAATTCCTTCTATTTGTGCTGCTGTTGTATTTGGGAGAATTTAAGTAGCCTCCTTTTTTCTGAAAATATCAGTAAATCCTGTTGATGAAACTGGGCAGAAGGAAACAAAAAATGTAAATATAGTAATAATATTCCAAGTTAAAATATATATATATATATATATATATATATATATATATATATGCTTAGGAGAGTTGTTTTGCTGACAGAGATTGAACTTAAACAAAAGCTGACTGTCTCCACAGAGGAACCTATTAGTCAATAATAATTAGAACTGTGAGAAAAATAGGGAGAAACAATTTTAACACATCCCTCTTGGTTTAATTCATTACATAAATAAAATTTATGAGGGAAAGACAAATAAAATATTTACTAAGTTTTATCTATAAAATTGCACATAGAGAACACATACTTCAGAAAGAATATTTGTTTAAATTCCAGGAACACACACAAGATTTACAAAACTCGCTGTACTTTCAGCCCCAGTGAAAAACCCACTGTATTCAAAAAAGAAGAAACAATGCAAACCTCAGTCTGAGAATAATATCTAATTACACCCATAATTTCTCAAATCAAGTGAAATGAGAATGTTAATTTGTCAGGCCTTTGACAGTTTCACGTCATTATTAAAAGCAAGTAACACATGCAGGTATGAGCCTGGTCTCTGGAGATACAACATTCAATGACTCCCTGCAGTCTTTGTGGCTCACAGACCAGAAACCATGACCAGAATTTATAAAGATTTCCATGTATTTCCTGCTCTTCTTGGAGCTCAGTGTTAAATTTTTTTTAGAAACGTTCAAAAATTAAATAGAGAGAGATGATTTAGTTTATAAAACTGTACTCTTCCTCCTTCTGTAATCAAGCTCCACTGTGGGCCCCGCGGCTGCTCCGCAGACTGGACCCGCTCCCACCCATAGCACGGTGACAGGGTGGAGCCGGGCGGTCCGCTGTGAGCATAGGTGCTTTTCCACCTCCGACCATGGCAGTTTGTATACACCCATGTATGTTATAGTATAGTCTGAGGCAGCTGTATCTCTTCCCAAGGTGAGAGTCCAAGGATATAGATAAACCCAGGAGTACAGTTATTATCACAGGGAAGATGACTGATTGAGTGGTAGGGCAACTGAGATGAGGGAGGAGAAAAAACGAACTGATCAAAAGGGCCATCATCTGTGTAACTGAGTAACAAAGATGAAGGTAACATTATGTAGGACAGCATCCAGAGCTAATTCCCTTCTATGTTCTCTATAATTCTGTAATTCCTCAATCGTTTTTATATTAACAGAAGTGAAGATAACTTTATATTATATAGCATCCAGTGCAAATTCCCTACTATCTTCTCTATAATTTGATGTTTCCTTTAATGTTTTTGTGTTAACTAATGTGAAGATGACATTATGTAATACAACATCCAGTGCTAATCCCCTACTATATTCTGTATAATTTTGTATTTTCCTTATTGATTATGGCTTATTCTGGTTCATATGTCTCCATTCTTTTGTCTTTAAAATAAAATGAAAAAAAAAAAAAACCTTTTTCCTTCCCCAGGAATATACTATAAGCAGCATTGTTTGTTATTCTGACTTGCAATCTCAAACAGGCAGGTCCTTTGGTATATTTTAATACAAATGCATTGCGTTCCCTAAAGATTTAAACTATCTTATAGAGTGATAAGATGAATATAGATTGGTCAGCAAAACTGATCACTATAGATAATATTAGCCCTGTGACAATCTATGTTTCAAATTCAAAACAACTCCTAGGTGCAAGGAGGCTTGAAATATGTTAGCGAAGTAATTAATACATTGACATTTCTTTAGCTTTTAGAAAAACTGACATAGTAGAACATTAGTGAATATGGACAAAAAGAGACAGCAGTATTTACAAAATAATATAAAATGCAATATGACTTATGCTTGTCTCATTTAATTTAGTTTACATCTATAAAGCTCTCTCTTGCAATTACTAAGTAGTTACACAAATGCTCAATCCTTCTCCTGCTTTTCTTTGAAGTCTAATGTTTCAAAGCAGTCTTCTTTCAGCTACAAAGGAGAAATTCATCAAGACAACTAAATTGTCATACAAGCCACACACTTATCCTTTGTAAAGTATTCAGCAACTCCAATCAACATTCATCAAGTATCGATAACCACCAGGGAAACTGTAATTCAAGCACTCAGGAGAAAGGCAGTAAACGTTTGGTGGCATTTAGCAGAGCATGAGACTGAAAGAAAAAAGCAGAACACTAAAACAAAAATTAAAATGCATTCTATTAACCAATCTTTCTTCTCCTAACACTCATCAATTAATTAATCCCTAATGTAATTTTCCACATTAGTATTGTGTGGCCTTGTAATTCCTTAGAGTAGGCTTCAGTGTTTACAATTATACTCTCTTACTATGTGGAATCTACTTAGTCTGAATTGCAGTCCAAGACAGCAGTACGCTGCTTTGCCATTTTGATTGTTTCAGACTCTTGAGCCCCATTTTCACAGACCTCATTCACATTATTGTTGATATGTCCTCAAGCCATTTCATCAATTGATCCATAACATGGACCTTCATTATACTATACATTATTGGATTCATAGAGTAAGTAGAGGGACTAAGGTCCTAAACTGATGGCCTGTGATTTTTGCATTGAGGTATATTGAACATCAGTATGGGAGGAAGTCCATAGATAAAGTCCATAAATCCAGCAGAAATCCACCTTGGACCCAGTGGAAGACCCCAGCTCGTGTATACTACAAATTGAAGTGAGAGATTCAGAGCACAGCAACTGATATATTGCTCAAGGTCATGGTAAGGCAAGGCCTACGGGCAGTATGTTCAAACAGCCCAAAACAGCGAAGAATGGGTGGGAAGACTATTAGAGGGGCTCTTAGTTGGTTTGGACAAACCCCTCAGAACTGTAGTATAAGAGTGGCATAATTAGAGCGACCCAAATCCTTTTCATAGGAATGTGCTCTGATGAAAGTGTCTACAGGGAAAAGCGTCTAAGGGGTGTGGTAGGGGATGTGGAATGTATTTGGCTTTGGTGATAATTTCTCCACACGTTATGAGAGCCCAACTGCAATAGCTCCCTCAGGCACCAGTAGATTGGCCTTCTTTGTGAGGTACCGTCTTTATTGCAGGAAAGGATTCCAAGGGGAAAAGGTGAATAAAACCAGGAAACAAACTGGAGAGAACCCAGAGGGCCACACCTTGTCGTCAGAGCACACGCAGTGGGGTGCTGGGCCAATGAGGGGTCACTGCAGTTAACGGAGCTCATGGGCACTGGGCCAGGTGAGAGTCCTGCAGGGCTAAATCTCGGACACCAACTGTGGGTGTCTCCTCTCGGCACTGGGGAATGGAAGCTAGGTTTTAAGTTTCTTTCTCTCTTCAGTGCAAGCCAAAAATGGGCAGGTGTTTGTATCACTGAGCTATCTGCCCAGCACAAGCCAACAGTGGAGATAGTGGGCACGCCACACACTTATAAAGCGCAGAGGCTTGAACGGGTCAGATTTTTCAAAACATGGAATGTCCACATATACCATTGCAGGAGTCAAACTTCAGAGAATATCTGTAATTGCCTAAAACAATTTTGCTGTGAACAGCTACAGATGTTTCATCACCATAAAAGTAATTCATGGAAAGGCAGACAATCTTAATGGTAATCCCTAAACAAAAGGAGTAAGAAATGAGAACTATGATATGAGACAGTGTCATAAGGAAACGTTGTGTTTCAATAGGACATAGAAAGCTGAGTAAGATCTAGATAGAAGTTACAGTGAACATGTGACATCTTGGGAAGAAGCTAATGTGGTCTTACAGGAAGTACATGAGTTAAGTAAGCCATGAGTTGGCATTCTAGAACAATGAGAGAAAATTTGATGCGTGAAACTGAATCAGACATGGCGGCTTGTGAAATCTAGTAGGACGAAGATAGATTTGGGGAGGAACTTTTTGAGTCAATAATTTAAAGGGGAAAAGCATTTGAAAAGGATAAATGTGTTATGCCAGAAGGAAAAAGAAAAGAACTTGGCGGTACCCTGCACAGTCAACCAAAGCAGTACAACAGAAACAGACTAAGGAAAGGCAGAGGTAGGGTCTGTGCCTGGAAAATCTCTGAAAATGAGCTTATATAAGAGTACTGTAATCCATATTTCTGTTTTGGAAGAACTAATTCTATGTATTTTGGGGGAGGGTGTGACACACCTGAAGAAAATATTTTTCCTAGTTGCACAGAAGGTGAACTGCTAATTTCCCAAGAACAGAAATGCACAGAAATAATAGCTACACTTTTAGGAGTCTCCCAACTGCATATGCATTTGGCAGGAAGATTTTTATGGGGATGTTGTTAAACATCAGAGGAAAGATCATTAGATTAATGTCGTAGCCTATGCAGGCAAAATTAAACAAACAAAACTTACAGAGCACCTGTTCTGATCCCTTAGATCTTTTCTCACCCAAATATACAGTTATTTCCAGTCAGTTGCTGTTCAGTTTACTGTCAGGAAAAAGAAATATATTGAATGTTCTAGAATTAAATTTCTTCTGCTGCTTTTTAAAATAAATTCTGTTTTTTCTGCTTTGCTTCTGTGACCACTGGCTACTATAAAGTGCAGCCAATTGATCGTTAATATAACTTTCGGGACAGCTTAGACAGTAAAATATATCCAGAAATAATAAAAAGGATGAGAACACATGTTCACAGCTATTCTATAGGACAAAGGAACTGGGGAGAACACATGTTCTGGTGCAGAATGTTAAATCAGTTCTTGGGGAAAAAAAATCACTGTGAGTGCCACAAAGTCAACTTGCATAAGGCCGAGGTGGCCAGTGATGTCCTTTAAAGTCTGAACTCTTCATTTACGGTTTGTGTAACAAGTCTTATGAAATGCACTGACCATAAAATGTAATATTCATTCATGGTCAAAACCTTGAATTTCACATGCAAAGGCAGGCTTATTTTGCCATATAAACATCAAACTACAATAGAAGGCGACGCAGTACTCATTTGGAGAGTTCATTTGAGTGCAAAAGAATCAAAGCGTTTAGTCATTTGGCACAGTATCCCGCTCCTTTCTTTAAGGGTAAACTACATTCTCATGGCAGAGGCATGGGAAGCTGTGTCACATGAAGGATGCTGAAGGTTCGCAGACATTATTCCATGTCAAACCTTGCATCACTGTTATTAGAAATAAGTATACAAAATTAGCATTGTACCATCTGAGGCAAACTTTTCATTCAAGTTGAAATCAATAAATCTTAAGATATTACTCCCAAATATCAGATGTGCAGCTGCAACTTTGAAAATTCCTGTGTTGTAAGTTCTAGTGCCCTTATACTATTGATTTTGGCATCATGAATGCTAACATAAAGAAAACAAATCACAGGTGGGAGGACAAGTTTGGGTACTTTCAACATGTTCTCAAAAGTTACTTAAAATAACCACTGTGCCTTTTTGAGAAGCTCATGCTTTAAACTCAGAGGTTTTCTACTCAGTAAAAGAGTACAAAATAGTCCTTAGCAATTCACAGAAGAACCCCTGGGAAAGGTGGTGCGCAGCAACACCTAGGCTGGAAAGAAGCCGCCTGAAAGCACAGACTGCTCCTCTTCCTGCTGCTTGTATGTTCAGGTAGCTTCCAAAGAACTCACCCAGGGATCTGGCTGGGAACAGCATAAGAACTGAGTTGAAGTCTCAGCAGTTCTTTGCACTGGTTGTTGATTTTGGTGATACCATTTAGCTTCTCTGAACTTTCTTTTTTACTTTTATATATAAAGTGAGGATAATGATATCCAACTGCAAATGATTGTGGTAAATATTGCATTAAGGCAAATCCAATGCAAACAATTTAGGTCTTGGTGTGATTGTAAAATAGAGTGTACAGAAATCTTTGTCTCCTTCTGGGGCGGCTTGAGGAAGGAGAGAGAGAGAGACAGAGAGAGAGAGACTGAAAAGCTTTGATCAAAAAGGTTGATCATGTGCATCTTAAACAGACTGGGGAAAATGATAATGGAAGCAAAGTAGTGACACATTGATACTGGAATTTTTAACAATTATTAAGATAAATGAAGCTATCTATAAAGCAAATCTATTTTAATAGGTATTTGATAAAAGCCCCTACATACTTTAATTTAAAATTTTAACAACTGCTGCTATGCAAAAAAAGAAGGAAAAGAAAAGCAAAAATTTAAACATGAAAAGATAAAAAACAAAAAGAGAAAGAAATAAAAAGAAGGAAAGGGAAAACCAAGGAAAGCAAGATAGGAAAAAAATGAAAGGAAACATGGAGAAAGACTTGGAATATCTGATAAATATTCAACAGGAGTTAGTGGCAGCTGAAGGCAACATGTGTAATTGCTAGGCTACTTAAAACCTAAGTATCTAGTCAGAGAGGCTGTGAATTAGCACCATTGTACTTATTAAAGTGAAATAGCTACACAAAGTCTCTAAACTTTCCCTCAGGGTGTTTTCCCTGTTACTTATTCTTGGTACCAAGACATCCAACAACAGGCAGCGTTGAAAGCTCTGGTAATCTCTGCTATTCTGCTTAAGTAAAATCCTATTTAAGTGTAAACAGTTTAGGATTGGAGGGGAAATTGCCGCCCTCCACACAGAAAGCTGTTGCTTTCTTACTCAAAATTATTTCAGATTATCTTAAAGGACACTGCACTAAAAGATACCTGTTGTTATAAGAAAATAAAAAAATCTTTTCAAATGTTTGTCCCATAACCATAGATGATTGGTCTGATGTTTTCTTTTCATCTCAGTCACTCATCGATATTTTGTGATGATTAATTTTGGAAAAGCAGGGGCTGGGGGTATAGCTCAGTGGAATAAGTGCCTGCCTAGCAAGTGCAGGGTCCTGAGTTCGATCCCCAGTACCACCAAAAAAAAAAAAAAAAATTTTTTTTGGAAAAGTTGGGGGCATCCACTCCCCAGGTTTGAAAGCCTTATTTCAGACTTTAAGTTTGCGCTTGTCCTGGCTGCTGTACCTTCTCTGCATTTGCTTGATGTCACAAAACCAAGAGGCTGGACTGCAGGCTCTTTGGGACAATTTCTTGATGCTCTAAATGCACACTTTTTTACATATTCAGGTTTTCTTACTAATGGTATATAAGCCCAAAATTCAAAAGAAATTGTGTTTCAGCTAGTACATTAGGCACCTCAGATCACTGAATCAAAAATTAAATGATACAGGTTCTACTCCTTTCAGGTTTTTCATCTCTCTGCCTGTCTACTCCCTTTCCTTTCTTCTTCTCCCCCTCCCTCTCTCCCTCCCGCTCCTTCTTTCTGCCAATTTTGCAGTACTAGGGATGAAATCCCTCGCACTGGGCTACCAGCTTTCCAGCCATTTTTTCTTTTGTTTTCCTGAGGCATTGTCTCCTAAATAGCTAAATTACCCAGGATGAGCTCAAACTTCTAATTCATCTGCCTGAGACCACCACAGTGCTGGGATTACTAGTTTAAGTGACTATGCTGAACTCGGTACAGTTCTTTGATCACGTGAAATTTATCAGCTAGCTTTAGATTTGCAGTTATTTTAGGTGCATTGCTACCCCTTTTCTGCACCATCACTTCATATGAAAGTTCTACTTTGATCTCTTCTTCATGCTCAAAGTTACTGGCCGCATAACTACTCTGCCATCACACCCTGCCGGAAGCCTCAGGGCGCCTCTGATTCCTTCCCCTTCTAGTTCTTATTCCCAGCAAACACCATCCCCTCATTTCTTTTGTTGTTGTTCCTTGTGGGGGCTGGTTTGTACCAGGAATCAAACTCAGTACCACGCACTTGCCAGGCAAGCGCTTTTGCAAGTGAGCTGTGTCCCCTCATTTTTAACTCTGAAGACTATTCCCACAGGGTACCTATGTTAGCTAGGTGAGCTAGGAGAAGGGGGTAATTAAACTAATGTAGAGTGTAAATAAATAACACATCACCTGTTTAATCTCAGCTAGGAAATTTTGCGTTTTATAGAAGCCTCTGTATTCTGTAACTGCTGAAGTCATGTATCAATTTCCAGGCTGTATGTGGGGGACAAGGATGTACCGAAATCATGCCAAGCTGTGGGCCCACTGGGGACCTTCAGCCAGGAGCAGGTTTACCTGCTAGGAAGCTGGCTGCAGTTGGTCAGGCCTGTGTGTTCACATTACCTTCAGATCTGTAAGCAGAACAAGGTGCTGCTTTGGGGTAGTGAACTGAAAGAATAGTTTTGCTTGTTTGTTTCTCTGCAATTTACTTGTTGAACAATCCTATTTTTAATCTGACATTTGGTATTTTTGAAGAATACCTCTGTATCTATCCATTTTTCTACAAAAAAGTCTGTTACCTGAACCTTGCACAAACTAGCATTACCAAAACAACAACAAAAAATTTAATTTAACTCATAGGCTAGCATATTGACAATCTTTGGTGCTAAATCAAGTTCACTGCTTCCACAAGAAGGAGTTCTGAAATTATTAATCAAATATGTCCCACATTATGGTTTCGTCTTGTATGAAGTAAAACCAGAATTTAATGAGTCATAATTCATTTTTTATAGTTTCATGAATCAACCAAAATTGATAGAGGCCATGATGAAATCCTGCATTTATTTATTTATTTATTATTAGTATTATCAGTATTATTATTATTATTATTTTAGTGCTAGGGATTAAGCTCAGGGCCTTGCACAAGCTAGCAAGTGCTTTTCCACTAAGCTGTGCTCTCACCCAGAACTTACAGATTTGAATAACTGATGCTCAAAGGAAAGAAGCAAAGGCACATAGGGTGTGGGTTCTGGGTAGCTTATGAAATAATGTAAAACACAGGGAACATGAAGAGATTCAGTGCTGCTGCATTCTCTTTAGTGAAAGGAAGGCCACACTGCTGTTCTTTTAAAACTGTGTATTTCTAAAATTGATAAAATTATAGACTTCTCTTTCTGTGGAACTTGGAGTCAACAAATAGTGAAGAAATAGCATGAGAATACACCTACTATGGTAAAAGACAAACCAATGAAAATCCAAAAGATTTCTGATGTTACAAACAGAGTACTTCAAAAATTATTTGCAGTGGGAGACCCTGGGAAGTCCAGCTTTCCACTTATCAGTTTGTTTCCATGTCTTAGTATTGACCCATGGAGAAAAGAATCCAGCACCAACCAAACTAGCAAGGAATATTAACTAAGAATGGGAGGTACTCTTCAGAAACGATGGCATAAGAGTTGCCCTGGCTCAGTTCAGGTTTTCCTGTCATTGCTCAGTTATTTATCCATTTGTTTACTGTCTTTTTGAGACAGAGTCTCGCTATGTAATTCAGGCTGACCCTGAGCTCATTTTGTAGCCCAGGCTGGTCTCAAACTCAAGATGATCCTCCTGCTTCAGCCTCCCAAGTGCTGAGATTACAGGTGTGCACCACACCCAGGATTACTGCTCAGTTATAGAAACAGAAGAGATGAAAACCCAAAGAGGAGAATTATGTGGCATTACTGGAACCAATCCTGAGAATATGCTGGTAAAATATATAAAATGTTTTGTATTCAAACTATTTGACTATTTGTCTTTTTTTACTGTGCAATTTTCTTTTCTTGGAATTGGGTGCCCTAGTTGATGCTCAAGATTTTTAAGAACCAGAAAAAAACATAAATATCTAAGAATTCCTTATGCTAAATCAATATAGCAAAATAACAGTCAAGCAAAACATACTCTTACAAAAGTCCTGTGACCCTTTAATACGATCCAAATCTTCAGTTCCCGTGTTCCGGGATCACGACAGACTTTGGAGTCATCCACAATTTACAACTTCTGAATATGCTGCATGGAAGAACCGAAGTGTGGGAACAAAGAGCTTTGCGAGTCAAACAGAGTCGGCTTTGGTGAAGCAGGGCGGATTCACAGCGAGACCAGAGAGCACAGTGCATCTCTAACGCTCTTCCAACCGAAGCCCAAGGTCACCTAGTGACTGGTTTAAGACAGACAGTGGCAGATCTATGAAGTGCCTGGTCCTGATGAAGTCACATCAGAACATGGATTTCATGAGGGCGAACACTTATTGGAATTATTTCTATCTCAGCCTCTGGCTGGTAGCGCAGTGCTTGGAGCACAGTAGGTATACCAGAAATGCAAATGATGAAAGGCATCATGAATATATGGATACAGAATCCACTATTATGAAGAATTCCAAGAGATAATTAGGAAAGTAGACGCTCTGATTTTCATCCTTGCTAGGACTAGCTTACATTGCTCTCAGTTATTTTGTCACAGGATGTCTAAATTTTCTGTTAGCTCTTACTCCAGTCAGTGACAACCAAGCAACATTCATTGTACTGATAGATCCTGAAGCAAAACGATTCTCCTTCCTTTTACTTTTTTCTTTATATCTTGGGTCTCTCAGCTGTATTATCTTGTTACTTTTCTGAAAAAAACAGAAGAGAGAACCTCAGAGCATTATGATGCACATGTAAAAAAAGGAATGGGTGGCCCCTGTTGTTCTATCTGAAAACCCACGACAGCCTTCAACTCTGACAAATGTAACATCAAAATTATAATTAATGCGCCCTGATTTACCATATTTATAGGATGTTATGAGGACTTACTCATTATGTATCTTGGAAATATTTCTTAACCAGAACAATCAATCCCCACTATCAAAGAGGATCGGCACCAAGATTGGTTTCAGAGCCACCAGGGATATCAAAAGGCACTGATGTGTAAGGCCTTCGTATGTATTCTTACACACATCTTCCTAGGTACTTTGAATCATCTGCAGATCACTTAGAGCATGTAATGTAATTTAAATAACATGGAGATAGTTGTTAAACTGCATTGCTTAGGAGAAATGCGCAAGAAAAGATGTCTATACATGTTATTTACTTCCTGTATGTTCTGTCTGAGATTGAATAAACCTGTGGATATGAATCCAGGGGCATGGAAAGGCCTGTAGTACTTGGTGTTATTTTGCAATGAGGATGAAGAACCTAAAATAAGTTTTCTATGGCATATAGCTGCATATGTAGCCTATGTAAATTTTCCCTAGGGTAGTAATAAGTGTAGATGTGGAAAGTGAGCCATTTGTGAGTCACTTTGGCTTTTCGGAATATTTTCCGTAGTTCCCACAAGGGACGTCATTAAATGATACTAAATATTTAAATTCTATAATCTTACATTAAGTCTAGATCCAGTGATGCAATAGTAGAAGAGGATGGGGGAGAGAGAGAAATAGACAGTAACAGAGAGATTGCAAAGGAGGAGAGACAGACGGACCGAGATCAATTACAACAATGTAGCAGAATTTCAACTTAGAAGGAAATGAAGTCTGTACACTGGGAAAAGAATAAACGCACAGTTACTAATTACACCCCTATACTGATTTGTGTAAATCTAATCATGCTTACTCAATAAAACAGTGTGCCTTCAAATTTCTGCATTTTCCCAGTATATTTTTGTCATTCATAATCATTGACATTCTGTCTTTTTACCCTTTTCCCACACTCTCTGATGATAACTCTTTATCCTGAGCTACAAAGATTTCACTTTCCTGAAACCAGGCCTATTTATTGTACCTCTGCCTATTGTTTTAAACCAAAGCTTTAAAGTGAATTTTATTCCCAGCTGAATAGCCCACCTTACCCTTTCTCTCATAACGTAGAGATTTATTAAACAAACATGTGGTTTTAGCCCATCACCCAGTACCTATCATACTATAAATTAATGCTTAATGGATCTGGAATGAATGAATGTACAGCATCTGCACTCCATGTCATCCTGGATTTATAATCCTGCTGCGAAATTTTACCAAAGTGATAACGAAGTAGTCAGAGGAATGTATGTGACACAGTATATAGATTTTAAATTTTTCTTCTCTTAGCAATATACAATTTCTTTATTATTTTCTCTTCCAGTTGATTTCTCTAAGCATGTAAAGGAGTTTTGGTTATAAGAACAGTTATTAAACCCAAAAGAGTAGAGTCATGAAGGAATCTTGCATTTTTAACTGTGAATATTATATTTATTAATCAATTTTTATCAGTGCATCTTTGCAGCACATCATGAATTCACCCATCGTGGGGGATTTGTAAGTGTGCATCACAGGCCCCAGTTCTCTCTTTATCCCTTTCTTTGCGCCTTGTTCCAACACTTCTTCATTTATAAATATTCACTCATTTGTATTCTATACATCAGCAATTGACTTTTTGTGTCCTTTTATCTACATATGGATTACACATTTCCCAAAGTGAGGAGTCATGTTACCTGTTGTGAGCCAATATACACTGAGTATACTTATGTATCAAGCATTCTCTATAGGATATATAATCTAGTACTGAGCAAGTTTAAGAATCCCTGTTCTCATGGAAGTTACTATTTAGTTCAGAATCATTCTAATGCATTACTACAAAAATAAACTGAAGTGTCCTAAACTTTAAAAGATGTGATTAAATTTGTCAGATAGGTCAGAAACTGTATGACATACAGCATCAGATATTTAGATTTAATCTGATATATTAAATATGCATATATATCTATCATGCTTTGAACCAAATAGCCAAGATTTGAATATATGTGTGTGCATATGTATATTTGAGAAAACAAATAGAAGTGCATCACTTTCCAAAATGTCAATGTTTATAGAAAATAAGTGAGAAAAATCAGTAACAAAAACCATTTGTAGAAAAATAAAACAAGACATAGACAGATGATAGGGAGATAGATAGACAGATCATATTCATACAAATATCCACATGGAGTTGTCCATTAGTATTGGTGGATGTTTGGTTTCAGGATACCAGGATGTTTACATCATTAAGAACTCTGTATTTTTAATGCTTAGAACAAATATATTTATCCTTTTGGCAAAGAGATTTCAACACTAATTACCTTTGAATGCAGACAAAACTACATCAATGGTTGCAAATATTAGTAGAAATTATAGTGGATATAAAATAAAATAATTATTGAAGAGGAGATGATAAAGATGGGTGAACCAACTTTTCAAGACTTTTCATGGGGCAGCGATAAATATTGTAGAGCTTCTTGGGAGAGTAGATTCAGCACTTCCCAGATCTGTCACACCCAATTTCTCTTACAGAGTCTTGTCTGTCTTGTTTTCCACAGAAAATGCATTAGAAAACACTACACTAGAGCTTTTCAGTGTAAAGTTCTGAAATAACCCACCTCTTTCCAGCAATAGTTAACACTGCACTACCCATAGTAGCTAAGTACCTCTATGGTTCTCCCAATTACCTACATAGAAGCAAAAATAGATAAAGATCAGAATTTAAAAATCTAAAGTGGTGGTAATGGAGAGGTGCCAAAGGCACTGTCCTTTATTCTAGTCAGAGTTGTGATTGTTAATTCAAAAAACAATCAAGAAAGGAAAGAGAGGTTATCTGGAATTTTGCTGTAAACAAAGAATGAATCCGCTGATCAAAAGAAAGAAACATCATGTGTTAGAACAGCTGTGCAGTGTGAGTTAAAATAGAACTTTCTCACCTTTGGCACTACTAATCTGCTGCACTAGAAAAGTCGGTGCCATGAACAGCTTCCCTGTGTGCTATAGGGTATTCGGTAATATCCCTGCTCTCTACGCCGTGAGCTTCAGCAGGACATTCTTCCCTTCGTTGTAAAGTCAGAAGTGTCTCTACTCATACATGGCCAGATAATCCGTGGGGGGAATGTCCCCTCTTCAGAGCACTTTGTTCAATCAACATAAAGAAATACTTTCCAAAACAAATTGTAAGACCCACAAGCATGGAAGGTGAAAACAAACATGGACATTAAAGGATTACTGAGTTAGAAGTAATTTCTAAATATTTCAAAGTACAAGTGAAAAAATATAATTAAAAAGATGAAGACTCAGAGCATTTTTTCAAAAGTTGTAAGAGAAATAAAGAGACTAATGGACTTTGCCAATCTTAAAAAGTAAATGATATAAAGTCAGTATTAAGCTGAAAACAATTATAATTAATTTCATTTTGTTACTGTTATGACACTTGATATCAATTACCATTTATAAAATATGTAGATCATTTAACTAAATATATTGAAAATAGTGAATTACTAAATTTATTCATTATATATGCCTTATGATATTATTTCTCTAATTTTAAGATGAACATCATGTCCCCCACACAGTAATAGGAATTCTGGCCTATGCATAATGCAAAACTGGAGATGACAAATGATGGAATGAAGTAAAAAAGACATTTTTTTGTCTTTCTTGCCAAATGAGTGAGAATTTCTGAAAATGCAGACCTGTTAAGTGAATATTATTGAAGTTAATGAAAACAAACATCAAACTTATGAAAATTATAATTAAATTTAAATTTTAAAATGACCAATAGTTCATTCCTCAGCTACCTGTAATTATTTCAGTATTTTCTTGCTTTCATAGATACAATGTGTTCACAGGTGATTCATTTGGTCATTCCTTTTTTTCAGTCTCTACAGGACTAATATCTAAGAAAAATCTCAATCAAGAAAAGAAAATTGAATTTACAAAACCATCACAGGCAAGAATTATCCAAGAAAAAAAAAAAAAAGAAAAAAAAAAAAGAATTATCCAAGAATGCTATAAAATACTGTTTTGTCCCAAATAGTTTTTTTTGTAATGTCTCCTTAGTTATTGTTTGCCTAGAGGCATTGTTTTTTAAAGATAAGAGGGATTTGAGCACATCCCTTGACAAGCAGCCAGGGAGATTTTTAATGGAAAAACTTAACTCGGCAGAGTATTAAAAAAAGAAAGACGTGAAAATACTTTCCCCTTCTTCAGAAATAAATTCCTCCATATTGTTCATCGGTAATCTTTCCATAAATTCTCTCTTCTTAGTTAATTGTGTTTACATAGCTCTAAAAACAGCTCAAATTTGAACAAAACTTATACACATTATTACTCTGTTCAATTTTTTTCTGAAATCAGTATTTCTAATTTTTTGATCGCTTTAACATTAAAATCTGACTTCATAAAAATGTGTATTTTAAAATAATATGGGTAGAGGGGCTGGGGATATAGCTCAGTGGAATAAGCGCTTGCCTAGCAAGCGCAGGGTCCTGAGTTCGATCCCCAGTACCGCAAAAAAAAAAAAAAAAAATTAATAATAATAATAATAATAATATGGGTAGAGTAGTACTAACTTATGTGTAAAGAGCACATTTTATATCCAAACGCCAAGTAGAAAGAGTGGAATAAGCGATCGCAGGGATGAGGGAGACGGATGTGTCCCAAAGGCCAGGGGGATGAAGACGTGGAGGGAGAGGGACGCAGCAAAGGGAAAGGATGCAAATACTTGAAATGTGCTACAGGCAGCAACAACACAGGAGGACTGTGGTCGTGACGGGCTGTAAACCCATCGTAATATAACCCCCAAATTCCCAAACCTTTATCTTTATTTTTAATAAAATAAATATTTCTCAAATATCAAAAAGACACTAGAGAAGTGTTAAGCAATGTGTGGGAAAACATGAACTCTTGAATGCTAACAGGAATGCAAATTTGCACAGCCACTATGGGAAAAACCATGGCAGTCCCTCAAAATTTGAAGCTAGTGTTACCTTACGGTCCAGCGATCCCAATACTGGCTCTTTATCGAAAGAAAATGAAATCTGTAGGTTCAAGAGAGGTCAACACTCCTTTGCTTATTGCTGCACTGTTCATAGCAGGCAGTAAATGGAAGTAGTCTAATAGTCTATCAATGGATTGATGGGTGAAGACGTTGTGGAGTATGCACTCACACACATGTGCACACACACTGAGTTAAACATTCAGAGCAGCAGATCTTGACACTTGTTAACAGCCTGAGTGAGGTTGGAGATCATTATATTAAATGAAATTAACCACCCACAGACAGTTACTCTGCCACTACCATGTGATCTCACTGAGATGCAAAATCTGAGGAACTGGAACTCACAGAAACAGCAGAAAGGGTTTGGGTGCTATGAGATGCTCAGAAATTCTGAGGATCTACTGTACAACAGGTACCTAGCATTAACAAAAACACCCTCTCTACCCTGGGAATGTGTGAAGAATGTAGATCTTACATGTTTTCTTCGCAGAAAAAGGAGGCAAATATGTAAGGTGAGAAACGAGTCAGCTTCAGTGTATTGGGGGGGGGGGTTGTGTGTTTTTTTTTCCTGCATTTTTTCATTTAATTTCTACTCAGGTGCTTCAATGAGCTCTTGGCAGGGTCAAGGGAGAACTATACCAGTGGTGTAAAGCACTTATTACGTTTCTACAATGAGTAAAGGAAATGTTTGTGAAAAATAGTAATTTAAACACATAATCTCTACTTCAGACACATTAATTTGAGCCAAATTCTTTTGTATTTTTTCAGGACTTTTTCCTTTTGCTAAAAAATTAAAGGAATCTAAAGTCACTACATTTAGATTTGCCATTCTCTTCTCAAGCATGTCACCAGTCCTCACCTGTGATTTTAAGGGGCCCCAATAGCTGATGTTAAGTATTTAATGTATTGATGTGCACTTACATTGAAGTTTTAACAAGACCTATCCGTCCTTTCCTTTGCATTCATGTTAACATGAGAAACCCCTGCCACAATCCTTAGGCCTTCTCACATATGTTTTGAGAAACTGAACACGTCCGCCAATGTAAGACATGCTGGTTATCAAGGATGATCTCAGGTTTTAATTAATTATAAATTTGCCTCAGATGATGTGGGAAGTGATCCCAAGGAGGTGACAGTTTGAGTTCTTGGATGATTGACATGGAAGACAGGAATTTTCTATTTCTATAATAAAGCTATCGTGCTATGTAAGTACTGTCTGGCGGTTTAATTTTCTTTCTTTCTCAACCTCTATGTCTTCTTGCAGTCTTTCCAAGAGCACATTCTGCAGTTTGGCCGGGCCTCAGTAATAAGCCTGTGATCTGAATTAGATTCACTGTGTTTCAATTCAACAAATATTCGCTATACCCAAGACTGGCCAGGATAATAATAGTTAAAAGAATCAAATTGTACAGAGGACAAAAGATTCCCTTATTCTGAAAATTTGTACCTTAGTTGAGTTAAATTTTCCTGTGTGCACTGCCCAGGAACCTCACTTTAATTTGCGATAACATCTGCAGAGTGCTTTTCAGGAGCTAACTTAAAAAATGAATGGCTTAAACAATGAGATTACTAGCAGTGATTTAATACTAAATGTATATAGTTCTGCTACTTATTTCCAACTCCAGAAACGCTGAGACCAGAGCTTAAAGAGCCTGACCTGCCAGGTTTGCTGTATGTGCACTAAAATCTCGATCCCAACGTGCCAGAGCCCTACGTCTTTTAAAAAACTATTCACTGCCTGAAACCGTCAGTTTTTCCACTGTAAAATGGAAATACTAAATAGTATTTATCATGAAATTTTGCTGTGGGATTAAAAGAATCTCTATGATTAGTCTCTGAAACACAGCAACATTTAACAAATAAAAACATTTTTTGCTTTAATTCTGAAGGGCAGGAACATTCCTTGGTTCATTTGCTCTATAGATAGTTTTGTAGCCAGGTGTAAAGCACAGTGTTCATATGTCTCTCCGAATCCCATGAGAAGTGCATATTGTATTCAGAAAAATATTCACATAGCTTTCCAAGTTCCACGAGAAGGGCACAGTATAGTCACAAGACCATTCCGGAGAAAGGTGTGCCCTTGTATGGTTCTCCAGTCTGTCAACAGTACACCAACAATCTCTGGTGTTCCCTTTCTGTGGTTTTTGTGGAATACCCAAAATGCTCAGCAGACTCTAGGGGAGAAAATGCATTGATGTAAGCCTGGCTCAGACAGATTTAACTAATGAGCATTGTCAAAATTCCAGTTGTTATCTGAAACTCAATATTGACTTTCCTGTCACTGCTGGAGGAATACCTAAGCACCCAAATGGAGACTTAGCTGTGCCTGCATGATCTCATCATGGTCTATGTTCTTGCCCCCAAATATAACTTACTCATATATGTTATTTTTTTATTCCTAGCGCATATAATGAAACAAATCCTTACGTTAAAAAAAGAGAAGTAGTCCATCTAAATAGGTACCATGTAAAATTAAGTATAACGTAGTCCAGTGTTAAGATTGAAAAACAACCACAAATTTAAAATTAAGCAGGGCAATAGAGGGAAGAAATGAAAACAGTCTTGTCAAGATAAATTTATATCATGTCACTAAATAATATTTTCTTTGTTATTTAGAAGCTCAGTTATTATCATTGTCTCTCTAACAGTTGTAGTGTAAAAAATCAGAGAAATAGCTCTTTGAGGGAGACTGTCAACTCTCTTTTTAATCACGGTCTGTGGGAACTGATGCACTATGCACAAAACCTAAAGTGAAATAAGGTGGCAAAATGACAACGAGAGATCTGGGTTTTCCAAATTGCTTCTTTGCTAACGACTTCATCATTTTTTAAACGAAAAGATAGAAGCAGCTGAAGGTGCAGAGCAGATGATAAAATAAAACTTGAAGTTTAATAACCTGTTGATTATTTAAACATAGAAAATATACCTCATGAACACTGAGATCATTCCAATAATAGATATTATTGCTGTTATGTGTTATTCACATGTCCACAGACTTATGCAATACTTTTATATTGAGCCAAAGAGGCTAACCATGAGGAACTAACAACCAATGACATTCCCTGTTAGGTCTCAGACATCATAAAGATTCAGACACATTCTATTTCAAGTATTTGTTCTAAACAATTTAGTACACAGCCTCTTTCCCTCCTCAGGCTTACTACTTCAGCCAGAGGAAGTCAGACACAATAAAAACCGAGGCATCTTCATTGAATGGATTGGTTGAAGCATTCAGAGTTGGTCAAAGGTGATGTGCTTGTCAACTCAATGCTTCCTAACAACCCCACTTCCATTTCATATTTGTGCTTCAGGATTTTCCAATTTTGTTATGATTTGAGCACGTTTTGCAGAGAAGGAACCATCCATTCAAACATTTTAAAATTAGAAGTTATATAAAAATCTGGTCATACATCCTAAAATCATAAGCGATTCTTTAAATAAGTGAGCTCAGCATAGCTGACACATGGCCGTAATTATTTTCCACTAATAATGGCATGGAAGCTGAACATTTTTAATATTATTAGAATGTTACCGTTTGCATTACCATTATCAGTGAACAATGAAGAAACTTTGAAATAAATGCAAAGTAAAACTAACGATGCTTAGCACTTCTGTAACTGGTGGAATGGAAGGACGAGGAATATATAACGCGATGTCACAATGAAGCTGGGTGATGTATGTATGTATAGCCACAAAGTCTGTCTTGTTTCCTGAAGTCCTTTTTTAAAGTCTGTTATTTAAATTTTTATACTTTATGTTTCTTATATAGGAAACATCATTCAATATACAACATGTGTCTGATTTATTTCACTTAGCAGTATAGTCTCAAGATGCATCCATTTTCTTGAAAAATCTGGCCTCAACTTATTCTTCTCTGTGGTGACTATGCATATACCCTGCTTTTTCTTCATTGATTCCCACTGATGGGTACTGAGGGCACTTGTGAGATTTTACTCCTGATTTTCACTTCTATAAACATGGGTATGCTTATAGAGCTCTAATAAGATGTCTGTAACACTTCCTGGCAGACACTCAGAAGAGGTATAGCTGGCTGGATCAAATGGAATTTCTATTTTTAGTTTTTTGTTTTTTTTTAAGAATTTCCATACAATTTCAACACAGTTTTGCTAGGTTACATTCCCACCCACCATGCGGAATGTGTACCTTTCCCTCACAACAACTCCAGGATTTTTGTTTCTCTGTTTGCTGAGGTCTTGATGACAGCAGTCCTTTTTGGAGTAAGGTAAAATGTCAGTGTTGGTTCGGGTTGCGTTTCCTTAATGTCCAAATTTGCTGGACATTTTTCAGGTACCTATGGGCCAATTTTACTTCTTCTGCAAACCATCAATTTATTTTTCTTTTGCATTTTTTGATTGGGTGTTTTATCTCAGGGAGTCTGATGTTTTTAAAATTTTAAATAAAGAAAGAAAAAGTAAAATAAAGCAGAGACTCAAACAGGATAGTAGGACAGTAACAATAATTAATACATTGCATACTGTTGTCTTGATGGTAGTTAGAATACAAGAAATAGGCAAGAAATACTGTCCAAAAATATTAGCTCAAACCTTACTTTCAATTATCTAATAGAAAAGAGCTGTATAAACATTCCTTCCTTCTTTCCCCTTTCCCCCATCTGTTTCTCTTTACTTTTGAACAGTTTCTTCCCAATTTAACATATCTGTTGTACATTTTGGATCTTATTTACAAGTTCACTTTCTCACACTAGTGAGACAATATTATGGTTACACATGTAGGTCTGATATATTTCACTTATGAGTATGTCCTCAATTTGTATCCATTTCCCTATACAAGTCCCCAGTTTATCCTTTTTATTGCTGAATAGTACTCCATTATATATAAAATTCTTTTCTATCCATTCCTCAGCTGATGGGGATTTGGGTTGTTTCCAAGATTTTACTATGATAAATTGTGTTGCTATAAACATGGGTGCACATATATCACTGTGGTATATTTTTAATTCTTCTGGGAAGATACCCAGAAGATGCATAGCTGGGTCAAATGGAATCTTTATTCCTACTTTTTTGAGGAATCTCCACATTGATTGCCACAGTGGTTTCACCAACAGTAGAGAAGGGTTCCTTTTTTCCCGACAGCCTATCCGCTATTTGTTATTGGTTGTTTTCTTGATGGTAACAATTCTTTCTGGAGCGAGATGGAATCTCACTGTTGTTTTAGGGTGCCTCTCTCAAATTACTAATGATGTTGAATATTTTTTATGTGTTTATCTGTCATTTATATTTCTTCATCTGAGAAGTGTATACCCATCTCAGATGCCCATTTTTTCACTCTCTTTCAATTTTGGGGTCCTGATGTTTTTCAATTCTTTATATGTCCCAGACAAAAGTCCTTTGTCTTAGGGACAACTGGCTATAACTTTTTCCCATTCTATGGGTTGTCTTTTCACTCTGTTAGTATGTGATCTCATCTGCTGATTCTTTGTAGTATTTCCTGTGTGGTCTGTGTTTTCTTAATGAAGTCTGCACCTACACATATGTCTTCAGGATTTCTTCCTATTTTTTCTTCTAGTAGATTTAGTGTTTCTATTTTAATATTTAGGTCTCTGAAGCATTTTCACTGTATTGTAGTTCAGGGTGACAGACATGTGTCTAGTTTTTGTCTTCAGCATTTGGAAAGTCAGCTTTACCAGCGCCATTTATTAAAGAAGTTATCTTTCTTCCAGTGAACATGTTTGGCTCCTTTGTCAAAGATTAGGTGGCTGAGTATGTTTGAAGTTGCATCTGCATTTTCTGTTCCTCAGGTCTAGTTTTCATTTTTTTCTTTTTTTTTTTTCAGAAAGAAAAAATGATAAGCATAACAATTAAACTGAGCTTCAAAACAGGTTAGTAAGATAGTTACAATAGTTAATATATTGTATATTGTTGTTTGCCTGGTAGTCGTTTTTTGCCAATACCATGTTGAATTTATCAGAGTAGCTTTGTAGTTCCAGGTCAGGTATTGTGATACCCCCTGACTTGCCTTTGTTGCCCAGAATTGCTTTTGCTATTTTATGTCTCTTCTGATTCCAAGTGAATTTTAGGAATATTTTCTGTAGTTCTGTTACATATGCTGATGGCATTTTGACAGGAGTTGCATTAAAACCATGTAACAATTTTGAGAATATGAACATTTTCACAATGTCGCTTCTTCCTATCCATGAGCAAGGCATATCTTTCTATTTTTGATATCCTTTACAATCTCCTTTTTCAGAGTACTGTAATTTTCAATGTATAGATCTTGTACTTGGTTTGTTGGACTGATTCTCCGTATTTCATTTTTTTGGATGCTCCTGTAAAGGATTTGGTTGCCCTGATCTCTCTCTCTCTCTGTTTGTTGTTTGTGTACAAGAATGCTATTGATTTTTGAGTGCTGACTTTGTGTCCAGCTACACTGCTGACTTTGCTGTTACAGACTGCACGTCTTTTGGTGGAGTGAGTCTAACGTTTTTGAGTGCATTATATATCCTAGATAATAGTCTTCTGTTCAAGGAGTAGCAGGCAAATTTTTATTCCTATTCTGGGGATCGTCTCTTCTTTCTACTACTTTTTATTTTCTGAGCAGAAACTTTCTAATTTGACACAATACCATTTACTGATGCTTGGTGTTATTTCTTATAGAATTGGGGTTCAGAAAGTCCTTGTCTATGTTTATGCCTATAGATTCAAGAGTTTCATCTATGTTATCTTCCAGGAGATTCAGTACTTTCATATTTATATCTAGGTCTTAAATTCATTTTGACTTTATTTTAATGCAGGATGAATCTAGATTTATTAGTCTGCATGTAGATAACCTGTTTTCCCAGCTGTACGTCAGTGAAGTTGTCTTTCATCCAGTGGAGATATGGGCCCCCTTTCCAAAGATCAGCTGGCTGAAATGGACTTGAACTCTTCTGTCTCCTTTTCTGTTCCACTCATCCGCATGTCTCTTTCTGGGCCAATTGGACTGATGGCTTTGGGTTGTTTCCAATTTCTTGCTTAAGAAAAGTTTTTTAAGATTTACAAGTTTTAAAAAGTTTGCAAGTTTCTATTTCTATTGATGAAATGGATACACATTTTATTGTATTATGGGGTGGCTGCTCTACTTTATCCAAAATCACACGAGAGATTCTGAAGCTTGCATAATTTTTCATCACCATAAGACATGGATCAGTTACTACATATCCTCTCCAACACTTGTTATTGGTAACCTTTTTTAAATTCCACAAATCTAGTAGTTGTTGAATGGTATTTGGTTTGTTTCTAATTTCCATGTATCTAATCACTTATTATAATAAACACACTGTGCATTTATGAACTATTTCCTTAGTTTTGAAAATGGCCTTAGATCTTTTCTGTATTTTGTTGTGTTTCCTTTCACTTAGCAAGTGGGTTGCAGGTCCTTAGAGTCTATATACAAGTCCTTTATCAAATACATGTAATGTGAATATTTTTTTCCCACAACTTTGCTTTTGTATTTCCTCAATTTTTTGCTAAGATCAGATACTTTCTTTGGGGCTGGGGATATAGCTCAGTGGAATAAGCGCTTGCCTAGCAAGCGCAGGGTCCTGAGTTCGATCCCCAGTACCGCAAAAAAAAAAAAAAAAAAAAAAAAAACAGATACTTTCTTTGTTTATAGTTTTTAAAATAAAATCTAATTTATCTTTTTTCTCTTTTTATTTTCTTATTTTGATTTTAAGGAGAATAATAAAATAACAACAGCATAGACAAAACCAGACAAGTGCTTGTGCCACTGAGCTATGTCCCCAGCTTAACATAGACAAAAGCAAAACAACACAAATTAATCAAGATGATACAGGATTTCAGACCATTGGAATTAACAGTGGTTGTTATATTACATATTTTTATCTACATTGAAGTTGCTCAGATTACCGGATGAAAGAAAGCAAGATTTATCAAACCATTAAAGAGAATAAAAAATAATAATAAATCATTATAAACAATACAGAGCTTCACTAAAAAAGATGGTGGGAATTCACCAATGATTGATATATTGCATATTATTGTCTTCAAATTAATTGTTAACATAACCAGATATAAGCATGCAAAATTATAACTAATGTCATTTGCACATTTCTATGCAATCATATTCTCCTATGCTTTTTTCTAGAAAATTAAGAATTTGAAATGTACTATATCTAAGGTAACCTAGAATGAACCTTTGTGTATGAGTTGAGGTATGGATCAGGGATTATTTTTTTCCATATAAACATTTTTCTTGGCCTACAGGGTTAAATTTTTTTCTTTTCTTCATTAAATTACACTGATGCTTTTGCTGGAAATTAATTGTCCATATACGTGTGCATCTGGTGTGTATTTTGTTTTGCCATTTTGGTCTATTGGTTTTTCTTCACACAGTGCTAATTAATGTAGTTTCGTGTTAAGTCCAACATGGACATGATGGATTAGCACTCTCCACCCAGGGCAACGGGCAAATTTGCATGGGAAATACTTCTCTCCTTGAGCTTCCCGCTGCCTAAAATAAGTTTCAATATACGTTAGCTGACACAATGACCACATAGGCTAGTGGATGAGAAAGAGGATTTGGAGGGAAAGAGATCTGAGTGTGAATCTTTTCACACAAAAAAGATTTTTGTATTCTTTGAACTTTATTTCCTTCACCTAATAAAGAAGGATTCTATTGTTCATGTCTAAGGTTTTTGAGTGGTTTAATAAAATACAATAAGTACAGTTTTCAGTTGTTTTTTTCTTTATTGGATAAAACCTGCAGTCATATAGCTAGCAATATAATACTGCATTCAGGGTTGAGACAATTTCAGTGACTGTTACTTTTTCTTCTTTGTTCACGTTTGGAATTTCTCTCTTTAGAATGTCTTATCAACTATTTTTAATTTGCTATTTTCTCCTATTTATGATAGGATGCCATATTTTTATGCATTACTAATTTGTAAGAATTGTTTTTATGATATAATAATTATTCATATGTATTGTTTCCTCGTCAGTCAACAAAAGATGAGAACAGTGCTGTTGATGCATATACCATTTCAGTGTATTCTCTTCATTCTGAATTTTCTAGTGTGAAAATGGAAGAAGCACGTGCATATTTATCAAAAGGAACAACACCAACCCTACTCAGAGCATTTTCTCGGGAGGTTTACTCATTCATTTCCACATAATTAACCCCACATTCAGAGTTCTACTGTGAATCCTTTCCCAGCAGGAAATTAAACATTTGACGTGGAGACTCTCATGCTTTGGCTAAAGTGACCATCAGGTCGTTGAAAATAGGCAAGCAATGTTGTGAGGACTGAGAACTTCCAACAAAATTGTCAATGAAGCCAGAAGACTTACTCTGGGAGAAAATAGGCATTTATATGTGAAAATCTCCATCATAAACTCTAGCATAAAAATCCATCAAAATCTAGTAAAGTAGCTTCATTCCCATGATCATAAACTTATTAATATTTTACCAGTTGGCAAAGGTGCTGATGGGATTATAATGCATCACTTAAAACATAAAAGAACTTTGCCAGAATGCTCAGTCAGGGAAGTAATGAGCAGTCAAGTCTGTAATAAACAAATTTGACATCTTTCAAAATATATAAGCAGATATCGTTTCATTTTCTTACAAAGCAATACGTTATAACATAGCACACTTTTCTAGGAATTTGCAATCTTATCAGAAAATAACTTCAAAGTAACCATTTTGACATTGGTATAATATGTATATTTGTTCCAGATCAAATTTCCATATTTGTGCATTTTTATTAAATGAACTATTTTAGTACAACAAGTACATTTTAGGAAAAGTGTAAACACATGATGGTAACATCCTCATCCACCCAAAGGGAGATTTCCATTGGGCATGAAAATACATGGAATGACTACAATGTTCACAGTTAACTGGGTCAACTATAGAAAGAAGTCAAAATAATGAAACAGAGCAGAGGGCTACTCTTCATCCTCCCAGGGTTCACTGGGTCCCATGTGACTGATGAGTGTTTGATACTACATGTTGCTTATATTTCTCAGAGAAAAAAATACTACTGTAAATTATAAGTAGTCAATACAAACTGTACTGTGTGCAAATCTGTGACTGCTGGTAATGTCATCTTGGAGGGGCAGATTAATAAAGTTTATTTACTATAAAAAATAATAAAAGGACCAATAACAGAGCACACTGCATTTCCTAGGTCACTAATTGAAAGCTGAGCTTGATATATGCCTGGGGGAAATTCTAATCATCTGCATTACAAAAGCCATTATTTTATGAATGCAGTTGCCCTTCACTTTGTAATATGAAGCAGTCACACCGTCAAAGCACAGGCACAACCCAGCTGCCCACTTTTAATGGCCTTCCACAAGACATGGTTTTTTTAGGGTCCTCTTATTTGTTTCTGTGAGTCCCCTAATAGGATGCACTGTAACCTGGCGCCTGTCAGACTGCGCCATCTACTCGCTGACAGTCTTACTTTATGAACTAAAAACAAGAGAGGATCTACTTCCTCTTCAATTAAGCATAACTCCGTCCCCAGAGACACTGCTCTGTTATTGTTCCGATGTTTAACTGCAGCAATTTCAAAAGGAAGAACAGTTGGAGTCAAGCAAAATAGAAGTTCCTGGCAATTGGGGTCACTGTTTTTTTGCATTTTGAGATGAGAACAAGACATGGTCACTTGGGGTAATCATTTGTCTGAAATAAAGCCTGACTTCAATGAATGGATATATATTCAGAGTCCAGCAAAAAATGCATACACATTCCAAGAAAAGGAAAAGCTTATGTAAATATTTTAATACTAACTGTACTGAGAGATCATGAGGTTAGTACAAGTTAACTTTGGCCTCTACAATTGCAGGAGGTACTCAGAGTGTGGCCATGAGCTTGTAGACATTCATTAGCATGGCAACCGGAAAGCATCTAGCTCCCTTCCAGCTTCCTCTCTTCCTCTGCTTCCTGGCCGCCATCATGTGAGCAGTTTTCCTCCGAGCCAGCCCCTTCCACTGTACCATTTCTGCATCTGAACCAGCCTGAGTGTCAAGTACTGTGTCTCAGTGAGAAAAAAGTGACCAAGACAAAGGAATTTGTACCAGAAATTCCATGAAACAGTTCTATTGCAGTGGAATCTTTTAACACTTTGTAGGTCACTACTTTTCAGTATTACCTGTCAAGGGCAGTATGCAGTACTTATCATGGGCGTCCTGGGGTTTTACAAGAACAGGAGAACTGCAGAGAGGCCAGCTGAAGAGAAGGAATCCCTTTGCAGTGAGAAACTTCCAAGCAAATTACTTGGCAAATGTTAACAAGGACAAAATATATCAATAATGATTAGATCTACACTATTGAATTAATGGAGTGGGTCAGAGGAAGACGAAAACCAAATTTAGTTATGTGTGTGTTTGTCTCTTCCAATAAATGGTGAATTTCCTATGGTTAGGGACATTAATACTCCATAGCTTTAGTGTACCCCACTGTATAATAGAGCGCATTTACTGATGTTTTAATCTTAAAGTATAATATTGAAATCTGGCCTTAAGTGTATGTGATATATAAATAAGAGAATTAGAATTTTTCCAAGTGTGAAAGTTGTTTATAAAGGTTTAAAATCCACAATATTTTTGTATCCTTTTTACCAATAAATAAAACCACAACATACCTTAAAAATTTCTTGATATAATTTATCAATTTATTTTAACTGATTAGAATTTAGTTATGTTCACCATTAATTTATTGATCTTTGAGCTAAACAATATTCTTAATAGGAAATGTATCATGCAGAGATTGAAAATTCTACATTCCACCTTCATGTCTAGTTAGTTTTGTAGCTTTTAGAAAACAAACTGCATAGTGAGAATTATATACTGAGCATGTGATTCTGTCCTAGTGGCTGCTCCAAAAATGAAAACTTGCCTTTTTGCCACTTGCTCGAGGTAGATGCATTTATATTAACTTATGTTCAGGAAATAGCATACCAAAACATTAGCATCCATTATACACTCATGTAATAGCATACATTTTTTTAGAGACATGAGATACCTATACTTCATGCATTGCATTTTAAAACTGGAAATCAGAGTCGAAGACCAGCCTGTATGAGAATTTTTCCTTAATCCATCCAACCCCAGAAATAGAGTTACCTGGCTATAGGAGCGCAGTCAATACTACGGGATTGTGGACATGGTACATGAAAGATGCTTTCCATGCAAAGAAAAAGTGTTCTTACTTTTCCAAGCACCTGCACTGGGGAACCTTTATGTATTCTGCAGCAAGCACACAAAAGAATTTCTGGACTTAAAAATATAGAATGTTTCCTTTGCTCAATGGCATTGCCTCAAAATTTTTCTTTTTTCTTTTTCATGTTGTTTAAATTAAACTTAGTTTTAACTGGCACATAAAAAACAAACGTGGTATGTATTCCTGGGGAAGTATGATGTTCTGATGCACGGAGACACTGTGGAATGTTAAGTCTGTGAAACGTACCTCTTCCTCAAACACCGGTCACCTTCAAAGATAACCTTCTCTTTTTGCTCCTTCTTGATGGTATTTTAATTTGACTTGGGGTAGCGAGGTACATAGCTGAAGTCAAGTATGATTTTTCTTATTTAGAAATAGCAGGTCATGTGGTGCCATATGGACAAAGATCAGTAAACAAAAGCCACTGGGTGCTCTCCAGGGCGCTCCCAAGGGTGCCTGTGGGAGCCTCTGCCTTGAATCCGCCTTGATTCTTCCTCTGGTCATGGATATAGTAACAGCAAGAACAGCATGAGCTTCTGCCAGCCACAAAACAACCAGTGGAACTTCAGACCCTGAATTGCTAAGATGTAGGGTCTCCCATGTACAGATTTACTTGGTGGGGTTATCACTCTGGGACTTATGTCCTATTTGACCAGTACAGATTCTAATTTATATGGGCAAAATTTGTCAAATCCATCAACCCAGTTACCCTTCTCCTAGTGCCTCCCTTTCCTGATCTCTTAAAGCTTTTTAGTTTTTTATTTTTACTTGGAGAAAAAAAAACTGCAATAAAAATGATACAGAATTTCAAAACAAGACCATAGGAAATTAACAATGGTTGTTATAGTGCATATTGTTATCTTCAAGGTAGTTGCTCAGATTACCAGATAGAGGCATGCAAGATTGATCAAGCCATATAAGTACTAACTGTCCCTTTCAATGAACTAATAGAAATTAGTGGTACAATTATCTCAGGTACTTTGTGTTGTGTGTACTTTTTTTAATTTTCCAGTTTTTCTTTTCTCCTTTCCCCCATCTTAGTTTCTCTTTCCTTTTGAGCAGTTTCTTTCTCTTTCACAATATCTATTGTACCACTTGGACCTTCTTTCCTCTTTCAGGTTCTTATACCAGGGAGATAATATAATGCTTACACATGTGAATCTGATTTATTTCCCTCATGAGTCAGGTCTCTGGTTGCACCCAAGTCACCTGGAGACTTTCCTCATGCCCTTTTCTTTCTTCATATCCAAGGTCCTTGTTTCTCTCCACCCATTCATTCTGCCCACATCTGACTCAGGTTCACCTCTTGCACAGCTACAGTTATAAAGGCAAAGTTGTTAAGGAAGAAAGATGATGAAAGGAAAGTGAGTAACAGGAAAAAAATTGAGGGCACAAAATAATAACAGAAAATTATGAACGTGAAGAAAACATCTTCACTACTTATTGCTTATCAGAATTTGACTCCAAGAGCTACAGGAGTGTTTAAATATCAATGAAGAACTAGGACCACAGTGGTAGTCCAGGCCACAATAGCAACATGATCTCAGGTTTGCACCATATACAGTTTCAACCACAATAAATTCTCTTTCATTCACTTTACATACTTATTCACCAACTGAGAAGGATTCATGGGGTGGAGCAGGCAATACAAATTGTATTTTACTAGTGAAAAATGTAAGTGGAAAGATTATAATACAAAAAGTCCAGCCAGGCAAGGTGGTACATGGCTGTAATCCCAACACTGTGGAGGCTGAGGCAGGAGGATCGTTGTGAGTTCAAGGGCAGCCTGGGCTACAAAGTGAGCTCAAGGCCAGCCTGAACTGCATAGTGAGACTCTGTCCCAAAGAGATATAAAAAGTCTGATACTGCATATCTAAATTAAACAGGATTTAGGTATATGATATTCTACACATTGTAAACTTATTTTAGAAATATTTGGTAATGAGTTCAATTGGCTAATATAATAAATGTAATTTCTTTGGGAGTTGTGTATTTGTAAGCATTATCAAATGAAATTTTTCTGTTGTCATCAGAAGAAACAGCTACAGAGGAAAGTTACTCTGAAAAGAGTTGCAAAGTTATATATATTTTGGAGGTTATGTCATTTGGATAAAAATAAGCCCTACGAGTGACAGTCATAGGACTGAACTTAATCTGTTGGGGACTGAAACAAGACAGCATAATTTAAAGGTGACAAGTTTTGTAAATGAGATTTTTGTCCTCATTCATAAAAACTTAAATTTTAATAACTATGTATCTAATTTTAGCAATACCATTTATGAAGTCCAGTCCAATAGTTCTGTTTTCTCCTTGATGTGTCCAGGAGACAGTGACTCTAAATTCTTTATCTTGAAAGAATTTTAAGCTAGTGTAATAAAAGGAATTAAAATATGAGAAAAAAAATCTGGAATTTTCAATTATTGCTCTGAAGAAATTTGCAAGAATTTATACATTAAGGAAGACGTTCTCTAATTGGTGGAAGAGAACCACTGCTATGCCATACAGTGAGATTTTGGGGTTTGTGGAAAACAGAACAACCCAACACTGCCATGGAAAATCATTTGGTGGATGAGATTTTATCTCCCAAAAATAAAAGTAGCAAAAAGGCAGTTTTCCAGTACGATAAAACAACACTTCATTTATACTAATTGTTTCATGCCCTTATGGAGAATGGCAGATTTAAAGAAGTAATTTACATACATTTAAAGTTTCGTGAAAGTAACACTGACTACATATTTCAAATTACAATATGAAGAAAGCTAAACCCGTTCCTTACTTTCAGTAATAGACCTAGTAGGCATTCGGGAATAATATAAATTGGACACAGTAGCTGAATGAATCTCTGTTATCATAAACCAAAAGTTTTATTATTTCACACAGAAATAGAGAGGGAAACTCAATTAGCAAACATTTCTATAGAATCTATCATATAATTTGTGGTATAATGTTTGGTTTTTACTTCAAAGTTTGGAATGGGTCACTTTTCTATTTAAGAAAAAAATGACAGTTTGATTTCACTTTGGAGAGACTTTCTGCTTTTCTTTCCTTGTACACTTTCTTTTATTTCTTGCTCCCTGCTATTTCATTAAGCTTGTAGGTGTTTTCCAATATTTCTGCCATTTTTCATAGTCAAAGTCTCCTTTGGGATCATCATGCATGCAGATGTGTGTGCTCCGTTTGTGGTTTAATCAAAGACATGCAGCTATGGGGCAAGTCCTCTTCTCACATGTAAATCTCTCCCTTTACACACAGTTAGGGACACCAGAATCTCTGCAGAGTGAAGGACAGGCGCAGAAGAAAGGCCCCCGCTGAGCCATCCCTGTTTTGGGATACATTTGCTCAGGGTAGGAAGGGGTAACTTTATAAGGAATTCCCACGGTTTATCAGCTGCCCTTGGCTTGCTAAGTTTCTACGCAAATTGAAAATACTTCTAATACATTCAAGAGAATGGTTATTGTCAGAAATACAGAAACGTATGGGCTAATAGTGAAGAAAACTAAGGCAACTTTAATACTGTGCGGAGCCGGCAAGAAAATAGCAGAAGCTGAAGCAGTAACTATTGTTTCTGAATATCAACAAAAGTGAGCCCCTGGGGGGTCTTCCTCACGGGTCACACATGTGAGTTAGGAGTCACAATTCAGATACACACTTAGGGGTCAAAATCGTGTTCATCAAGTTTTGTTTGAAACTTCAAGTTGAGTTTGCATTTTTAATTTCTCTGCAAAGAATGATACGCATATTATCGGAATTTGCAAGATCCAACCTTAGTGAAATTTTAATAATGCTTAATAAATTATAAAATAAAAGGAAATCATAGTCCTTAAATTCATGAATAAAAGTTAATAACAAATTTCAAAATGGTAAAAGAAAACTCACATAATGGGAACCAATTAAAAATATCCTAAGGTTCAATTTTTATGAAATCTACAATCTTATAATTGAAAAAGAATCTGCAGATTAAAGCTTTTTTATTAATATAATGGCTATTTACATGTGAAACACACACAAATGTTAAGTTTCCTAGCAAGTGAAAAGTGTATTTCTCCTAGTATTTAAAATCAGTTTAGCTCACCTCTTACAGGACACAGGGCACAAGATTATCCTATTAAAGCTCTAGCTGAGCCATCTCTTAGAAAGGAGAGTCTGGGTAGAGTAACGTAATTTCATTTCAGGCTGAGAGGCAGCACTTTGCCTTCGCACTGAGAACCAAACCCCTTCAGTTCCAGACAGCCTATGTCAGAGGGGTGGGTGTTCAGCCTGCACATTAGAAGTGAAAGAACAAAAGGAAACAGTGACTGTTTTGCATGGATACACCTTTGGTACTGTAATTTTATGCACCTGAAACAGGTGCACCTGACATTCAATCCATGTACTCAAATAATTTAAACATAGACTACTACAGCCACTGCAATACCACATAGGAAAATCATTTATGCAGATAATATTTGCTTTGCTACATACATATCCAAGCCGTACTACATTAGAAGGCAGAATAAACTAGTCAGAGGTTTTACTTGCACCAAGAATCACTTTGAATAAACACACTCACAAACACAGGCTGACACAAATGTGTTATATTTGCCACTCAGACAGTACCAGCAGCATTGTGTCACTCGCGGCTCTCTGAAATGGCGAAACCGCACCGTAATAAACTGAGCAACGTAAAACAAAGTTTCCCCAACATTTACGTTGGTTGCCTCTAGGTTTTACATTGGTTAGGGTAACGTAAAACTTAACAGCCCTTTCTGTTGCACATATCCCGCAGGCTTTGGTGAGCAGGAAGTCAGCCCCGGGAGGGGTAGGCCTGACATGGCCCGATGTTCCAGCAGTAGTGGTTTCACCTGGAGATGCCCATAGCTACTCCCCCGTACAAGAAAACGCAACATTTTTCATTTTTCAGACTTGGAGAATCTGTTCCTTAGCAAACAGGAAGCACGAATTCTCGTGCTTCCTCATAGTTGTGGCTGATGGAAAGAATAGATCTTTTGATGTAAGAAACGATGCATCCTTCCCCAAATAGTGCTTGCCCCTACCTGGAACTGAAAGCCCAGCACAAATGAGGTATCCAGAAGAATCTTCATGGGAGATGATTTTGGTCCTTTGGATTCCCCCGCCTCAAGTTAAACATGTGAGAGCAGATATGATAGTGGTTAGAACTGATGGGACTTAATAGATAAGATACAGTTATTTACCTGATAACCAACCTTAAAGATAAGGCTCTGAAACTGATCACCACAGTTATCAGATGCTGCAGGGCCAGAAGAAACGTATGACAATGGGCCAGTGGTAGTAAGGGGCGGGGTGGTAAGACTTGGAGGTGATTAGAAGGTTGAATGAAGGCACTGAGTGTGTTTTATGAAATAAATTTTTAAAACAAGTCAAAGAGAAATGGAAGGCAAAGGAAGGTTTGAATATGTCAAAAGTATAGCAGTACATCTTGTCAGGAAATTCAATACTGTTGTCACTTTTCCTCAGTCAAATCCATTTCTTGATATTTTTCTTTTTCCACGCATGGTGGGGAAGATCATGTTGGTGTCTTGAATCACTGAACAGGAAGGAGGCATTGCCATCAATCCTGGAATTGTGGAAGAAACCTTCTACTTCTTTATCTAGCCCTGAGAACACCGACATGGCTCATTTTCTCTTTTCTAGTCCGTAGTGGACGGTCTACAGGAATGATTTTTTTCAAACTAGAGTTTCAGCCATAGAAAATGCAAAAGCCACGGGAATACCACATCCCTAAGACTCTTCATTAATGACACATTAACTTTACACCAAGATGATGCAAAGAGAACTAATGCTTATTAAATGTATTTGCTACATCTTTAGATACGATCTTGTTGCTTATTGTCAATGAGCTCAACTGGTATCATCTGCCCAAATATTGCACAAATGAGAAAAGTGATGTTCACAGACATTAAAAACACTTCTAGTTTCATACATGTCTTAGTGTCCCATGGTTGAATCGACGGCCCTCTGGCACACACCTCTAGCACATTTGTCCAACAAATGACCATGTTAAATAGAACTGACTGAATGCAGGAGTGAGTTCACAGGCAAAACTGAAGGAATGATGAATTCAAACAAACACCACAAGTAGCAATTCAAAAATAAACATGAGCACAGAGGACATTCTGAGCTGTGCAGTATTCTGTCAAAGTGGATGCTTAATGCATCATATAAAAATAGATGTATCATAATCTCTGTTAATAGTTTTTGGAAGTCCATCTGAAAAGTCAATAATTAAAAGACAATTCTGACATCAGTAGAAAATCAATAGCAAAACAAAATAGTTCCAGGCCATTGAACAGTAGGCAAAGCAACTCTGTAAACATGAGTAGTCACTGAAGTAATAAATTAGCATCCTGGATAAAGGCTTGCAGGCATATTCCCGTTAGGTAGGATTATTTTACATTGCATTCAGGTTAAGAAGGCATGGAACACTTAAGCTATTTAGAAGTGGAATTTTAAAGTATTTTATATTAAGATGTCATTTGATGAGGCTAGTTTTATTCATAAAGCAAATAAATACAGGGGCGAAATGTTTATTACTAACCCAGACTAAATAAAACATGACAACACAATTCTTAAAATGGGTATTAAGGATGAAACATGTTATAAGGTACACTGTTTGTGGGGTACACTCAGAATGGACCCCTGAATGTTTAAATGCTGTACCTTTCACTGAAATTGCGACTTCCCTGGTATGTGGGTATTTTATCTCTACTTTTCAACACATAAACTCACTTCATGACCATCCATGACCCCAAATGTAATTGTAGAATTAAAAGATGACCTAGGTAAAGACTATGCAATGGTACATTAACGTCTCAGAAACAACAAGTTCATTAATGACAAAAGTTAAATATTGTTTTTTTTAAAAACCACTGAGGTACAGGCATGAAGCTACCTACTAATTTTATGGTGGGTACCAACATTTCTGTATTCTGCAGACATTCTATTTCCTTTTAAAGCTAAATGCACCAAGTACATCATAATTTTTCACAGACTGAAGTTTAAAAAATATCATTTTGCACTTGTTTCCTCATAAAATTCTCAGAAGAAAAATGCTAAAATGACAAAGTGACATTTGTCATAAATTTATAACTAATGTGTCACAGTTGTAGAATTTTAAAATGTTTTCTCTCCTAAACCGTTTTTTTCTTGGGTTACCCTATGGCAGCTTCTAGTTGCAAGGTATGCAAAGATACACGTACGAGGATGTTAAGGGTAATTTACAAGTAAAATGAAATCAATGTTATAAATTTTGTTGAATATGATGATGCTCATTAAGAAATAAAATAATCTACCAGTTAACTTTTAATGAATTGTCTGATTAGGTATGTTTTTTTTCTTATTCAACATACTAAAATAAAATATTTTTATAAAAAGCATCTTTAATATCAAGTTCATTTAAAGTTAATTAATTTAAGTTGTAACTAAATGTTACTCCAAAAGTAAATTTGGCCAATCTTTGACAAACTACTAACATTGGTTACACACAAAAAAATTTCATCCTAAAAATTACAACACCTCTTGTATTGCATACCTCTAACAATTTATAAGGCTTTGGGCTAACAAATACAAAAACCATATAGTTTTTTTTCTTTGTTATGCTTTTAGTGATAATTTTAAATTTAATTTAATTAACATTTAGTAATATAGAATAATAAGAGTTTGCATATTTTCAAGTATTATTTCTTTTCTTTTATTTTAAAGAGAATAGTAAGGAGAAAAAGAACAATAGCAAAATATAAACAAAACAAAGCAAGGACATTAAAAATGATACAGGGTTTCAAACCAAATGATGGGGTTCACAGTGGTTGTTATATTAAGGATAACTGGCATAACTGCAATGCTGATGTCCAGTGGTTCACTGAGGGGAGCAGTTAATGATTAAAGGTATTTTATATTTTGAACAATTTTGCATGCTTATATCTGGTAATCTGAGCAATTTATGTGAGGACAACAATTTTCAGTATAACAGGTGAATTCCTACCATCTTGTCTAGTGAAACTATGTTTAGTCTCTATGCTCTTTTAAATTGTTATTTTCTTATTCCCTTTAATGGCTTGGTCAGTCTTCTACTCTTACATCTGGTAATCTGAGCAACTTCAAGTATTACTCTTTTATATGTGTCGAAAATGCAATGGACAAAGAGATACACATGCAGTTTTTAAAAAACATAGTCCAATTGGCCCTGAAAGATGGATGAAACATATCTATTTTCATATGGCATAAATTATAAATCAATATTTAAATGATAGTTCACCTTTTTCATAAGGTTATAAGTTTTTTAAACCCTACTTTGAGTGTAGTTTTAGGTTCCAAAGTTATTCATTCCATGACAGTGTTAATGATGTATAAGGTCTCACAGGAAATAAAAATATTAACTGTGTGTTGTAAATTACAGAAGTATATTTGCTCTTTTTATAAGATGTGACAGGGGATGTGCACTGGGAGGAACTCAAAGAAAAGTTTGAAATGCTTCACACAGGTGAATGAATGAGTATTGGTATAGATCTCCAGAATCTCAGCTAGTATCTCCCTCATTTCAGGATTGAACAGTTGTGTTTGTCTGTAGGAATCACTTCTAAGTACTGCTTTGAGGAATGGTCATGTAGAGTGTTTTTATCTGAAAGCACACAACATCGTGCTGAAACTTTGCCTTCTGCTCATTGCGCTGGGATTCCAGTAGACTCACCACCAACAATGACCCTGCTATATTATTTTTATATAAGTAGTTTTTTACTGGTTCTGTCTTTTTTTATTATTACATGTTTGCAGTATGTGCAATTTTCAGTCTTCTCGGCAAATGGATACAGGCACAGCCTATGGCCTGGTTGCTCCCCTCCTGCCTCCCTCCCTCCCTCCTCCACTAAATCCCCGCCTCTCGATTTTGTTCTTATTGGTATTGTTAATCCTATCTCATGAGCGTGATGTATACTGTTGGTGTAGATTGAGGTTATTAGGTTCCTGTACATGGCAGATCTTTATTCTTCTTATTTCCCTTCCTCTCTCTCTCTTCTCTCATCCACATCCTATGGGCTCGCACTAGCTGAATCCTGGGAGAAGCTTGTACGAGTAGGTGAAGAATGCGTGGTATCTGTACTTATTGGAATACTTGGCTATCGGGAAGGATAAATTTGAGAACTCTGTAGGAAAATGAATGCACCTAAAAAATATAATGTTGAATGAAATAAAACAGGCACATAAGGCTTGAGTACAGTGTAGGATTTCGTATTTGCATAAGGTGAAGTTTAAAGAAAGACCACAGTAAAAGGGCAGACAGGAAAGGGTCCCAGACCCTGCTGTTCTGACACTTCAGAACGAGGTGGCTTCTTGTTAAGCAAGACACATCCAACGGTAGAAATCAAGTCATTGCTTATCAAGTGGGAGTCCTGACCTAGAGCATAAACAAGTGGAAGTTTCTCAGGGGGCTCCACCTGCTTTCAAGTTTAGAGAACTGGGGTACAAAGACATTATTACCTCATAAACATCAAACTGAACCACACCTAACTAATCAACAAACACATCAATTCTAAATTTCATTGCAAACAAATACCTTAGGAGAGCACAGTACAAATCTCCTCAATAACAACTTGGAATTTTTGGAAATTACGCAAATGGTGAATGCCTAGACTTAGCTCTAGAGTGTTCTCCGCCCCTCTGTCCCACCTTCTCTCAGCCATAGACATGCAGAGCCTCTTCAGGATAACTACAGTTGCAAACTACGTTAATAGTAAAACGTTCCAGTCCCGTGGGAATGTATTTTCATGGTAAAGACTAGTCCTGATCGACTTTTCTTAAAATTGAAAAATCACCATATTGGCATAAGTACCAGATCAATAACGGAAGGATTACAAGACTCGTAACAGCCGCCTCTCCTGCTCAGTGTGGTTGTTTCTCATTGTGCATAACACACACACAAACCACACTCAGGTATATTCAGAAGGCCATGGAGCACAATGATCAAATCAGTTCATCCTGTTAGACTTTTCTCTCTACGTATTCTCATATTCAGAAATTCCGTATTTATAAATGGAAAATAGAACAAGTAAAAGAATCATTGTTCTACGTTAATAAAGGAATGAATTGTTTCATCGGCATCATCTAGCATGCTACTTGCACACATCTACCTATATATAAGCCTAATATTTTTGTTATAATATTAGAATAAAAATGAAGTGTACACACACTGTCAAACATGAGGAAAATTTGTATAATTGAGTTAGGTGGATTTTGGTGAAATTTTGCCAGTTTTAGCATAGAAAAGCAAGTATTTTTTCTTCATTTGCAATATTCCATAATGACGTACTTTACTTCAAGGTATATTTGTAATATGTTATCAACTAAATAGCTATTTTGTTATTTTAGTGTAATTTAGCATATTTGTAAAGAAAGTAGCATGTCTTAGAACAAGTTACCTCACTTTCCAGTATTCAGTTTTTCTATGCAGTTCAATAAAATCATTGGCAAGTTATACTCATTGATATGACTTTTCAAACACTTTTGCGTGTCCAATACTACTTGCACTTAAAAATAGCCTTGAAATTCTATCTGGCATGTATAAAACATAACAGAGGTTCAAAGGAAGGTCATTTCTATTCCATTCTAAGACTGGAAGACCCAGGAGAAGAGAATCAGTGATTTTAAAAACTGCAATAGACTTCATAATAATGTAGTTTAATTCTGTCATAGTATAACTGAAAGATCTAGAGCACGGAGAGTTTAGGTAAATTGATAATATCATCCAGTTAAGAGAATGTCTCCATCTTTTTCTGTGTTGAGTTTGTAACAAAAGCTATTCAGGAAACTGGTGCTTAAAAAGCATACATGTGTATTAAATGATCAAAGTTGTTTTTCTCCTTAGCAAATATCTCAAAGCTAAATATAATTGAATTATTGCAATGTTAGTATTAACATTTCTAAACTACTCTGGAACTATGCCCTATATACAAAATCTCATCAAGGAACAAAATTGTTTTTACTGCTTAATGACACAAATGTTCTTTTTTGATATTTTGATATTGTTTATTTGGGTAATATATTGACAATCCTACAGTTAGAAAAATTGATAAATTTCTGGAATTCTCATATATGTATGTGTGTGTGTGTGTGTGTGTATATATATATATATATATATATATATATATATATACTATAAGCAAATACTAAACACTTAAAAGTCTTACTCCACATTCTTAGTCCTTCCCTCACATGAAAATTAGACTCACTGCATGATATTTTGGAATTACTCTTCTTAAATTGTCCTAAATTTCTTTTGGATTTAAAGATGCTGTGAATAAATATAAGTAATATGTTTTACAATGAAAAGTTAGCGTTTAACTTCTTTATACCTGACATCAAGTTATTTTTGCTGACTGTTCATTTTTGGTGAAGAAGCCTAAACCGGGTCTTTCCCTTCACACTAGTGTAACCATCTTTCCTTCTACCTCTCCTCACCTATATTCCTGTCTGCAGGAATAGGGAGGAAGGAAGAGAAGGACCCAAGAAGAACATAATCAAAGTGGGGCAAGGTAAACTGAAGTTAATACTTTCTCATTATTTTAAATTTCCCGGATGTGGACACCAGAATGCCCGTCTTCACTCTGTCTGTCCTCCTTTTCATACAAATGGAATTTTAATTTCTCCTCTCTTCACAGAAAGAAAATTCAAAACTTGAGGAGAGGAGGGAACAAATGCTTCCCAAGTCCATCAACTATATCCTAGGTCTTTAAATATATGTTTCTAGAAGTTTTGAAATGATGAAGACAAATGGCTGATTCATGCATCTCACCAATCTCTGACAGAGGAAACTCCAACACAGACATCCTAGGTAGGAAATTTCGCCCTCGCTACAGTTTCCCACCTTGATCTATTTTGATAAGTCATACATGTTTTCATTAATAAAGGAAAAATTTGTGTAAATATTCTTAACTGAAGCCAAAAAGCATCGGACTGTGAAATTTAGGAACAAAATATTACCCACTGTTTGACTTCCTAGCTTTCTGTTTATCCAGATAGTCAATTCAAAAATGAAAAAAAAATGTTAAATTTATTTTTATATTTTCCATCACACTTCACAAAATAAGCTTTATACCATCTGCACATATGGCAGACAAATTACAGTAAAAATGTTTATGCTGTTGGATATGTTCCTCATGCCCACAAAACTCTCTAATTTGCAAATGTTGTCACTGTTCAAAAACATTCAAGAGTAAGGTAATGGAATACCTATTCGCTGTGAAAGAAGTGCTACTAAAACTAAATAAATTAGTATTTTACACTGTTTTAATGAATTTAGCATGCATTGGAACACTTAATATAATACATGTTTGTATTTGACTTTCATAAGGTATTCATGTGTAAAGCATAGCATTGTAATTGTAGTTACATATACTATAAAATTAAGAATTTTGCTATTAGAGACTATGTGTATTTTATCTCTTATTAATAAGACTGTCTTTCTATATTTGAACTATATTATTATTTCACTTTCTTACCAGTTTTGTAGTCTTGACTAACTCTTCTAACTTAAGTTTAAATCCTAGTTAAATTATGAAATAAATGTCAGACAATTACAAATGCTTTTATAAGATTTACAGATTCTACTTTTATATTATACACATAAAAATTGTACAATAAATGTTGAACACATTTAAAAATTACTAAAATAGATCTGTCATCATGTGTCTCCATGTAGCTATTTATTCAGAGCCAGCCCGTTACATGGTACCACTTGTATGCCATTTACATATTACATTTGAGGCTCTACAATTTAATGATTTCTCCAAGGTCACTAAAATCTAGCCAACAACCAAAAATATGTGCTAATAATCACTACAAGAAGCTTATCTCATTCAGTGGGTAGATTTTTTTTACAGATACCTCTAGTGGTTTTCTCAAGGTATTGTCAATGGGTTTCAACAAGTAATCATTACAAATACAATTTTCAGCAGTGATGACAAACTATTAGATAACAATTATCTCAACTTTAGGAACTTCTAGGCTACCATACTCATTCTTAATAAGGGATCATTTAATTCTCACCTTTATGGAGATCAGTTTTCACAGCAATCTTGCCCCAAATAATAAATTTGGGGACCCTGCCATAGAAAAAACTCAAAGATGGCAGAAAGTTATTACATAAATACACTCATAAGCCATCACACATAGTATTCCAGAGTTTTGTTTTCTTCAGAGAATTTTGCCTAATAAACATTGTACATATTAATTTAAATCACACTGGATTTCAAGCACTTAGTTTATGAAATCAGTCACCTATGACCAAAAAGGAACAGATACAAATTTCAAAAAAGGTTTAAATATTTAGGTACTTTCAAGAACAACTGAAGAAAAACAAATCCCTTCCCCAAATCCCAAATCTTGGCTGTGTATTACCTTTACAGCAATTTATACCCTCTGTGCCCCAAACAACCAAACCAGGCAGCTCTCCAAATTCATCCAGGGTGTGTAATATTTCTTTAGTGCTCATTTATTAAAAACTGATAAAAATTTGGTCTTATTCAAGATAAGAGATGTTTCTCATTTACATGTCCAACTAGTCAGGATTTATTTTCTCTTTGGTGAAGAATTATGAGGCAATGACATTTGCTCTTTTGAAATTCATCACTTGTTCTACAACACTCATTGTAGAGCTATTAACAACCTCTAGTCTGAGAGAGGCCAATGCTAGAATTGCCTAGTTGTTCTCTGTTCCTTGGAATATTCTTCCCCTGATGGTGGCTTGACTGGTTTCTTCTTTCCTTTGGATTCCTGGTAAAATGTCCTAATAGGATTTCCTTAGTCATACATGGATGAATTTGTCCCTAGAATGGTTGAGATGATTTTAGCTCCTATTTTACTCAGTAAGAGGGAATTTTGAAGTAGCCTATTCAAATCAAATATTACATAAGGACAATTAAACTTTGAAAATGAAGGAGCCATTGGTAGTGCCTGTGCCTTATGCGAACATGTTATTAAATGGCATTTCTATTTCTACTGAAATATTCAAATCTGAAAGTGTTATGTGGAGTCGCATAACAAGGTAAAGGATGGGAAAGTCCTTCTGTCTTCAGGTCTGGTCACTACTCTTTCCAAAAACGCTGCTGTCCACTGCATGTCTCTGAGGATCCCATTGGCAACTGTTCCTCAGGTGGCTGCTGCCATGAGACACCTCTGGGAAAGCATGTACATGGGTCGCTTGCTCTATGATTCATTCCCAGGTCATTTGAAAATTCAGTGTATAACAACAAACTCAGCATGAGGGTCATACTAACATGATATGGTTATAGACATAAAAATGAGGAAACAATACACCTGACACATTTTGAAAAAGTCCTATTAATGATAATTGAATAGAAGAATAATCTCCTTTTTATTTGCAAGATTTTGGTAGTTCTCTTTGGAACAAGACACATCAGTCGTTTTTTTACCTAACACAATGGAAAATTGTACAGCAGCAACATATTTTAAATTTAAATTTTAAATGTGACTAAAACCTAAGATGTTTCATCATTGTATAATTATGTAACATTAAACATGTTTTTTATTATACAAAGGCTATTCAAAATGCAATAATATTTTCCTGATATATTTTGTGCAAAGAACAGATAAATTGAAATTCACAGTATGTTGCATTCTGCATTGGCAGATAGGTGTCAATCATCCTTTAAACTAACTGTAATACCTCCATTAATTTTGGATGATAGTCTTCTGAAATTCCTTCCTATAATTCAAATAATCATGTGCTGAGGACCAGGTTGTGAGGTACAGAGCAGGCAATAATTAATACCAATAAATTGGCACAAAATAAATTGAGAGTCTGTCCTGGGCCTATATAACTTGTGGCAAGCCCCATGGCTGGGTTACAGACAGGTTAATCCTTGAGCCAATGGCCAGAGCTGAGACTAGCAGACAGTATAAAGTTCTGGTGCCTCAAAGCAACATCACATGGCAGCTGAGGCCTTGGATCATCCAAATTCCACTTAGCTCAGTAGTCGCAGTTAGCAGGTAGGTAGTCAGGTTAACCCCAATCTTTTTCTGTGTGCTTTTCCAAAAACGTGTTTTTCCTCAACTCTTGAACCTTCGTTGCATCAGCAGTTCACCCCCATTGCTTCCTGCAGCCCGCCAGCACCTCCCCAGTCAAGCTGTGCACTCACTGAAGGTCAAAGACAGCACACCCCATAGTATTAGTCCTTATAGGGCTTTGACCATCCAAGTGCCCTCTGTAACTGAAGAAAACATAATATTGCCTGTCTTCTATTCTATCATCTAACCCTTGAGCGGGAGACTGGTGACCAACCCTAAGCCAAGGTTCCTATAGTCATGTCAATCTTAAGGTAGAATTTTTATAATATGAGGGTTACTTAGTTGATGTTTATTGTAATTAGCACTCTACTACATTAAACAATCTCTGGTTGCATTGTTTTTAGCTGCAAAAGTACCAAGAAATTTTTATTGGTTGCTATCTCAGTATATGTACTTACAGATTCCATTTGTATACAGAGCTCAGCCATTTTAATTCAGTTCAATTAAATTTCAAATGCATTAGTTTAACAAAGCTTAGGTGATTAGAAAAGTCATACTATAGGTAATTTGAATGATCAAGTAATTACAAATCTTTTGAGAAATATATTAATTTTGAACTACTAATTAGCTGCCTACGAAAATAATTTCACCTAAGTGTTAAAATTATACTTAAATGGACTGTACTATAGCTGAAGACATCTGAAAATATTCTGTGGAAGTAGATTATTGAGTATATATTAAGCTTTTGAAAAAGAAAAACTTTTAATAGCCAAGCAGAACTACTGGTAGAAATTTACTGAGATTGAAGATTTTTGACACTAAAAGGTAAATCTCAAGTAAGAAGTATATTAAAACAGAACTAGTGACCATGATCGTCTTTGAGTACTTTTGTGCCTTAAGGATTCTAACAGATAGAAAATGGACTAAAGTGATATTATGAATTTAACGCAATCAGCATAGTAATTAGTATGATAAAAGACATTTACTGATGGTCAGTTATTTAGTTGCATCCAGAAACTATTAATTTAAGGGTAAGTGACGTTACTAAACATATACGGTGGACTAACAGAAAGAGAGTGGCATATATTTTTAGCAAGCATGATTAGGCAGTTCCTGTAAATCATAAAAATGTATAAAATTTGAAACAGGCTTTGCCACCTGCCAGGTTTTAAAAAGGTTGAGGGGTGGCAGGTATAAAGTTGCAAATGTAAGACTGAATAGAGTGAGTTTAAAAGAAAAATAAAAAGAATACAAGTACTGTTTTGTACTCATCAAATTATATTTCATTATATTAAAATAAAAATGAAATTCACTGACATTTTATGACAGCCTTAACATTATCAACTCCTCTGGCTTATGATAGACTAATACATACAATTATCAAGTATCTGCAATTTCTAATCTTTACCAAATTTGTTGACAGCATAAGCACTGTATTGAATGTGCCAGCTAGGCATAGTAATTATCTTGTTGATACCTGTTTTTAATATGTGTGCAGATAAAATCATTTCTTTGACATAAGTTGCAGAGAGAGTGGTCATGCTTCATTGTCAAGAAATTTGACCAACTCCCTGGCCTAAGTGAAGGATGGAAAGTGTTTTCAGGCAGAATCAGGTAGGAAAAGAGTCTCTCCATTAGGCCAGAGGACAGAGAACAAAGGATAACTATAGAAAAACTGAAGGCTTTGGGATGGATATTTTAGGGACAAATAGTTTCCCACCACCATGAGGGCAACATAAGTTTTCCTCTGCCAAATACTTTCAAAGAAAAGCTTTATGGATTAGATGTTACCTGGAATGGATACTTAAAGCTTACAGATGAAATGATTACCTTTTCTGAGTTTAGTTGTAGGAATATTTACAGTGTGGGCTAGTGTCTGAAAAATTAGTGCCCCAGAAAGAGTTGGAATAGTTCCAGAGTTTTCAGAATATAATTTCTCATTTTCCTTAAAGTGAAAGATTCACATTCATATATGGGCTAAGATGAACACGTAGATGAACACGTATTTCTTGCCTTTGGAGATAATTTCTCACTTGAACGTCAGATAATTGGAAGCCATTTGCGCTGTTTGTTGCCACTCTATTTCTTGTAAGTCCAGATAACAAAGAAACTTCTAGTTGAAGTGTCAATATTTACCCACCGATTAAAACTAACTGCCCCCAGAACCGATGGCACGTCAACATAATCCAACTTTCTGAGGCTCCAAAAATCAATATGTTTGCTGTTAATTAGCAATACAAGAAACAGCAAAAGGCATTTCTAAAGAAGAGACCAATAGGTAAAAAGGTGTAAGATGTTACCATGATTACAAATACCATGTTACAATGAAGGGCCACCTAGGATTTCAGTACATTATTACAGGATAGGACTGTTGGGATTGGGGTAGGAGAGGTTAAGAAAGCAAAGACTCAGAAATAGAGTACTCTATTAAAATTTATGTTTGATGTAAAAAATGATTTTCTGGCACACTCTTGGAAGGAATGTAAATTACTACAATCATTACAGAAAGCAGTGTAGAGATTTTTCAAACACTTAGAAATAACAGTTGATCTACCACATGATCTAGCAATCCTACTCCAGGTATATATCCAAGGGAAATAAAATGAGTATGTGTCTTTGTTGCTTTGTTGCTGAGACAAAATACCTGATGCCACGAATTAAGGAAGGAAAGGTTTATTTAGCTCACAGTTTGCAGAAGTTCGAGTCCATATTTGGTTGACTCCAAGGCAGAGTGGCATATGGGGAGGGCAAAAGTTCATGGTGGCAGAAAACAGCAAAAGCAACAAGATCAAAAAGGGAGGAACAGCAAGCAGCCTCTTTCCTTCCTTTATATCGTATATAAACTACTGGGCCTGGGGCAGGCATAGCACTCTGTTATGGTTGAAACATTGTGTTAACTTGAAGAGCTGGAGGCAGGGTGCTTACTTTGTATACATCCTGAACCTGTGGAAGAGGATGGCATGGAGATTATGTGAGTGCTACACGCAGCCTGGGTGGGGGTAGCCTGTTCACAGTGTAAGGGAGGGAAAAAGGCTTGCTCTCTCTCATCTCCCCCCTTTTGCTGTTGTTGCTTTGCTGTGTTCTGCTGCCATGAATGCTTGCCCTCTGCCATGTGCCACCCTACTTTGGAACCAGCCCAGTATGGACTGAAACCTCCACAAACTGTAAGCTAAATAAATCTTTCCTTCCTTAATTTTGGATGTCAGGTATTTTCTCCCAGCAATGAGAGAAAAGTAACCACGACACACTCACACTTATAATCCTAGCATTGTATTATGAATCAATCATAAACTCTAGAAGCCCACCTCATGACTGCATGAGGCTTTGCAGGGCACATCCAGACACAAAGTATCAGTATAATAGGGAGACATCTGCACTCCCATGTTTGTTGAAACTCTTATCACATACCAAGCAATGCAAGCAACATAACTGTCCATCAGTTCATAAATGCATAAAAAATATGATAGACACATATACTAGAATACCATTTAATGATTAAAAAGAAAGCAACCCTGTCATTGATAGTGACATGGATAGAACTGGAGATTATTATGTTAAATGAAGAAAGGCACAGAAAGTACAGTTTTGTGCATAGGATCTAAAGAAATGTTGATCTTTTCATAGAAGTTGAAAGTAGAATGGTTCTTTTGAGAGACTGGGGAATTAGCCTAGGTGAGATATGGGGAGAGGTTTTCAATCAGTATTGAGTTACACTTAGGAGCAGGAAGATTTAATGAAGTATTGCAAGTGGAGTTACATAAACAGCAATATCTACTCTATACTTCAAAAAGGTAGAAGAAAGGATTTTGAAACTTTTTACCATCAATGATAAATGTTTGACAAGACAGTTATATTTAACCTAGTTAAACATGAAAGTATACTCGTGACAAAACAACATGCACTACTCCCTTAAATGTATAATTTTATGCTCATTAGTTAAAATAAATTTGAATCAGTTAAAATACATTTAATAAAAAATATTTAAATGTAGGTACATACATATGTATATATATAGAGAGGGCGATAGATGTATTTCCTAAAAAGTATTTCTGTTGTAGATACTGGGAAGCTATAGGGGAAGTTTAGTAGCAGATAGGCATACTAAGAAACTACTAAATCAATTCCTGGAGGGAAGTACTCAGAATCATCTTTCACACACTATTATCTTTAGCAGCTAAGCGCACAATGCTTATTGTTACTTCCATATTATAGACATGCAGAAAAAAACAATGAACTTTGCCAGCATCTACTTAAATGAGTCAAACATCAATTAAATGTTGATGCTAAATATTTGATTTAAATTATAAAATTGTAGAAGACATGAAGAAATTTAATTTTTCAAAATTTCATTAGTATCATTAACAACCTCATTTATTATAAGTTAGACATAACTTTTATATATTCTTTTCCTATGAGATCATTTAATATTAATCAAGTGCTTTAAATGCCAGTGAGTACCTTTTATAACTAATAAAAGATATCTGAGAAACTGCTCATTGGAGGGACTGTGTATGAGCAGAAAAATAAAGTTTTCTTTCATAGACTAAATGTGATGGGACCATATGCAGCTGTCGGGAAAACTGTGTCCAGAGGTCTGTAGCCATATTCATTCCCCAAGGAAATGACCGCAATGAAGGAGCGACCTTTGTCTCAATGGTGGTATCCAATGCTTTGTATGGAACAGTTAATGGGAAACACAGGGATAAAAAACTAATTCTTGGATCTCATGTTCTTTGATTCATTGACATTAACAGTATTAGGCTGGTATATTCAATCATCTGAAATACTGACACATTAATTGATTTTCCAGGGACATTAATTAATTCTCCAGGCATATTACTTTTGCTTGAAGTAAAATATACTGCAAATACACTATGTAAATCTACAAATTTCAAGTTAGAATTAATGAGCAATTATGAAATATAATATAGAAAAGACAAATGTCTAATTATAAACAAATGGTACCCCCAAAATACTGCCATATGATATTGATTGCTATATGTAATTGTTGGGCTAAAATTTTTGTTACTCTTCTTTCATAAATTTTGCCTAATACCTTAAGATGCACAAAATATATGAGTAAGTTGAACATACTTGTAAAGATCATTAATAATTATACTCCCATTAAGAGGTGACTGATTAGTAAAATGATTTAAACGAAAGCTTCTACTTAATTAACATTTTATATGAGTTCCAAATAATGACTTGAGTCTATGATTGCAAGTTGCAGTCAATACCTTAAATACTAGAGAATATGCCTCAAAGTAAAATTTTATTTTATTTTATTTGGTAAACCATGGTATGTCACCATTTAATAAGGTGTTACCTTAATTATTTAATTATGTTGATTTATTTATTATTTTTAATCATAATGAAACCATTGCATACAAAGTTGACATCGTAATAACATTTCCAGGAAACTGGAGAGTCAGAACAAGTTTTGCATTTTTGCATATTACTTTTGCATGTTATTTCAACATGACGTGGAATGCAACAAGATGAGCAAATTCTTGTTGAATTCAATTAAACTTTATATAACTTGATTCCAAGTTAAAAGAACCATGCAGCACAGATTTAGTGACTCTGACAGTGTGTATGTAGGTCACACCTCTATTTCTTGTGATTCATATTCCCAGCCTGCTGGGACGCGGAGAGGAAAAAGGGATGAATATGTTAGACCAGGAAAGGAAAAAATAACATACACTTGCTTGCAGACATTTGCAGATATTTTTTTTTCCGGTAAAAATATTCCAAAGAACTAATTTTACTCCTTTCCAAACACAAAAACAGTAAAGAAGATATCACTATTCACATTTATGGGGATATTTCAAACTCAATTCATGAGGGAAATGTGGAATGCGGCTCTCAGGAGCTCTTCCGTATTTCTTTAACACTTTTACAGCACAGCAGAAATATGTTATCTTCAGCCAGCAAACTCAGAGCCAACGAACACATCTTTATTTCCAGATTTCCTATTATCAAGGGAGGTTTTAAAATCTGGAGTGTTATTTTTAAAAAGTCAGTTACTTCAAGCTGTTATTATGAAAAAGCTTACCCCCCCATGAACTAAGTCAGAGTTTAGCAAGATCTTTCTACAAAATTTGCAATTAAGGCCACAACCACACTGGGTTTCAGAGTGCAGATGTTGTCTTTGTTTTAGGATAATTAACTTATAACACGAGCTGCTCATGCTGGCACGGGAGGAATGAGGGCTAGAAATAACAACTAAAAACATGAAAATATATTGATATTTATGTGGACAGGGTAGAATGGGACGTGTGGGTCCTACAAGGTTATATTTAGAGTATCAGTGTCACGAACCACAGATAAGGAAACGGTTCTCTCTAAAATGCGAATCACTAGTATCACCCAGGAATATGAACGAATGAAGAACTAAGGGGAGGGGAGGCGTGGGGGGCATGGACAACTCCAGCCCCTTCACTTCATTTGGGAGTGAGGAAAGGAACAATTCATACTCATTACTTGATCCTGAACTATGTAGAAATTCTCACATGTTCTTTTGGGGCCATAGTTATGACATCATTATAGAAAACTGTAGCATGTTTAAGATTTTCATGGGCACATGAAATAGTGCTCCCTTCTTTGCTTGAGTTCTAAATTAGAAAGGAACTCACAGACAGGAAGTGAACGGTACCCTCTCTGTCATCGTTGCTAATACCGCTGGATGGAGCTTGAATGTGTGACAGCAATGGAATGTGTCATCTTTGACTCTAAAATGAAGCAGACTTCTGGCCACAGGAAAAATAGCACATAAGCTCTTTCGCACTATCGTTCTTCTTGCGGAAGCAGAGCCTAGTCTTATACATCCTGTGGCACAATCTGGACCTTCTGCAGGCAGCCCAGAGTGAGCAATAAGAGGGTGAACTTTGCATAGGCAGGTGCATTTCCCAGAGATGACAAATGGATGCTTCTCTCTCTGACATGGGAGGAAGTGAATAATCTATTTCTCTGAAGGCGAAGAGTGGAACCAGAGCAGTTTCCTTCACAGGAAAGGAACAACTAAGTGTGGAAAAACAGGTAGCAGCTCCACAGCACAGCATCTTTACTTGGTCAAAGCTAAAATGAAAAGGTTAAACCAATGTGAGGAAATGGGAAAATCCAGTGCCTGACCACTCTGTTAGAGATAATTTCACTAAGTTTTTATTCAGAAATTTAAAGGTTAGCTTAAGGCTATTCAGCCTTTATTTTTGCTTAGTGAAAGTAAAAATAAGCGAATAATGCTTTCCTGTGGAAAAGCATTAGATAATTATAGACATACATCTTAAGGTTCTGAAAGCCAATTTATATATATAAATACACACACACACACACACACACACACACACACACACACACACACACAAATATCTGAAACGCAACATTTCAAGTTCAGGTAATGACATACATAAAAATTAAAAATTTATTTCACTTGATACTACAGTTTTGAAGTTTATTACGTGCTGCATTGTCTAACTTTAAGAGTACCAGAAAATAATGAAAGAAAAAAAGCTCTCAAATCGAGACTTAACATGGGGAAAACTTAGAAGGACGTGATTTTTTTTTTCATCCTCTTGACATCAGTCACTCAGCTGACAAAATACAGAGGCTACTCTTCTATCTGATTTATGTTTTTAATTACAAATTAGATTTAAATTAAGAAATTCTGGGCCTAGAACCTGCCTAAAATGTTTTCTCTTCATACTATTTACAACACATAAAAATATGTCTTAAAAAAAGAAAAAATAAACTTGTGCAATACATCACAATTCTTTAACCTTTTAATCTTAAAAAATGATATAGCAGACAAAATGATTTAATATTTTCTTTTTCTGCAGATAAATTTCCTCACCAAGACAGCTGAAATAAAGTCATGAGAACTACAGAACCTGAAACTTCTTGCCAACTTAAATTAAAAACAATATATTGAAATGTGGCTTTTAACGATGATGTACTAACAACTTGTATGCTGCCACCTAAACATAATATGCCATATGTTTACGAATAAGTAAAGACTAATAAAAACCTGTATTAAATTTGTAGATTTTTAAGTCAGTTTTTCAGTATATTGATGATAAAAGAGCAAAACTTTAAAACATTTCTTATTCTCTGAATATCAGTACCTATAGTGAAGTCTAGATTATGGACATATATAGAGATAATAATAATTTTCATATTGCTAATTACCATTACATAAGTAAAACTTACCCATTCTCCATCAGTTTATTGTACTGGCCACTCTTTAACATTTACATTTGCTTTTAAGTCAAACTCATCACTGTGTTGATTTTTAGGATAACCTGATGGTATTTGCTTTCATGTGCATTTACAGATAAAGACAGCATTTTTCAGGTAGAGCATGAATTGGGGAGAGAGAGAGAATAGACCCATAGATTCTTGTTTGATATTGTTGCACTAATTATTCAAGTAAGTGCACAGGAAAAGCCCTCATTATAAACTTGTGAACAAATTGAAAGAAATTAGCAAATATATATGTATTTTACATGTTATAAATATTTAATCTATAGTTTGTATAAATATACCTAAAATATTTAATATATTGTTTAATATATTAAATATATTATTTAATATTCTGTTTAACATATTTAATATACAGTCTATGTAATCTAATATATTTAAAATATCATCCATATAAAATATATCTGCTTCTATGCTTGTATGTATACACAGAGATATACATATAAGCATATACATATACACCTATGTTATACATATAAGCATATATGCATGTTTATTAGAAATTATTTGTCATTAGTAAACCCATGTCCCAAATACGACAGTTAGAAAATCTGTAGATGCATAATTATAAGAAGTAATGTAAATTGGCCCTTTTGAGAGTACAGTTATTCAAGTACATAGTCAATAATATTTAGAACTGGACTTGGTAAGTGGTAGCTCAGACTCCTCATCCTTTGGCACTGTATGTGAGGATCCTTCTAATGTGATCCAGAAATGTAACTTTCTAGGACTTCCTGTGAGTAGACTGTTGCCTTTAAACCTCGCCTGTATGAGCCATGCACATGTATTTACAGGAGAAGGTAAATGACTGTATCAACTTAGCAGCCCTTCATTTTCTCTACCGCAAAAAAATTAGATTATATGTAGATTTAAGCCAAGATACGAACATCATTGGCTTTATTCTAATCAGCCCGTATAAAACACAGTATCATTATCGTCTATACGCATTTCAAGAACAGAAAAGAAAAAGAACAAGCCGCAAGCAGTTGTATATTTCAAATATATTTGCTGTGAAATGAAAAAAATATTAACGGTATCGTCTAGAACTTTCCATTATAATAAAAAGTGATGTGGGGACAGAAAGTTTTAGCAGAGTCATCATATTTTGAAAATATGAGCCAAATAAAAATGTTACTTTTACATTTTTATGCTACTTTTTGTCTTGTGATGACCTCTCCTGGTTGAGTTGTTCATTATCTTAGATTCACATAGTTAATATTTTTTCTCCTTTGAATGTTCTTAGTTTTAAGAATATAACCATCCTACTGTTCTTTAGAGCTCTATATAAGGTAAAATGTTTTCCTTAACTGCAAAAGTACTTGAAATTTTAAGTACTGAGTATGATAAGCTCATTCAGTAAAGTCCTATATCATTCTTACAACTTAATTCATTTCCATGATAAGGCAACTCTGTGGTTTGCTCACACAGTTTAAACTCAAATGAAATTAAAAGCCATCTCAATTAAGTTACTTTACATTTTTAAACAATGGTGAATAAAAGTTAAATAAGTCTTAATAAGCAAATATAACTGCCTTAAAAGTAAATTGATTTTATGTTGTTCTCTTTCACCAAAGTCCAAGTAGCAAAAAATAGTATATATTTTTGAAATAGTAATTTTTCCATATGTGAAACACATTAACACAGTGACTGTCATTCTTGATACCTAGTGAATGTTCAGATTGACTCATTATAACCAAAGTATGAGAAAGATGAAGAAGAGTCCTGGAGAAAAGAAAACACCTAGAATTTAGGGCATTTCATTAATGACTATAATAAATACAACTTATAGTGAATTTATTTTTCAGGAAAGTTGGAAGCAAGTTTTCTGTAACTAGACTCTGAAATCTAACTGAAATTTATCAGAATAGTTTCCTAAGTATATAGTCATATATTTGTGTAACCATTAATACCAAGCATAATATCTTCATAGTTTTTCTTTTAGTCAGTGGAATTAATGCCAGTCTTAACAGTACATAACTTTATGCTTTTAGATTTGAGTTCTGAAAGTGACATTTTTCTCAAGCTCATCACACTGGATCATATTTCTATATTTAGGCATTATAAGAAATAAAACCTAATATAGAAAAACTAATCCAGCAAGTATTTTAGAAATATGTCAAAATACTAATAATGATACATTATTAAGAATACTATTTTAGTACAAGTTTCAAAGTCTTTTCTCATGCTATTCTTTTAATATTCATGGACTGGAATGGAAATATTAATATTAAAATATAGCCAAAGGTGCATTAATATATCCACAACTCATAAACAGAGATAGGGCTACTTCGTGCATGATGAGTTCTTGAAAATATTAAACTTATTTTCCCTAAATGGGAACACTTCTATTTCAAACTCTGAAATCTCTGAGTAATTCTTCACCCACTTACTTATTCTCAGACACAAATGTGCTTATGAATACTATCCTAAGTTCTAGAGGAATCTTTCTATTCTTTAACTCTTTCAGAACCAAAAGGAACAACCACGCATTTCCTCTCTGTACAAAGCAGTGAAAAAAACCAGAATCTTCCATTTCTACTAAATCTCACAGAAAACACGACTAGTCTTTCATATACATATATATATGTTGTTGGAAGCCACTGATATACATTTTGAGCAACATCGTCTTCCTGGAAACTCTTTCCAGAAATCTCTTCATTTCTACATAAGTGTTACCTTGCAACGCCTATCTCAAGCCCTGAATTGCGTGTTATATCCATTATCTCAAACTACCAAACAAATGAAGCAGTTTCAGCGACAACGTTGCCTTTCATTTTCATGACCACGTATTAAGCAGGTGTTAACTTTTTCAGAAGATAGTGAAAGCTCAAGAATCTATTGAAGCCCACCCTGGTTAAAAACAATATCCCCCTTTCATCCTCCAGCCCAAGCGAATGTAAGCGAAAACCATAAATAAAAACAAGAAACTTCCTTATGTCGTGGTCTCCACTTTTCCCTCACTGATCTTTCTAAGTAAAACGCCATCAGCTCCTTCTGCACAAGAAAGTCTCAAGAAGGTGCTCTCTACCCTCCTCGCTGGAACGCAGCACTTGCCAAGCAAGCTCCAAGAGGAGAACAACTTTCCAGAAACATCAGTAGCGTCAAAGCCCTGTTCTCTCCAAACCAGGAGCGCACTGGGTCTGGAGTTGCTCTGCTGCAGTGGTTGTAAGTGCGTGACGACCCGGGGAAAGCACACAAATCAGGGGGAGAGACCTGCGTTTGCACCTCAGAGTTGCTACCCTGGTGTGGAACATCCATGCGGCACCGACCCGGCTCCGGTGCGGCGCGGGCTGGCGGCGAGGGTTACTTACGGGACGTGGGGGGAGCCGTCCAGGCTCTGCAGAGGAAGCTGCTGACAATCCAGAGCGAAAGCGCTGCCCTGCAGCCGGCTCGCGGAGCCTCCAGCATCCTTCGCCCGCCGGCCCGCGGTACTCCACAAGCTCGCTGCGGAGACGCTGTCCGTCTCTCCGTGGGGTTCTCCGAGGGGCACGCGCCGTCCCCTGATGCGGGCGAAAGCCGAGTCTCTCCGGTGTGCTCTGCTTCTCGCCAGCTCGCTCCGCTCCAGCCTCCAGCTCGCGCGGGCTTGAAGCAGCAGCGGGAGGCTTTGCTCTCCGCCCGTGCAGGTCTGGGCTCCAGCTCTGTGAGCCAGTGAAATGCCGGAGGGAAGAAATTCAAACCGAGAAGAGGAGGGGGGGAGAGGAGGAGACTGACACTCACCCCGCCCTCTCCTTCTATTACAAAAAAAAGGAAAGAAAAAAAAAGAAAAGAAAGGAAAGAAAATCACCAGCAAAGGACGCAGGGAGGAATCGGAAGAGCGGAGGCTGCAGAACGAAACGGAGACGGAGACCTCGGTGCCGCTGCCGTGGCCACTGCGGGCGAGCGCCCCCGTCGCCACTGGGCAGCGTGACTCGGAGGGGTTCGGCCGCCCGCCCGCCCGCTCACAGGGAGCGACTGTGTGTGTGCGGGGCGCAGCGCAGCGGGCGCACGCTCGGCCTCAGCGCAGCGCCGCGCGGGGAAGCATCTCGGCGTCGCCGGTAGAGCTGAGGACGCGGCCTCCACCGAGCCTGCAAAGCCCGGCCGCGAGGCGGAGGGAAGCCCTCCCTTCTCGTCCCTCGCCAGGCCCCGCCCCGGCTCCTCCTTCTCCTCCGCCTCTGCCCCCGCCTCCTCTGCCTAGTCCTCCTCCTCCTCCTCCTTACCGTACCCCTCTAGCTGCCAGAACCTTTCTGCCCTGCCCTCTCCTCGTTTGGAAGCAAAAAGAAGAGACGGACGGGCCCCGGTGCATCCTCTGGGGAGGGGCCGGGGACCCCGCGCGCGTCTCTCCCCGGGCGGGAGGTGGTGCTGTCCGCGGTGCTGAAGTTGGGGATTTGCAGTGTAATCCTAGAACCCTGCTCTCCAGATCCGGCTACCCAAGACTCGGACGCGGGAAGGCGAGCTTCCTCTCTCGGAGGCTTTCTCTTTCCCTGCTCTCCTCCCCTTCAGACAGAGATGGTACAGGCTCCCGGAGCTCCGACCCCCCGGGAACCACAATCAGGCTTCCGACAGGCAGGTCTTCCGAGTGGTCCTAACACCAAGTGACAGGAAAACATCCCGACGGACCGGAGCCGCCAGGGAGGACTGCAGAAGCCGCTAATGCAGATGTTTTAAATATGTAATTAATTCATCTTCACACATATGCGCACTCATACATATGCACACGTACACAAAACACACACTGCTGCTAGGAAAACTACATTTAGGCAACCACACACACAGAGACACTATCACAAAACTGTAATAAATAAGCAGGGATATGGATAATTACTTTCAAATAGGGAGACATTACAGGTAATAAAAACTATGGAGGTCCAGGGAGACCTGAGGTTTTCTTTGCACGTTTAGATAATTTCAGTAATGACTCTCAACCGGGTCTCCAGAGCTCACATCTCTCCACACTTTATCCTATGCCAGGGTTCCAGGCATTAATCCACATAAAGTATTTGTATTCTTGTCTTTCTGCACAACCAATCCTTTCACTGATTTTACTGGCACAATTAAGAATTATTGGTCATCTACACATATAATGATGCTTAGGGAGGGCTAACTAGGAGTAACTGTGTCTTTCAATGTTATGCAATGAATAAGCATTTGCTTTCTAGATAAATAACATTTTATGGAGACTTGCCTACTCCCCAAATAGACTCTAAGTTTTTCATGTTATGGTTAGGTCTTAGGTCTACTGTAAACAGTCCTGTGGGTTCATTGCATAATGAGTATGGTGTTAATGGGCCTGATTCAGCATTTTTTATTTGAGCTTTGTTTCTTACTGATTTAAAAGGATGCATTATCCAAGCATGAACTGTACAGTGGGTAGAAGCTCAGAAATGAAGAAACACACAGATGACCAACAGGGGAGGAAGATCATCCTCGTGCTATAAACCACTCCTCCTATAAAATGATACAACAAGGCCATTCTCATGGATTATAAAATACCCTTTTTCAATTTCAATTCCCAAAGGCTGTCAAAAGTCAATGAATACTTGCCAAAACACTTTGGTACTGAATTGGCACCAGCCAATTGTAAAAGATGAAAGAAACCAATCACAGGGAAAAAATTATTGTCAGAAAACAGAACATTTTGGAACCACTGATTGTTTAACCATACTATGCTCTTGTATTTTAACCATGGCGTTGAACTCCACTGAAGTGGTATTAAAGAATTTTTAATAGAAGAATAAATGGGCAAGAACTAAAATTTAGAATTTCAGTGCCTCCATGGACACCATTCAATGGATATTTCAAGTAGACCTGAGTCAGTTCTATCTCTTAGGGTACTGAGCGAAAGAACTTAAAAATATATATATTTAATTGTTTTGTAACAAAAAATGGTACACTTGGGGATATTACTTTCCAAAAAGATGGATCATTCCCTTTACTGAGTAAAGATAAAGATAATAGAAAACTCTTTTGAGTGACACATATGTAATCACTTTGCACCTTCTCTGTGCTACATGGATAGGATCTTCCTTTGGGCCAGAGTAACTATAGAAACTTCAGCTGCTTGCAATGCTCCTCGAAGCATTAGGTGCAGACTTGACAGCTATGTAACATTATTTGTAATGCAGCTACTTTTACTTCTACTTTGTGTTGTATAGATGTGAACATCTGGTGTTATAATTAAAGAGATATGACTCTAATAGTTGCAGGATCAGAGGTTCTTTCAAGTCTTTGTTCTGTTCTTCCTACCTAGTTTTCCATTAGAAATTAAGGTAAGGAAACTTCTTTTTCTTTCACCAGTCATAACTATGACTGTTTCAGAAAAGGGTAGAAATTGTGCGCTTGTTTGTCTTCATCAAATTCTACGCTGGAGAAAAAGTAAAAAGTCAGTCAGTCAATGGGATCACCATAACCCCCTGATATCTATTAAATATAGAACTTTTCTTTCAGACACTGAATACATTGTCAGTCTCTGAATCACATGCATTTGCCAATTTTTAAAGACAGTTTTGAATGTCTTTAGTTGGACACAGGGTAATATGAGTGAAGCAAAGAAGCATACACACAAAAATAAAAACATGACGCTGAAAGGTCGGATAGTTGCTTTTCTTTAAAGTAAAGCAAAGTAAAATAAGAAAAGATCATCATTTTCTGCTTTTCCCCACTCACATCCAATTCATGTTTCAATATAAATCATTTAGGGGGTCTGGGGGTATAGCTCAGTGGAATAAGTGCCTGCCTGGCAAGCACAAGGTCCTGAGTTCGATCCCCAGTACTGCAAACAACCAAACAACAACAATAATATATATATAATTTGGAACATGGTTTTGTGTTAACATTATCCCATAACTGGGCATGAATTACTTCTGCATCAGCACTGCAGTCAGTCTTCATTCCTACCCACAATATTTTTTGCTGTCTACTATTATCTGGCCCTACATCATGCTAGATTGCAATGTTTTGTTTATAACCAATATAATTATCATTTGTTACAGAACTGGTGCACATTGATTGACTAAAGTTCCCAAGTAAAACTGTATGATCTTTCTAGTCACTTTTATTCAAGTAAATATTAAGCAGATCACTTTTTGAGTACTTTCATATATTAACATTGACTTCCACAAGAAATAGAAAAATATTATCATATACACCATCATCCAAGAGATTTGTAAATAATCTCTCACATGGCAACTGTTTCGAAAGCCCAACTAAGTTTTAGATTTTCAGTAGCAAAAAATGTAATTTTTTGTATCACTTCTCTTTAAAGTCCTGCTATCTCAAATCAAATCAGAATTGTAGGGTAGGGAGGGGAGGGTAAGGGTATTTTGGTATTAATAACACTCTGAAGTGAGAAACTCTACTGAGTAAATTGTAAGTGCAGAAATATTGGTTGCCTTTAGTGGAGGTCCATGAGATATACTCTCTTTCCAAAAAATAATCTCAGCTATGCCCAAAAATTAGTGAATTTTCTTAGACAGTTGTGTTCAACTATACCCAGTAGAAGAGAAACATTCGCCAGACTGATTCTGTTTTCCAGTGACGACTGACTCTCTTTTTCCAAATCTACAGTATCTGTCCGGGATGCATTATCTAGTGAAAAAGCCCAGAAGTGAGTTGTGTTTTATAGTAAAATATCAGGTGTGCAGAAAATCTACTTACAGGCTCTACCTTTGCAATGCTAATTGGCCCTTTGTAGGTAGGGTGAGATATTTAGCATTATAATCAAATATTAATAGAAGAGCAGATAGTGAAAGTTGTGTAAACTTAAAATGATTTTCAAATACCCACTATATTTTAAAGGTCACATGAAATCAGAATAATGATTTCTCCAGACGTAAAACTAAAAAAATACTTCTCTTTTATATGATATATTGGAGGTTTGGTTTTGGAAACTATAACACATAATTTCTATAGTGAGTTCTTTTTGTAAAAACTCCCACTATGGACTATGTAACAGATTAGAAAAATTAATTCTTGAAGAAAAATGTCAAAACTACAATAAAGAAAATATAGGATGTATCTTTTGGACAAGGAATTGCTAAATAAAGAGAAAATAAAGTAGATAAAGAAAAAATTCATGTGCTTTTAGAAGAAAGTGTGTGTAATTTCCCATCGCTATTATGAATTTAAAGACAAAGTGATCTTAGAATTAACTTAATCTTGCTATCACTTCTCTTTAAAGTGCTGCTATTTCAAATCCAACCAGAATTGTAGGGGAGGGAGGGGAGGGTAAAGAAAACCAATGACCAAGAAAGAGGAACACAACTCAGTACACATGTGTAACTTCCTCCTTGTGAACTGTGAGAATGCCACATTTGTGTGAAAGGAAGATCGCTAAATTATCATTTAATCTCAAGTGTTTTACATTTGGGGGAGTATACTTTAATCTTTGGAAAGTTAAGCATACATACAATCTTGATTTGAAGAATAGAGTTTTATTTACACGAGACCTTTAATAACAGTGAAAATGTATTGCCCAAAAAGAACTCCATGGGGAGTTAAAATGTTACAACTGAGAAACAGTAAAGCTTTTTATAAAAAGTATATGAGATGGATTAATTCTGAGTTTCATACCTGCATGGAATTAAGAAGAAAACAAATCATAGTGCAGGAAGCAACTTAGGATGGGCAGGTCTGCTTTCTGGGCTGTGTATACTGAGTCTGTACAACACTCCTAGTGAGTTTATCCACACATTGTACCTCTTAATTTCCTCAGCTATGAGATCAGTGCAGTGTTTGTATCATGAAACACGATTACTTCGAGAATAGAAATATTTTGTAAGTCTAGCACATGAGAATGCTCTCTGCACATGAGCTCCTAGAACTAATTTGCATTATATAATATGAAAGAATGTACTAAAATTCTGATGTCCTAAAATCCCAAGTTTAATATATGTACATTGCAAAATTATTCAGAATTTTTGGTTTAAAAATAAATTATTGAAAATAAATTATTTGAAGCTGTTATAACATTAAAATAGGTTTGCAAGAGCTAAAAGAACTTCAGAATTTTGTCATACATGTTCCTTGATGTTGTGGAATTTAGCGATGTATCTAAATAATACAGACTAAAGCAGACTTGGGAGAATTGCCTGGGCAATTTGTGATTGAATAGCCAGGATGTAGGTCATATCTGAGGGTGAGTATAGATATAGATACTATTATTACTTTTAAAACAGATTACATTAAGTTTTATGTGGTCTTTGTTAAAATTATATGTGTTTAAGGATGGCGCGAATATAAACTCTGCACCACAGAAAGTGAAGTAGAATTTATTCACAGAAAGCAATCAGTAAGTACATAGGAAGTATCTGGGCTCATTAAAGTTGAGAGTTCAATATAATATGTCATTTCAGACAGGGTAGAAGAAGATAGAAGTGGGATCACTTGGAGGATATATAGGCAGCTCCAAAGTTATAAAATAAAGTAGACCTCATCCTGAATATAATTTCTGTGATAGGAGCTAGGGTGGAAATCACTTAAAAGTGAGGGCCATGCCTATGTCTGAGACGTTGTCCTTACAATACAGACCGGCAAATCTTTCTGAGAGCAAGTGTAGGGTGTATGTATTAAGTAGAAAGTGAAAATAGTCATAACTGCTGGGTTCCAGCCCTGGTGTATAATTCAGTTCTATATAATAATGTGGAAGAGATATGATGATAATGTTCATGCGGGCATTGTGGAAGACATAAGCTTATGTACAAAGAACAAATTTGTGAGGACTTCAGAAGTGAAAACGGGCCGTAGCTCATATGAAACAGCCATTGTAAGTCTAAATGGAATGAGAGAAACATAATGGAACTTTTGTAAATAGACAATGTTGACCCATATTCTTTTTCATGTTACTTCCATTTTGTTCCTAGTAAGATTCCTGAAAATAATCAAACTTTTGGAAGAGCTTGAAACTTGTGTAGACAACCATGGGCAGGATGCAGTTTTCTTTGAAATAAAGCATGTATTTAGATAATCAGCAAATAAGCTTGCCTAAATTGGCACAACGTAGCCAAGTTTAACAACTTAACGGAATAAAAGAAGAAAGTACAAGTGGGGAAGTGATGGACAAAAGAAACAGGAAAAGTCAGCTCACGTATAAACACTTATAGATTCTTTATCCCTCTGTTTTGACCAAATTTTTCCAATCTGTCTCATCATTATGAAAGCATTTCTGGATCAAGATCTACAATATTATCTCTAGTCACCCAAGGAGAGAAACATTCTTCCATTCAGAAGCTTCAGACAGCATAAGACTCAAATCTTACACCCCAGCCAGGCTGGAGAATGAAGCCATTCAGGAAGCACTGACTCTGGCATAACCTTGGATCATTCCATTTTTTCATTATTAATGATTTATAGATATTTTACCAAGTTGGAGAATACAGAGTTAGAGTATGGATACTTTTATGTCCCAAACTCAACTTTTCAGGAGCTGGAACAACATCAACAGTAAAGATTGGGTGAGAAATCTCATAATCTAGTGTACAAATTATAACCACATAAGGGAGGTTATTTTTTTATTTTAGTCTACTTTAGCTACTATAAGAAATGTTCCATGAAATGGGTACATTATGAACCAACTTTGTCACAGTTTTAGAGGCTATGTTGGCAAATCTATCAGCTGGTAAGGTTCATTCCACATAGACTTTAATAGCTAGCTCTGTCTTCACCCGTGGTTTGGTAAACAGGCAGCCTCTCTGTCACAAGTGCACTGATCCTATTCATGAGGGGTCTGCCTTGTGCCCTACAGGTTACAAATTTTTCTCTGACTGCAAAGATGAATTAAGGAGGCTCTCAAAACTGACTTACAGTGTCCTCAATTTGCAGTGGTGAAGGTGGATGGGAGTGTAGAATTGGGGGTGATATTACTGCTGAAACATTGTAAACTAGTTTGCATAGCTGCTGCCAAATCAGTTAAAGCTAGCTGCCATAGTTCATTCATCATGTTCTTCATTTCGAATGAGGAGGTACACATTCATCCCGTAATAGGAAACAGGAATACCTACCAGTGCAGACTTGAAGATAATCGTGGAACTTATAGTTGTCTTTTTTATCAACTCCATAAAACCAATAATAAATTCTACTTCAGTTTGAACCTTGAGATAATTGCAACACGAATTTCTGAAACGACTTTAAGTGTATGATTCTGTATAAATATATTTAATCCTTCTTTAAAAACATACGTTTTTCTTGGATATAGAAATATTAAAGCTACTTCATTATGGCAATTCTAATATCTTCATACATGTTTTTATTACAATTTAATGTTAATCGAGGTAGTCAATGTGATAATATAATAATTAATTATGTCTTGGTCTATTGAATTTCCTGCTTCATTACCATTTAACCAGAGTTAAGAAGAAAGTGGAAAGATGATTTTTCATTTATATCTTGTTTAACATATTTCTAACATAGACTAGTTCATGTACCAGCTGTAGGATGTCAAGGAGACTAAACATAATTTAATCTTTCTTTAATAATTCATTTGAATATAATATTTGAATGTTATGTAATATAATTCCTTAATTTCATTTGCTACAATTGGATATGAGATTGGATTTTTTTCTAATTAGAGCATTAGTGTCATTTTTCCAAACTTGTTCTTTTTCTGAGGTTTTCTTTACCCCCCTGAAACTCTAAATTTCTAGACTGCATGGAAGTCATTTCTCACTAGGAAGATAAATCTTCACTCCTGGTTATAAGGTTACGCCTATGGGGCAAGAATGAAATATAAGGTGAGTGCTATTTAAAGATCTTGGACATTAGGTGATCTTTTATTTTCTACTGTGTGTGTGTGTGTGTACCTGTGTATTTGTTGACACAATTGTACAAATCCATTGTCCAAGAATTAAGCAAAATATTATATAGAGACAGGAGTTATTGTTTTACTTTTGTCTGAGATGCACATAATTACAGCTACCTGTAGAAGCCTAAGACTTATCCACTTGCAAAACAACTTCAAGTCATACCCCGTGTGCTAATTTTAATATTTTTAATTAATATTTAATATTTTTAATTTACATAATTTTCATAAATACTACATGCCGAAGACAATGTCAGTGAATGGGAGCTTTCAGTCATTGATATTTGAGTAATTACTACTCGCTTTTGTAAGGGTTATGTACTGTTATCAGAGTTATGTCTTCCCTTTGAAATTTCTGGATCCTTTTAATTTCATCTTGAAAGTCCCAGTAGTGAATTTAAAAAATGTAACAGCTTGTATATTAGGAATCATCAAAATAAATTAGGTATAATTTCATCATATCTTGAGAAAATCAAAAATGTGATGGTATGTGGAATATGGCCTCTTCAACTAGACGAAATTCACACGTGTTGAATTCTTGCCAGGCTAAGTCTGGCATTTTCATTATCTTCGCTGTAGTCTATGAATGTATTTTGTATTTAATATTTCATTTATGATAAAAATACTTAGATGCTGACATTCAGGAAGTGTCTAATATGCAGCAAAGTTTTCATTGTTCGAGAACTTGGAACAAAAAAAAGCCTCACTGTCATCTCCTTTTCACATTTGAAATATAATGGTAATTTCACCTGTGATAATTTTGAGCATCAGTGGAGAGAGCTTTCTCAGAATTACGTTTTAAATTCATGACCACATTTGCACTGCAGTGAGGAGCCAGGAGGGTGGTCTCTAGGGAAGACTTTCCTGTTCTCTTTCGCTTAACTCCTACCAGAAACAGAGGTAGGTGGGGTAGGCCACAAATAATTTAAACTAATACTTAGAATTTAGTAGCTAACATTCAGTATTTTTATCAGTAAACTACTGTTGGTTGAAATGTAACTTTAGTTTCAAATCATTAATTGTTCACTAATGGAGATCACAAAATTGTCTTGGTAAAAATTCTCTCAACTGTAATAGCCAAAGACCTTTAAGGACAGTTTTGGTATTTGTTCTTTTGAACAGTGACCATCTGGCATGAAACAATAATAGAAACGTTTTGCCCTAAGATAATCATCATTACCCTGACATAATCATCTTTCCTGAGGCAATCAACTCTGATAATGGTGCCATCTTAAAAGAGGATGCCCAAATAAACTCTCAAAAAGGAGCAAGATGTGGGGTGACCTCTTGAATAAGTCTGTAAAGCCATGAAGCTACTTCTGCTTCGCTGTTCTCTCACCTGCTTCCCAAGTATCCATTACATACCTGACAGCTTCTGTTCTGTCCTTTCTCCACCATGAAACTTTGCAGTCCTGCGAAGGAATTCATTTCTCGTTTATCACTCACCAAGACCTACAGGAAGCACACGGGACGAGCTGGAAGAAAGAAAACAAAACCAAAAACCAGCACACAATGTCTTCTGCCCTGGGCTCCCCTCCAGTGGAGATGACACTGCAAAATCCTCTCTTGACTTAAACTATTGCTAATTGATCAGGATCACAGAAGTTCATCCTTTTCTGGTTCACAATAATCTCTAATCTGTATACCATGTGGCAAATTTTTAAAATAAAATGGAGTTTTACATTCAATTTAAATTTGAAAGCTGAATCAAGCTTCCTGATGCTCAGTGGCAAGAAGTCAAGGAGTTTTACTTCCCAACTGCTGCTGTGAGGACATTTTATAATAAATATGTGCTTAAATGACAGGACTTTCCATCTTTTTGGAGCCTATACTACACTGATTCAGATTCTCTGTGTGAAGTACCCTCAATAACTTGTTCTTCATATTTTGTTTCTCAGGTGAGGCTGTTTTCTGTCATTAGAAGGAAAATAGTACAAATCTGGACAGGATGTCTTTATATAGTTAATAGACTCATTATGTGCACTTGACTGTTTTCAAAAAAATATATATGCAGAGAAATTTCATAAATTTCCTCTCTTGTTAGACTTTACAGACCACTGATTTTCAGGCAAAACAAGATGCGTGCAGGTAGGGCAAAGGTAGAAAAGAGAAAGAAGGGGTAAAGGAAATTACTTATATAATTATAGACTGCAGACTTCTGCTTCCTGTTTTCAGTTAAGGACTAGAGTCTGAGTAATTACTTACCCCTGGCCTCCTTCCATGGTGCAGAAGTTGCTTGTGTTAGGAAGATATTTAAAGAATAAGACAACAGCACATTTCTCATTTTAGAACAAAGAATTACAATTAAAGAAACAAAAGGCAAAGCAAAATAAACAAAATATTATGAAAGCATGGAACAATTTGTAAAGCTCTGAGGCCTGAAATGTTTATTCTTGAACTCAGACTGTTAGTTCAAATTCTGTACCTGTAATATCCAGTACATAAAATCTAAGAACTAAAACTGGAGGAAAAAGTTATAATCTGTTTACTTTAGACTGCAGGAATAACAGCATAAATTTTTAAGACAGAAAGAAGAAGTACATCCGGTTGAACAATCATATCAAAATTTTTATTGTTTTCTTTTTTAACATAGGTCTGTAAATGCAGAAAATGATCAGCTTGTTTTGGTATAAAATTTATTGAAAAATAGTGGAGTCATTTAAAAAATTATTACATAAGTCAACCCCCAAGTCAAGTCTTGAATAGCACTTACTGAAAACACCTCCTAGCAGAGGAAACAGAAGAAAAGGAGAAGAATGAGGTAAATGAGATGCAGATAGTTAATATCACATGGCTCTGCTTATATGAACAATCTAAAGTATAAATAGTTTAAAGAGAAACCTATAAAAATAGATGATAGGAAGCAGGAGGTAGATATTGTCAAGTTGGGAAGAGTATCTAGGGATGCAGGACAAGGCCAGGAGAAATAACACAAGAAATGATGCCATACGCACAGGTACCCACCCCTACAATTAAAGCACTCATTATGCATTGCAAACACATACTGTAACAACAAGAAAGAAAAACAAATTAAAGTAATGCAGAATTCTTAGTCTTATCACAGGTAGAGACTGAGGTTGACAATGATTTCAAAAGTTGGTTTTAGGGGAAAATATAGAATGACTTTTGTCTTTTTTACTGTAACGAAAGACTGGGAAAGAACAAAGACATATTGAAATAATAAGGACAATCAATAGTGCCCAATTAATTGAGAAAAATGAGAGCATGAAAGATGTTTTCTAATTTTTCCATGAGGACATTTTCTATAGTAATATTGAGTCCACAAAATGCATTTAAATCAATTTTACTCGTAAAATACAGTTCACATTTTCAGTAGTTTTTTGCCATAAAAGAAAATCCAGTGAGTTAAGTGCTACAAATAGTCCACATGAAGTTTAGTTCCTTGCTCATTTTATTACTCAACTATGTAGTGACTAGTGCTAGGTGTTAGATATGGGGAGGATGGACAGAGCTGGAAGATACCCCGTTGGGTACTATTTATGACATTACGGGGTAGGAAGAAATACTTTTACACCGCTAAGAATGGTTCTATGAGATGAGGGGCTGTGCAGGACCTCCACAGATTGATGATTAGGGAAGCTACAGGTGATTTTTAACCCGACAAAAAAATAAGGAAGAATAAATCATACGGTATGCCGATCTGAATGCAACACTGTTTGTGTTGTTGTTGTTGTTTATGGAAGGAGAAGAGCTTCTGCAATGCTCTAGCACAGGCATAGGAATGAGCTAAATATACTCATGGCCCCAATACCTCAGATTGGTAAAGACCAGCGAGAAAGCATAAAAGTAGTAGGTGTTGAGATCTTCAAGGTAAGTAGGAGCCAAAGAGGGTCCTAGTATAAGCAGGAGAGAAATCAGTTAGACCTCTACCATAGAGTCAGAACAGAGATGATGTTAACCAGGGTTGCTATGATTGTAATGGAGATGGAGAGAAATGGATGTTTTGTGTCAAATTTTGAAGCTATAGTTCAAATGGGGAATCAGGAAACTTAAGGAGAAAGAGTTTGATTAGATCCCAGAACAGCAGAGGTCAAGTGGCAGGACTGACTCACCGGAGGCAGAGTGCACACACTGTACACTGCAGAGGACAGCAGAAGCAGAACAGTGATCAGAATGTTTTGACACCTGCAGACCTGTAGCACTGGCTGATAGGCCATGGTGTTCCCAGAAATGAAATAGACAGAAAACCTACGTAATTTATAGATGATTTATATAGGGGGAAAAATTTAAAGGTAAATGAACAGAAACCTAGTTCAAATTGTAGTAATAGGGAATCACGACCCCTCAACCAGTTTCCAGATTTGAGCCAGTTTCCAGACCCAAAACCCTTGGAAGGAAGGAAAGGCTGTGTTCCCTTGAGAAAGGACCCTGGGGCACCAGCAACAATGCACACAATTTGTATCCCACCCTTACTCAAAGGGACCCGAGTCCTTGGACTAGAGTAACGGTACATTGCTGGAAGGGAAATGACCACTGGACATTGGTTCTGAACTAATACTGATTCCAGGGGATGAAAAATGTTGCTGTGGCCCTTTAGGAGGAGCACGGGGCTGTGGAGGTCAGAACATCAATGGTGTTATAGCAAAGGTCCAACTCACAGTGGGTGCAGTGGGTCCTCGAACACATCTTGTAGACAGTTCCCCCATTGCAGAATGTATGATTGGGACAGATGTGTGCAGTACTTGGTAGAGCTCTCATACTGGTTCCCCAACCTGGAGTCTGGCAGCTCTTATGGTTGGCAAGGCACAGTGGAAGCCAATGGAGTTTCCTTTACCTAACAAAATAGTGAACCAAAATGACATCATCACCTCGGAGGCATTGCAGAGATCAGTGCCACTACTTAGGACTTCAGTGACACGGAAGGGGTTTCCCTCCACATCTCCACTGAATCCTCCTGTTTTGCCTGTGCAAAAGACAGAAGGATCATGCAGAATGACAGTAGATTACCATAAATTGAATCAAGTCTTGACTCTGATTGCAGCTGCTGTACCAGATGTGGTGTCCTTGGTTAAGCAGATTAATGTATCTCCTGATACTTAATATGCAGCTATTGATTTGGCAAATGCCTTCTCCTCTAAACCTATCCATAGGGCCTATCAGAAAAACAAATTGCCTTTAGTTGGCAAAGCCAGCAACACACCTTCACTGTCCTAGCTCAGGGTTGTACTAACTCTCAGCCCTGTGATAACTTAGTTTGCAGGGATCTTGATCGCCTTTCTCTCTCAAATGATATCACACTGGTCCATTACATTAAGGAATTTAATGGGCCAAGTAGCAGGAGGCAGAACAACTCTGGATTTGTTAGTAAAATATTTGAGAGCCAGAATATGGGAAATAAATCCAATTAAAATTCAAGGCCTTTCAGCCTTAGTGAAAGTTCTAGAAGTCCAGTGGTACAGGGCATTTAGAGATATTCCTTCTAAGGTACAAGATACTTGTTGCATCTGGATCCCCATGCAGTCAAAAAAGAGGCACTATGCCTAGTGGGCCTGTTTGGATTTTTGGAGGCAACATATATTCTTTATTTGTGTGTTTTACCATGACAGATTTACAGAGCAAATAGGAATACTGCTAGTTTGGGATGGGGTCCAGAACAGGAATAGACTTTGCAACAGGTCCAGCCTCCTATGCAGAGTGCTCTGTCACCAGGGCCATACGATCCAGCAGATCCAATGGTACTTAAAGTGTCAGTGGAAGGTAGAGATTCTGTGTAGAGTCTCTGGAAGGCCCCATAGGTGAACTGCAGTGGGGCCCCTAGAATTTTGGAGTAACGCTCTACCATCCTCCGCAGACAACCACTCTCCCTTTGAAAAATATCTCTTGGGATGCTATCTGGGCCTTAGTGGAAAGTGAGCACAAGGTTGCCATGTGACCTGAGTTTCCTGTCACAAGCTTGGAATTATCTGACCTACAGAGTTATAAGTTCGGAGCTGCACAGAAACAGTCTATCGTTAAATGGAAGTGGTGTGCATGTGATGAAGCCAGAACAGGCCCAGAAGGTACAAGTAAGTCACATGAAGAAGTTGCCCAGATGCCCATGCCTTCTACTCCTGCTACACTGCTTTCTTAAGTATTACTAAGCCTGTGTTATATTGAGGACCTACACTTCATTGCACAGGTTTCTTATGTTACACAATATAGCTAAATTTTAAAATTTGAGAAGCCATATTTTTTTAGTGTGGATGTACCGTATTGAGGTATTGCACAGAGTAAACAAACGATTAATTTCTTACCTGTGGGCATGATTTTTATTAGTTTTTTTGGTATTTTAATCGTTGCTTAGCATTAAAAGCATTTTTAAGATGTTAGAATAAAGTGATACACAGAAGAGCATTGCTGTGAAGCATGGACATCTGTAGTTTTTAGACACCTGTTTGTAATCAGGTTGTTTAGTCAAGGGATTGTGGTTTTAAGTTTGAATTTTTGGAACCCTTTCAAAATTTGTTTCTGGTGTGGAAATGAGTGCAATAAGAATTGTGTACACATAACTGTTACATTAATATAAATCTGAATAGCTCAAGACATGTTAATTGTTCATAAACCGGCTGTTGGAGATAAAGGCTTAAGGAAATGTGTGTCTGGTTGTGAAGTTGACAAGTGATAGCTTATGGTGGTTTATTGAGTATTGTCACCTTGAGCAGGGAATGCCCTGCTGTATTGAGTCAGCATGGTTCTGGGCAAGGAAGACCCATTTTAAGGAGGATTGCTGTTGGAATGGTATAAAAGCAATTTCTCCTTCTTTGTAGGAACTGTAATATGGCTGCTTTCCTTTGGAAGAGTTTCAGTATTTCTTCCAGGAGAGACTTGTCTATTTTCTTTCTTCAGAGGAGTTCCAACCCTCATCTTCACCTTGGGCACTGCCTCCTGTTTCCCAGTGCAGATCCCTCAGCCTTCTGGCACAGACCTTTCAGCTTCCAGCTCTGGCCCTCGGGCCTTTGGGCACTGATACTTCAATCTCCCATTGTGGATCTTTTAGCCTCCCAATGTGGGCTTTCACAGGGCATCACTGGGGATGCCAAGCCCTTAACTGGACCCTTCAGGTTTCCAGCATGCATCTACAGCTGACTCTTGACTAATGTAGCTGTTTTGTGTCAAACTTTGAAGTTATAGTCAAAGGTACCTGCTGTTAGATTCAATGCAAATCAAAGGAGATTTCAAGTATGACTGATATTTTGTGTGTACTTATACATTGATTTTAAATTTCTATTCATAATAAATTTACCATCCAACATTAAAATAAGAAAGATTGTGAGAGAAGATTTGTAGTGAAACATTGTCTCTTTTGAACTGTTAAAACTTGTGATGCCTCCAGGAACTTCCAGTTTGGACAAACACATGTATGATTCAGGATTTAAGATGCAGTTCAAGGGCAACAATAAAGTACATGAAATTGCAAGAGTAGGATGTGAGGGTAGAAAGAGACTTAGCATACTCTGATATTCAGAAGCCTGTGATATTTAGAGTAAAAACTGAAGGAAGGAGATAGCAGAGGTGACTGAGCCAGACTGGTAGTGATTTGGAAGAAAACTGAAAGGTTTGTGTTACAAAAATGAGAAAAGGAACGAAGTTCAAATATTGAGATGGAATTAAATTTGTCTTAAGAAAACATGTATCATCCATTTGCATTAAATTTCCATTCCCTCTTCTACCAGAACCACCTCCACCATTATACAACTCGTGCTAATGTTGACCAGGTGTCTCAGGGGTGAATACCGAGTCCACCTAGATTAAGGCAATTAGTATGACATCTGTTCTCCAGCCCGAAATGCATATATGTAAAGTGAGCAGATGAGGAACAAGGAGCAGATTCCAGCTCAGCAAACAAAGTGAATAGATACGCTGCTGCACGGGAGAATGTACTTGTAAACTGCACACCTTGTAAGGATTTAATACGGAAAACATAAAAATAACGGAAACAACTCACCAACCTAATTTAAAATGACACAGGATGTACAGAAGTATTTCTCAAGTGAATATACCCAAGGAACCAAGATGTCTATAAAAAAAAATACTGAGCCTCACTAAGCAGTTGAAGAATGCAAATTAAAGTCACAATGAGATATCACTTCACACCTGCTAGAATGACCATTATCAAAATGATGGGAGATAATAAATGTTGGCTAGAGTGCAGAGGAAGAAGAATACGGGCACACTGCTTTGGGGAATTTAAATGAGTGCACACATTATGGAAAATGGTATGAAGCTTCTTTTAATAAAACCACAAACTAAATTCAATGAATAAACCGCACACAAATACCACACTATCTCATTTACATGTGCAATATAAAAATATCAAACTCATAGAAATAAATAACAGAATGGTAACTGCCATTCTACTGGGTAGTATGAAAGGAATGGGAAATTTTTGTGGTTTAAAGTGAAAAGCTTAAAATAGACAAAATGAATACATTTTAGGAGTTACTGATTATACAGAATTCTGCCTGTGGTCAATAAAAATGTATTGTATATTTCAAAATACCTTTTTGAGTTTGCATGCATCATCGTAAAAAGAACAAGTGAGGTGACACATACAATAATAAACTTACTTTGCTTTTTCTACACTGCAATGTATATCAAAACATCATATTATATATTATAAATGTATATACTTACAGTTTGGCAATTAAAATAATATACTTAAAAGAAAACAACTTCTTTGTTCATTACTCACACACCGAGCATACATCAGCACAAGTTAAAAGATGTTGAATGTTCGGACAGGTCACCTAAATGCCATGTATATTTATAATATGTATGATAACATTTTATATTATACAGTATAATGTATGTAATACTATTTATATCCATATGCATATATTTGTATATACCTCAAGTCTCAGTGCATTTCTGATTCCTGTGGAAAGTAACCCACTGTTTGGAAGAAATAGAATTCAGGTTTAGAGCAAGAGGAACTGTGGAATCACACCTTTCTGTACAGCACATCTTCAACTTTCTAGGTGAGATGGGAATGTTTTTGGAGAACTGCTCTTTAAGTTGCTGTCTGTTACGGCTTCTGTCAGGATGCCCCCACAAAGCTTCATGAAGTCACAGGTGGGGCTTTTTCATAGGTGGTTGGATTTAGAGTGTATTGTACTGGGATTTATTCATGGTGCAATGCTAGCATCAAGAGCACCAGGATTACGAGTGTGTTACCTACCCCAAGTAGCCTGGATAAAATACCAGGGATAGAAAGAGCTGTGGTCACCCCTTGTTGCTTTGCTGTCTTCGGCCTGCCATGAACTATTTATCCTCTCTGATGACACCTTGCTTTGGAGCCAGCCAATTATGGACTAAAACAGCTACAAACTGTGAACTAAATAAACCTTTCCTCTTTTTACTTTGGATGTCTGGTATTTTTTGCAGCAAGGAGAATAGTAAGCAAGACAGTGTCTTATATAAGTTCTATCATGTAACTTATGAGTTTTATAGAACCCATATGTAGGCAGGTTATGGGTTAGATTGTGATCCTTCAAAAAGCTGTTTGTTAATTTATCTAGGATCAGTACTGAGGATGTGATTATATTTAAGGACTGGAGCCTAAGAGAGATAATGAAGCTGAAATGAGCCAGTGTGGGTTCTAACCTAATAGGACTGAGATCTTTACAGCAGGATGGAATTTAGATGCAAACAGATCCAGAGAGACCATGTGAAGAAGAAAGATAGCTATTTCCAAGCCAAGGAATGAAGCCTAAAAGTCATCAAAGCCTCTTGACACTTTGAGCTTGGATCTCTAATATTTGGGAACACAGAAAAATAAATATCCATTTATGCCACCTGGTAGTGGTACTTTGTCATGACAACCATAACTAACTAATACAGCGTTTAGCCGATTTACAACTGGATGTAGTAAGGTTATAGAATCACACTGATGCATTCCTGAGTCCTACAGACAGGATCTTTGCCTCCTTCCCCCTTTCTCTTGATGTATATGAATGAGAATCGACTGCAAGAAGAGTTAAGCTGTGTCACTTAGTTGAGTAATCAGGCATGGCATCCATGGTCAGGAGCTCTGCTGACTATGTTGCACCTTCTTATTTGGTTAACTGTTCAATGAAGCAGCTCTTTATGACAGATTTTGCTAGACTGCTAGTACAGAAATATGGAAATGAGACCAGCACATGTGCAGTCTCTGGAGTGCTTTCTAGAATCCTAGCTATGGGAACAATCCCTTCCTTTGTGGTAGCCATCTGTAAAGACAGACCAACTCCAGGTGTTATTTTTCCAGAACCTGACTATTCTCAGAGACTGAAAAACCAATCATTTCCTTTTAAAAGTTTCTTACTCCTGATTCGCTGAATACACTTACAATGTAGAAATGTATCAGGCTACAGGACTATATTTATTTTTACTTTTTAAAATTATACTATTTTTCAAGAAGAAGGTTAAACATAATGGAGGTCCTATTTGCAGGAAGAACTTAGGAAAACTGAAGCAGTTCTCTCTGGGCATAATACTGTGAAGTGTTTCCACATTTACTGAGTAGGGGCTATTTGGCACCGTTCATGGTACATCCTACAGTGCACTCTTGGTTTTTAAGTATGGATTCCAGGGCTCAAATTACTTTTACATAAATTTAAATAATTTTCTTCATGCTTTTAAAGATACGCTGAATTTTCCAGAAATGCAACTCTAGAGCTAATTGAGAGAAAATTTTGTGTTTTTCCCCTAGAGAACATTTTAATCTACCATTTCTGAAAATCTTACTTCTGATGGCAGAAATTACCTGTGAGACCAAAGGTATGCACTACACAGTATCCCAATCTCACCTGCCTGTGTGAGTCACACAGGCAGAGTGATTCCAGGTAGATATGAGGTTTTGCAAACTTCACTACATTTTCTAAACTGAACGTCAAGGTAGAGGCATGTATGCTATTTTATTACTGATTTTTTCTTACTGGTTTCAGTTACGTTAAAATTAAGGCATTTCCATGACTTCTTGGGAAATTACATATTTATTGAGTCATCTATGACTGTTCCTTTAGAAAGTATTATAAAATATTTGTTCAAATGGTGTTGTACCCCTCTATTGGCTGCTATATCATGATGTGAGGATTGACATTCATCTCAATTTTCTTGTCTTTATGCATCTGTGAATCATTAGACCCCAAAGACAAAGTCTCCAGGTACCATAATCTGTACAGTTCCATTCAGAGTGATAGAAAAGAAAGCAATATTTATTAAATGTCTGCCAGAGATATTATGTTTATTCAACATGGCAGCCAATTCAAGAATTTTTGAAGCATGGAATGAAATGAACATAATGTATATTGCCTCATTCTGAAATTTGACCTGAAATTTGAAATAATTAGTTATATCTGTTTTGGTTGCTAAGGAATAGTTGTGCTATCTGGCTCAGCACCATGAAATGAAGAGTTCTGATTTATTATTTAACACATTGATACAGCACTTCCTGGAACCATTCTAAAACTTTAAAATATTAACTCACATCATCTTCACAACAGTTTCTTTTCACCGCAGCACAAAGAAGAAACTGAGAAACGGATAGATTAAGTTGCTAGGGGCTGGGGATATAGCTCAGTGGAATAAGCGCTTGCCTAGCAAGCGCAGGGTCCTGAGTTCAATCCCCAGTACCGAAAAAAAAAAAAAAAAAGATTAAGTTGCTAAACGTCTGTGATAACCTGGAAATCACAGAGAGCAGCTGCAAATCTACAGAAGGTGGCGGGTTGGAGGATGGTGGCATGTGGCCTTCCAAAGATACCATGTAGAGAATGTAAAAGAATTTTACCCTAAAGAGACCAATGAGAAAACACAGCGAGACCATGTTGCTTAAGCATGAAGGGCTGTTTAATTTCCCACTTATGTTAAAGTGGTCATCTTACAGCAGGTGTGGAAAATCTGTAAAGGTCATAGCCACCAAATAAAGATTAATCTACACGTAATACAAGGAGAGTCATGGAATTTCACCGCAATTTCCTTTTTAAATAGAGGAACAAAGGCCTTAGTAAATATATGACAGTTTGAATAAGAAGAGGACAGAGAAAAGAAGTGGACAGGTGAGAAAGTGAGGGAAAATAGGAGGGAGAGGGAGAAAGAGAGGAAAGAAGAGGCCAAAATTCATTTATGTACAGTTAAAAAGTAAAAAAAAAGAAAAAAAAGCCCTGCATATTATCTGAAAAAAAAAAAAAGTGTGAAAATGCTCATTACAAACTTCTGAACAGAAAACCTGGCCGTATCACCTTCCCGTGATCCTGGCCAATTTTCAGTTTTCAGCGTTATTTTCTCTTCTCGTCCAAACATGTGTTAAAAACGGCATTCTTTACGTGAAAATTCAGGTGAGGCAGAAATGGTGGACAGTTAGGAATAAGAAACTACCTTTCCATTGGAGAGAAACTTCTGTTGATGTTGTCAATCATTTTTGAAACAGATTTAAAATTTCTTCTATTTAAAATTATAATTATATATATATATATATATACATATATATATATAATACTAACAGTTTAGTTTTCACTTACCCTGTTATCTTTTGCCACTGTCAAGAAATATTGAAACTATCCAATGTTTCTTGTTGGATAATGTTTTTATTTTGATGTCATTTTTGTCTCCTTACAATAATCACTCTTGAATATGAGAACCATTTAAGTTTGTTCAAAAACATTTTCATGAATACATGCAAAATCTACATATTTGTTTAAAATACCTTAGAGAAAAATACAATTCTCTTATGCCGGTTCAACCTCCTTCCAATGTAATTAAAAATCTTAATTTTACATACTTGAAAATGATTCAACTTTTATATAGCCTTCAATATTAATATGTAGTCAGATATTCATATTGATACATATAGGCACCTATTTTTATCTCATTTTAGTACATGATACATATGCACATGTCAATTTTAATAAATTTTCATGAAGAATATACTTTTTAAATTGATACATGATAATTAATTGAACATTTATGGTTCACATCTAAATTGTACCACTTATCTTGCTTTTATAAATGCTACCGGAAATAGAATTTTGCGCACACATTTCGAACTGAGCTTAGTTTACTTTTTCAGAGTAGTTTGATGAACGTGTTGCTTTGTTCTGTTTATTTGTTCCTTAGGCCCTTCGCCCACCTTCCCTTCCCCTTGCTGTCTCTTGTTCCCCTTCATATCTGAGGAAGATTTCTTCACTTCAAATTATCTACCTTTTATTTTGCTTGTTATTTATATTTTAAGAAATATAAATAAATATATATAAGAGAAACTATGTGATATCTGTACTTGTGTGTCTGATTTGTATGTTATGGCCTCACGGTGCACCCATTCACTTACGAATGCCTCAAGGTTAACATTCTTTATGACAGAGTAGTACTCCACTGTGTGTAAAGGCTTACATTTTCTTTATCCATTCATCTGCTGATGGACCAATAGGCTTTTTCCAAGATTTGGATATAAACTGTGCTGCTGTAAATGTGAGTATGCATGAACCATTGTAATGTAATGACTTTAACTCTTTGGGTAAAATACCTAGGAGAGGAATTTCTGGCTGAAAAGGAATTTCTATTTTCAGTCTTTTCAGCAGTCTCCAAAATGATCTTCCTTATTGCTCTTTCACACAGTATATTTGTTGATTTTACTGATTGTCAACCTGATAGGCAGAGCAGAGCATAAAACACTGTTTTTAAATTAGGATAAGTGAAAAATACATGTCTGTTTTCAGAACTTATAACCATACAGGGAGGTGCCTGAAAATCACTGGCTGTGTTCGAGGTGTAGTTCAACCACAAACTAGTTACATGGATTGAAGCAAGATAGCCTCTCTTGGGCTGGAGATGTAGCTCAGTGCCATAAGTACCTGCTTGGCAAGTGAAGGTCCTGAGTTCAATCCCCAGTCCTGCAAACAACAACAACAAAAAAAAAAAAAAATTAAAAAACGTTTCTTTATTTTTTGATCCTCTCTTTTTAAAATATCTTTAAACCTTGTTTTTTTTTAATCATCTGCCAGCAAGAGGTAATGATAAGGTCTGAACAAAATGATTTGACTAGAATTGTCTGGCGTCTTCCAACCTTCAGCTTCTGATCTTAAATCTGTAGCGGTAACTGGCCTTACAGACAGCCTGTACTGCTTGATAATGCATTACTGAGAGAGCAAACTCCAGTCTACATGCTCATTACTGAGCCATTTGTGTGATGACATTCTTCTCTTTTATTTTCTCCAAAGACTGGTAAATACTATGACACGTTATGTTTTCAGTTCTATGCATTATCACATAATTATTTAGACAAAGGCAAATGAAATGGGCTTAAACTCTTACTCAGTTGAGAGTCAAATTCTGCTAACTAAAAGGAGTCTTCTAACAAGAGAAATGGAATTCTCTATCGATTCATGATTATTTATGTCCTGGCCAGACTCCTTTTCTAGCAAATTTCATTTTGATATTTTTTAGATTATCAAGAAAGGGTTAGAAACACTCTATGAATTTAAGTGGCTCATTTAAGTTAGTACCATAGATCACATTATTTCTCTTAGCAGAGGGAACTTCATAGGAGTTTTAAAAGGCTACAGGTCTGTGGCTTGTGGAGGAAAAGGAATATTTCTTGGAAGATGAAGAGTCTGAACCTCCAATGTAGCTCATTTGTACAGGAGGTAATGGTGTGAGGGAGAGGTAATGGAGGACCTTTGAGGGACTCAATGAAGTGGAAAACCGAGACGGAGAGCTTACATACTTCTGCAAATGTGTAAAATGTGCAGTGTAAGAGTGAAACCTGGAAAGAGCGCGCAGCATGTGCTGTGCTCGCTTTCCATACAGGCATGTGGTCTTGACTCACCTTCAACAGGGTTTGCGCTCTGAGTCGTTACAGGGAGGGATTTACACCACTCATTCTGCCTGTCCGCCACGTACATGAAGACAGTTTGGGGAGACATCTGTGGAGGGTCAGGAGGGCAGCTGAAAGCTGGGCAACAGAATGAGCTGATACACGGATGCACAAATTGAGCTCGCAAACAGTGTCATCAATGCTTTGCCAAGACGCTGAGCAGCCAGATCTGGGGAGGAGAGGGAAAACTCCTTGGGGACAGAGACGATTTGGAGAGATTAATGACTGCTTCAGAGAAGGAGAAATTCACTCACAATATTTCGATAAATTATTTACAAGAGAAATAATGTACCAGAGTCTTTCAAAAGGATATATTTAAATGTATACCTAAGTTTGCTTTTCTAACACTAAATGGAGAGTCTGAGGCAAACACTTGATGAAATGAAAAAAGCAAAAGGAGAGGTGTAAGTGCTCTCCCCGAGAACCTCAGATGACTAGCAGAGGGAGGGAGGTTGCAGACCGCGGTTCAGCGGCAGCCGGCCAGCTCCGCCGGAGTGGGCTGGACCCTCTGAACCCTTGGGTGCTCAGCGGAGGGTGTAAAGTTCTTTCAGCTCATCCACTTGGATAATTAGCAAAAGATATGATTTCCCTCCTCCTTCTGCTTGCGTTTTTCTAATAATTGGAACACTGAATGACGTTCCTGAGTCCTTCTCTTTCTGTAATCATAACTGAGCATATTGCAGGGGAAGGGCCAAAGAGCACCAGCACTTAGGCCCCTCAGTCCTCCTCTGGGAGAGACATGCAGACAGAAATAGTCGATCTCCACACACTGATGGCACTTCGGAGCTCAGTAGTCACAGGTGGAGTAAGGCTAAGGAGACAGACGCATTCTCCTTTGAAATCTGCACCTGGGAGCTGGGGATATAGCTCAGTGGAATAAGCGCCTGCCTAGCAAGCGCAGGGTCCTGAGTTCAATCCCCAGTACCGCCAAAAAAAAAAAAAAAAAAAGAAAAAAAAAAAGAAATCTGCACCTGTTATTCAATGTTTACGTCTTGGAAATCAATGCAGAGCTTAGGAACTATGACGCTTACATAAAAGGAAAGCGTAAAGCCATCTACTAAATGACAAATTGACTTTAAGAAAGTGCCTCATCGTAGTGGATTTAAGTAAAATGTAGCTTTTTGAAATCTTGAGTATATGTGGAAGCAAAAGGGGAGCTCGAATAGTCAAAGCAATCAGGCATAAAGAACAAAGCTGGAGACACTGCAAGGCTTGATTTTGAGACACATGACAGAATCATAGCAGTGACCAAAAGAGGATCTACTGGCATCAAAACAGAGAGACAGAGCAATGTGGCAGAATGGAGATCCCAGGAATAAACGCACGAATGTAGCCAACCGATTCCCTGAAAAGCAGTAGAAAACATACCTTGGAGAAAGATGGGATCTTTAATAAATGGAGCTGGGAAAGTGGATATGCGCATGCAGGGGATCAAAACTGGACTGTGTCTCTTCTCCTGTACAAAAACCAACACAAAATGAATCACATACCTAAATATGCAACCTCGATCCATGAAACTACTCAATAAAACATAGAGAAAACATTTCTATACACTGATATAGGCAACAGTGTTTTCAAGATGACCTCACAGGCACAGGGAAAAACTGACAAACGGGATTGCATGAAACTCAAAATGGCTGCATAACGAGGGAGGCAATCAACGGATGGAAGTGACGACGTAGAAAATGGGCAAAATTATTTGCCAACTATCTACCTCTAAAGGCTTAATATTCAGAGTATAGAAGGAACTTAGACATTTAACCACACGAGCAAGTGACCCAATCAGGCATGCCAAATGAAGAACTCTGTTTCTTCTTGTCAGAAGCTTGCATTTGGTTCAAAAGAAGAATTACAAAGGGCTAACAAATCTGTTAATAAAATGCTCAACATCATTAACCATAGGGAACCATCAATCAAAACTGCAGTGAGATACTAAACAAACAAACTGACTAACCAGCAACAACAAAAAATACCCCACACTAAAAATAGCACCACTGTGCGATACAGCTAGCCCACTTCTCTGTATGGGGAGTCCCTAATTTATGGAATATTCAGGTTGTGAACTTTCACAGATCTGAAGGGACCTTGCATTGCAAACATTTATAGATGTGACCAAATCATGGAAGTAGCTCATGTGTCTTCTGGACCTTGTCATAGCTGTGCTGCTGTGTGTTTATGGTGGAGTGTGACAGTGTACAGCAGTACAGTTCTCAAACAGAGCCCAGGATGTCCGGAAGCATGAGGGCAAGCAGTGGTGCTGGGGGTGGCAGGCTGGTAGGAGGCAAAAAGCAATACGCATTGTGTAGTTGTGTTAAAGGTGTGTAAGACTCTCACTGTCAGACCTGTGAATGGACCTGCCTCACACACATTCTCCTGGAACGCAGCTCTTTGTTAAGTGGGGGGCTCATTGCTCAGTACATTCAAAGGTAGAACAGTTAGCAAATCCCAGTGATACCTCTACGTCCATGTGGTGCTCTTCACAACAGCTACTTAGTGTTGGTGGCTAAAACCGAGTGAGCAGATAAAGACATTGTGATGTATTTCTCCTGCGGAAATATTATTTGGCTACACCCTTTGCCATTTTACAGCATAGTGTATGGAAGTCCGGGATGGTAAGTGAGAAAAGCCAAAGAAAGGAAGACAAATACTGCATGTGGTCTTGTAATTGGTATGTAGACCTGCAAGTAAACTAGTGGTGATGAGAGATGACAAATGGATTAAAAAGGAGGATGGAGGGGGTCAATGCATACCCTAGTCATCCATCAATATATCACACTTGAACCTAAATAATAGGTAAATGAATGCACGTTAATATAGATTCTCTTAAATTCCTGTTGAAAACAAATTTTCCTCAGAAAAAGCAATCTTATATCAGGACAGTGGTACTGTAGATTAACAATTTCTGTCAACAGGGTTCGCCTGCTTCTGTGTGGTACCCATGCAGTTCCGTGAACAGTGGCACACCCCCTTAAGTCCAGTGCGTCGGAGGAAAGGTATTCAAATCCCTGAAGAACGGAATGAACAGAAGCAGAGAGAATGTGTATCTGCATTTTGAAACGACTGTTAAATTACTTTTTTGTTTCTTAGATCCTTCACACAATTTTTTTCACTTGAGCCTGTCAGCTAAATCTCAATAGAAGAATTGCTTAAAATCTGCCCCCAAATACATGATTTCATGGTGTTTTACAGAGTATCTGCCATGTGCCAAATTCCATTTCTCAAGGCCAGTACTATGCTTTTGAGATGTTGAGTGCTTTATTACTGGTGTAGATACACTCGAAAGTCGGTTAATAGCAATGAACATTTCTGTGTGTTTCCATGCCCTTTACAAGATGCTACTACTAAATTATGAGAAGAAAATTTAATTCACTCTACAGAAGATACATGGTTCTACTGAAAATTCATGCTATGGAAATTGCATTTTTTCCCTTCAAAGGGCAAATACGTGACAGAATGGGAAAAAAACAGATTTTTTAAGGTATGTTGTCAAATATTTATTCAGTAGTTCTTTTCATTGTATGACATGAAAATGGTGCTGCTACTTACTTCAAAAGAAACACCATTATGCTGTTCCAAAGACTCTTACTCGTTGCTTTCATGTTGCAGTTGTGCTGTGATTAGGGTTTAAATTAAAACATCTGTATTGCACAGTTTTTATAAAAGAGGGAAATGAAACCAACATTCTAAATGCATTTCAATGATCAATTTAAGTACTTTATTGAAATGCTTAATAATTTAGCACACTAAGATAGAAATATCATTTTCACACTGCATTTTGATTTCAGCTCCTTGAGAAGATAAAGTATCACAGCATAAGTCAGTTTTCATTATTGGATGAAAGTAACCAAATGGACAAAGCTAAACCGTTACCCATTTTGAAAAATATAAACTATTTGTTCATTATCTACATGGTTCCTGAGTTTCTCTGCTTTTGTAAAACTCCGGACAATGACTGGCTCATTGCTGAAGTGTACTGTATGCCTTTTGAAAGTGAATGATGTCCTTTTGTAGGTTTGAGTGCTACACTGACAGCAATACTCTTTCCTGCTTTTACGACCTGACACACTACAGTGAGATGAGATTTAAAGGCTCAATTTTACAAAGTTCAATTTTTCCAACACTTCATTTTGTAAATGAGGAAAATGATGCTTACAAGGTTTAGGAAAGTGGCCAGGTCCACAGAGCTAGTTGTGGAGCCAGATAGGGCTTGTCCGTGCATGTCTTGGTAGCTGGCTTCCAGGAGGAAAGGACCTAGGAGGGCAGCATGTGCTGATATCCGTGGTGTAACGGGCCCAGCCTGGCTGACTGCATCTCACCACCCTGAGGTCCTTGAATGAGGTGTTACAGGGACACAGAGTAGCTCGCTGTTTTATATACAGATACAAATAGATGTAAGTAACCTCAAAAAGATGAATGACAATGAAATATATTAAAATTGGGAATTGATGAATTTTGCCTATTTACCTTTGTTTTTGATGTTATTTCAGTGGAAACTGATATAGCTTCACAGTGACTGAATTTCACAACTACTTCACTGACTCCTGAATATGAAACACCCGTTGGGTCTTGTAAGCTGATACTTACTGGTCACAGCACACCACTGGGATAGACAAGAATAGTGTTGATTGACAATATTTCTGATGTGAGTCTTCTGAGTTTGATTTGCATGTGGCATTGTATGCTCCTGGGTGTGCGTGCGTGTGCAAGTGTGTGTGACAGAGAAGTGCACTGAGTGACATATACAATTCACTTTAATAATTATATCTAACCTATGTGATAGCACAAAAGACTCCAAGTGTTAAACTCTACATCATTGCATATCGTTTTGGAAAAATAGTAACTTTGTTAGTATTCATTGATCTCTGGATTTTGCATAGATCTGGTTCTTTGAAGATTTCCAACTCCATTAAGTGTACATAAACACTTGGACAGAATCAATCATGTGAAAAACTTTTTCCATTTAAGAGTAATAGTTATTGTAGAGTTATTGATACCTTAGACTTACAGGAGGACCTCATCATGTTCAGTAGTGAATCTGGAGCCATATTGTCATGAATACCATTAACTATTAATGCCACTAACTATAATACCAGGAACAGCTAGTATTATTATCACCTCACTGCATGAACCACTTTATTTTTCCACATTCCACTTTGTGTGTGTGTGTGACTGTTTTGTGCTGAATGTAAACTTCCTTACCTGCGGTTAAAATTCTGTACCAGGTAAACTGAGCATGGTAAAGAGGGCTGTAACCAAATCGCTAGTACCAAAGCAGGAAAATAAAGAAATGATATGAAAAGTTCTTCTTAGAGGAATGGATCTTGGCAGCAAGTCAATCATGCTTTAATATCCAGACCCAAATACGTGTAAGAGGAAGGGATTTCAGTCAGCGAGCTAGTGGCAACATTGACATACAGGTCTGCACTTCTGGGTACCTCACTCTGTCCATAGTGTGGCACGGTTGAGGGTTACCCAGGAAATCTGTCAGTCTATTTCATGGACACAGCAAGGGCCAAGGAGAGAAGATGTAATGAGTTAACAGATATGGTGGGGTTGACAAGCACCAAGCCATCTTAAAACTTAGGCAGCAGACTCAATGAGTATTTAAAACTCCGTCCAGTTCGCCAAGTCTTCACTTTCTTGATGCTGGGATGATGATCACCCTGTGGAGAAGGTGCCTTCATATACCAGATGGTGAAGTGAGTAGCCAGGACCTTGGCCAGCACTGTAAAAAAGCCGATTGGCAGAGACCTGGTCAGGGTCAGAAAACCATGAAAATGCTCTTCTGTCTTTCTTCGTACTTCAGTTTCCAACCCTAGAGATGCTCTGGGCCTTGAAAGTTTACTCTGAATGAAGAGGCTACACAGTGGGGTAAGAACAATAAACAAAAAGCGAACACTGCCCCAGTGATCCTTGATTGATGGCTGAATGGGCTTTTCTCCCCAAACCAAGAGAGATGAGAGGTAGCACTGCCCACACCAGCTCATGGGGGGGGGTCCTGGGTAGAAACAGGCACATGGCCCCGCAAGCACGACGCACTGCACGTGACCCCAGGGTCAGGTGATGGTCATACACGGAAAGGAGAACCAGCTGTAAGAACTTTTACAAGGCCTGGGCATCTTATTAGATGAACCTTGATTAGGTTGATCTAGCCAAAGAAATCTTATATTCATCTGTTCACAATTTGTACATTTTCCTACTTCTGATGTAAAATATATGCTAGAAAAATCTTGACCATGATGTCAAACAACACATATAGACCCACACATGTATAGACACATACAGGCAGAGTTTCACTGTACCTTATCAAATGTGTTGGGCCGTTTACATGGGTTCTAGAACACTTTTAATAAAAAAAGAGAAAATTACCTAAGTATCCACTAGGTGGCGAGTGTGCTATGTCGTGTCCAGCTCACCTAGCTAAGGTGGAGCAGTTTCATCTTGCACAGCTGGGATCGCATCAGATTGTTTCGTGGCCAAACACATGTCTGAAATGGGTTTTAGAAGCCCGATAAGAGTTTCCAGTTATTAGAGAATAACTGTGAGTCGTATGCCTTCCCTAAATACTAAGCAGCAAGGAAAGAATGCTTACAGATCTCGATGTGTTTTTACACCACTTGTCACTCACTGTTACTTGGCTTTTCCTCTGAATTCTGTCCCAGTTACTCTCGTGCAGTTTGGAATTAAGCACTCCGTTTTGGACTACAGTTTCTTTCCTGTAATTTTGCTATTGGCTAAGGACTGTTAAATATACCTGAGATCATTTCTTCCTGGCCTTTTACAAGGCTTTGCTCCCTCTTTATACTCCTCTTATGTGAAGTGCCACATTTGAAGCACCACGCAGAGGACGAATAATTGCAGGTTAGGAAGACGAGGTCAGATGATGTGAGTGGCCAAAGTTACTGCACAGTGAAGCTTCTGCTTTAGAAAACCTCTCACTTAGGAACCCTATTTTGAGGAGAGGGGTTGCCTTAATTTGATGCAACAAAAATCTCTAAGGCTTTCTTTTTTTGTTTTTTTTCTTTGTCTTTTTGAGACAGCGTCTCTTGTGCAGTTCAGGCCGGCCTTGAGCTCACTTTGTAGTCCAGGCTGGTCTCAAACTCACAATGATTCTCCTGTCTCAGCCTCCCAAGTGCTGGGATTGCAGGTGTGCACCACCACGCCTGGCCCTTTAATGCTTAAAGTGTGTTCTTTCAGTTTGACTCAGTTAACAAGATCTGATTTCTTCCCAGATTATAAATAACTCTAATCATTCATCTATTCTTTATTTTAGTGGTTTTGATCAGTAATAATATTTTTGTATATATCTATTAAGTAAAATGCAGTCAATGACCTGACCCATGTATCGCTGGGTAGTGATCAATTCAGTGTAATTAGCATATCCCTCACCTCAAGCATTTATCATTTATTATAGTGAGTACATTCAAATTCCTCTCCTATTTTGAGATATGCAGTGCATTAAATCTCTTTGCTTTTCTTGATTCCTTTGACGTGTTGTTCATATAATAATATCAATTACAAAGATAAAATGATCCTAACATAGCAATGCTGAGATATTCTTTCAAATGCCATCAATAATTTTAAAGCTAATTTTGAATATAATTGTTTATTTCTTTTTCTAAAATTCATTAAAATTTTGAACAACCCGATTTCTTCAATACATTATAAAGAACTCAACCCATGAAGAAAGATTATTGTTCAATCAAGGTAAAAAAGTTCTTAACCTTAGGTAAGTCAGCTTTCAAATTAAAATTGTGCCCTTTCTTTCATGAACATGAGTAGGCATTAAAAAGCATCTGCATAGTCCTAAGTTGTTTTTCCTAAAATTCTCCCTTTCGAGTGCTCTGATTTGCCTGCCTTTCCTTTTTTGACAATGCCTGTCTTCATTTTCTTAAAAATCTTGACGCTGTCAAAGTGGAAAGTAGTGTGACGGTGATGTATTAATAACTCATAAGCTCCTACTTTTCTCCTCAGGATTTGCTAGGAATAAAGAAATGCCTTAGAAGGAATTTTCGGAGATTGCGTTTCAAACAATGATCAGAACATTCTTTCACCACGAGCTTCAGCAATGTTCAAGCATTTCTTTCTTCTAGTCAGCCAAAATGCTGGTACTTTTGGAAATTTTCTGTCATGGAAAGTTGACGCCACAGTACCAAAGTGAAAGTCAGACAATTAGAACCTGGAATCTTCATTTACAGGCAGACTAAACACTAATTGTGCAAAACTAAAAAAACTTATGTGCAGAAAGATTGACTTTGCATAAATTCCTTCATATCTCTGAACCTCTGCATCTTAATCTGGTAAAAGACACATGAAAGGATATGATTGTACCAGGTACGTGGAGCTGATGGAGGTTAAATGAAATACGACATATATTTAATACATTCCTTGTTGTATAGTAAATTCTGAGTCATAGTTTCACTACCAGTTTTAATACTGTGAGTGAAAATGTGCCCGATAGACTATTAAGATTCATTGTAATTTAGTTTTATCAAATTTTTCCAGAAGAATGAATTTAAAACAATATATTTCTTAAGTTATCCATGGTATATGAACACAATTTTTGTTATTTTCCTTATTGCAAGGCAATAAGCTTGTCTTGAAACCAATCAGCATCAGAAAATTGTTCCTAAGATTGTTAGAAAAATGTAAGTTCTCCCAGAATCCCTTCCTCTTACTTCAATAATTAAAGTGTTCACTAAATATGTCAAAAATTACTAGAAAAATTAATGTTAATTACATTACATACCAAAAAAAATATACAGTAGCACCTTGGTTCACAGACACAAATTTCGGAAGACATGTCTACATTTGTGTTTTTGTCAGAGAGCAGTTTGCCATCACACTTGTCACCCAGTATAGAGTTTTCAAACAAAAAGAAACTTTGAGCAATTGTTTTTGTTTGTGAGGGAGATTATGTGCAAACAAAAGCATTTGTAAACTGAGCTACCACTGTACAAAACTTAGTGTACTGTGATTTTTGAAGAAAACATAAAACATTTATTGTTGTATAATAAATAAATTTTTTTAAAGAACAGGTAATCAAGAAACATTAATTGTTATGAAAAATACACTCCTACTATTATAATGAATAATACTGTAGTAAAAGCTTTACAGTTTCATAAATAGTGAGATAGACACAAAATACCTAGAAATATTCTAGCTGCACATTTGCATTTTAGTCAATAAATACATTAATCAGTATATTAAAAGATCATAAATTGTAAAATGCTGGAGATTTATCCAAACTGTTTCTCAAAAGCCAAAAAGTGCCTACTTCATGAATGCTACACTAAAAAATGTCATTTTTTCCAACAATAAATTTTCACATGTTGATAATATTTCAAGTTAAAATCACCACAATTGAAAAATTATAATGAAAGCATATTCAAAAACATGTAGTTCTGTGTAAAAATTTAACTTGGCAAGCCAGGGATATAGCTCAGTGGCACAATGCCTCCCTGCCAAGCACAAGGCCCTGAGTTAGATTCCCAGTTAAAAAAATTAATTTTATTATTGGGTTATTCAGTTGTTTCTGCAAAATTTGTAATTGTTAGAAAGAAATGCTCTCTGGCATGAGTGACTAGAATTGAAATTACTAAAAGTTTTGATTTGCATATCTGGTCCATTTACATTTACTTTAGTTTCTAGAATCACTTAAACATTTCCTTATCTGTCTGTTTCTCACTAATACCAGCACCAGTTTTGATGTGATCACCATGATGAGCTATGTGCATCACTGTACCATAGATATATAGTCATCTGACACAAGAAAATTATAAACCAAATGAAATCTTAGTATCTATGATTAAAATGTTTGCCATTTATATAAATGCCACTCAAGTCACACATGAATTGCGACAGCCTGAATTTACATGGCACTATTCTTAGACAATCCTGTTTGGTTTGGCTGCAGAGAAAAGGGAAAGCCAGTTTCTAAGAGTGAAGGAGAGCTAAGGGACAAGACCAATGGCATCCATTTCCAGTTGCCTGCAGGTTCTCATGTCTAGGTTTCCAGAAGTGGTTATTTTTCCTTTCTCTTAGGTTCCATGAATCCTCTTTATATCCAAATGGAACATTTCTCTTGTTACTGTTGGTGATGCTGGTGGAGTTTATTTTGTTTGGTTTAGTAATGGAGTTTGAACTGAGAACTTTTGTGCTAAACTGTACCTCCAGCCTTTTATTTACTATTATTTTGTAAATTTTGAGACATGGTCTCCCTAAGTTGCCCAGACTGGGCAAATTTGACATCTTCCTGCCTCAGCTTCCCAGATCTCTGGCATTTACAGACATGCACCTCCACACCTGGCCAAATTTTTCTATTTTTGCCTTAGCTAAACTAAGTAATTTTCTGTTTTGTGACAATGTAAGTGGATTTAATACATCTATATATAAGTGTTACATATTTCTTAGGAAAATAACAGCATTGGAAGTATATAGTACCCCTAAAATAAACCACCTAAAACATATATTTCACAAGGCTTAAGATGTGTCAAATCTCTCATGTTATAATATGGCTGAAGTTCTTGAAAATAAATTTGCCTTACAGAGTAAAATTTTCCAGATACAACTTACACTTCTTTCTCATTTAAATATGTAGCACAAAAATTGTAATACTAATCAGGAAAAATCAATCTTACCTACAAGTGTTGTTTCACATTCTTGGTAGCATGTTCTACTCATATTTACAATAAACATACATTTAATGTATCAATCATATATCAGAATAAATAATGATTTATTAAGATGTAATGCATAATTTAACTTCTTAAATGAAAGAAAATATTATTGGTCATACTAGCAATGAGATTTGTATCCAAAAATATTGTTATAGACTGAAGATAAAAATTTGAGTTTGCATTAAATATTATTTTGTACTTTGCATAACAAAGATGAATTTATTTTTCACTTAATAGGTATATGTCATCATTTAGGAATCAAAGTGGAGAAGCTATTAAAAAATAAAAATGCCTACCAAATAATACTGATGGGAATAATTTGTAGACAAGAGGACACACTCTACAGAAAAATTTAATTCTAGTATGAAATTTTTTTTCTGTAATTGACGCTTTTTCAATCAAAGTAAATTTGTTTATTTTTAAAGTTGGCTTTATTTTTTGACTTGGGGTAAAAAAAATTATAATGTTTACTTAACACATTATAGAGACAGATTCTTCTATTAGATTTTGGGAAAAAAGGTTGCTAGATAAGTCTAAAACAAAGAAGACTTCACTGTTGGTGGGAATGCAGACCAGTACAACCATGGTGGAAATCAGTGTGAAGATTCTTCAGAAAACTAGGATTAGAGGTCTATTTGACCCAGCTGTTCCCCTTCTGGGTATTTTCACAGAAGAATTAAAAACATCATACCACAGCAATATATGCATACCCATATTTATAGAAGCACAATTTGTAGTAGCTAACTGTTGGAAAGAACCCACATGCCCACCAACTGAGGCATGGATTAAAAAAGATGTGATATTTTTGTACAACCGATTATTTCTTAGCTATAAAGAATGATAAATTCAAGGCTTTTATAAGTAAATGGACGCAACTATAGACCATACTCATAAGTGAAATAAATCAGACTCACAAATACAAGCATCACATCGTCTCCCTAGTGTAAGAAAGTGAAAAAGTAAATAACATCCGAAAAGGGAAAGAAACTGCTCAAAAAGGAACGAATAACTGTGATGGGGGAGAAGAGAAAAGAAGGAAGGAATATACATATATATATATATATATATATATATATATATATATATATACATGTATATACAAGACAGCTAAGATAATTGTACTATAAATTTCTATTGGTTCATTGAAAGGAACAGTTAGTGCTTATACTATGGGAGCAATCTTCCATGCCTGTACCTGGAAATCTGAGCAATTACTTTGAAGATAACAATATGCAATATGACAATCATTGTTAATTTCCTGTCATCTTGTTTGGAAACTCTATGTCATTGTTATCGTTTTTTATTATTCTTTTTAAAATAAATAAGGAAACAAGATTCCCCAAACACGAAATTAGAGGAACTTCCTTTTTTTTCTGTAGAGAAGCTCCAAGTGAGACCACCAGACCCCGTCAAATGGGATAATCAGTTATAACAGAACTAAATATGATTTGACTAAGAGGCGGGGCTAAGAACAAATGGTCCTTGAGCATTCTTGTCACCAAGAAGACTGAAGACTGCTTCAAAGAGGTAGAAGGTGATGCTGCATCCAAATCTAAAGACCCACAGATGCAATTGTGTCAGAGGGCAGGCTTTGTCGGGTGGTCTGAAGGGAATGGGGAGGAGCACCGAGAAGGTCAGGGACTCATTTCAGACATTTCTCTTAAAATATTTGCAACTAACATGCCCTGGGAGGGGTATAGTTTTGGGGCTTCCATAAGGATTAAAGTAAAAATAACTTCATTCTTTATTTCATACAATTTTAGCCCAGTTTTACAGGAGGATCTCCCTACATTGATAGCATAAGAAACAAATGTGCTTATAAAGCTGCCCTTCTCATACTACTTGAAGGCAAAGATTATATTTTTTTAAAAATAAAAGAATAATTACAGGAAAAATAACATATGAAAATATATTCATGAAATAGTGAACATGTGACTTAAGCTATAGGAAATTGTCATTTTTTTAGGTTACAAAGTAGCAAGGCCATGTGTTTTAATGCATGAAAAATAATATAATTTTTAAAAAGTATGTTTGAGAAGTCAAAGCATATATATATATATATATATATATATATATATATATATAAAATTCAGAAAATTTTAATGGGTCTACTCTAACTTTATGGCTATATAATTTTTCAAACAAAAATTTCAGTTGAAGTGTTAATACTATATTGTCACTCAATTACTATTCTGAAGGGATTAATTCTGGCATTTTCTAATCTACTGTTAGACAATAGATTTAAATTCACCCCCTCAGAATAGATAGCAACCTTGACTGGATTCTCATATAATATTATTTTATAGAAAACAAATTATTTTATCAAAACAAGGGTAATATTTCAAGGAGTTGGCTCAGAGATATGTTGTTTATAGATTTTGAACAGATGTTTTTTCCTCAAGTTCTGGAAAAGTTTTAGAAGCTTAAGCATTTTAGTGTTTTTTTTTTTTTTATTATTACAGAGAAGCTACATCTGATAAAAATGATTGTTAGTGGTTAGTAGAGCTTCATTATTAATTCAGTGGACCATACTTCTCAATATTAATCATCCATAGCATGGTTGTCCCGACATGGTCTCATTAATCACAGGCTCTAGGGCAGTATGTTAATTTGAAGTCTATGTAAGATCTAGTAAATATTTGCTCCTTGGTAACACAGTGCTGAAACAAGGAACAAGAGCACATCATACCCAAAGGCCTTGCTATATCAGATTAAATGTTTGATAACACTGGCCTTTGGAGAAGCCCCTTCTCCACAGAATGTGTTACAACCAGATGGTCTGATCAAACTAAATGAGATCGTTAATGTGAGTCAGAGAATAATCTAGCATCTTGCTTATCTGCATTATCTTTTCCTTGTTTTCTTAACTGTTTTAAAAGTCCAATAATATCATTCAAACAATTTTAAATGAACACTTGATTTGAAATATGCAAAATAATGAACAGTGTCTAAGCCAGGAAGAATTAATTAAGGAAGAATTTCTCTCTTAATTACAAGAGAAATGTAAAGGAAAAATTTTGTTTTCCATAGTTGAGTGTTATGCATTGTAAATAAACAACTGCCAGGCTCCCTAGGAACTACTGCAGATCATACCGAAGAACTGCTTACTGGAACATAAACTTAAGCACAGTCTGGTCATCATCCTTCATAAATAAATTTCCCGTAGAAATTTGAAAAACTGTGCAGAATTGTTTTTCCTTTTGACCTTGTCCTGCACACTGCTTATCTCTTGCTCCAAGGGCTCACCCCTCTAACTCTATGCATAGGGCCATTGTCACCTACTTTCGAAAACTGGACTATACTAGCGATCCAGAGGAGGTTAACATACCATTATTCTGAGACAGATTAGCCATGCCATAATTAGAAGAAGTGATTGTGGTGGAGGTTTTAAGTTGGTGATTGGGACACATTTTAAGTAATAAGCCTGCCATGCTCTTCAAGGCTGTTACGTGTTGATTCTGTGCTTCTGTTGTGTTTTTTTTTTTTTTTCCTTTTGGTTTGAGTTTAACTTCTAAAATTATTGAATATTATTCCACTTTGGATTCCTCTCCCTTCTTTTATTCATGATTTTATTTCTGCGTCTCTGAATCTCATTTTTATTTTATTTTTATAAGCGGTTAATGCTCCTTTCCTTTGTGTTGATGTATACCTAAGGGTAATGGCAAGACACAGAGGCTGTCTGGATTGCTTGTCAGTGTCTGATTTTCTAACACTCACCATTCTCTTTTGGAAATTTATGCTCAAATAATGGTGGTGATACTGAGTTCTCCTTGTTTTGTTTCAAAATATTAATTGTCTCAACAATAAGAAGTCGTGACCAAAGTTTTCAAATCTCTTTGTTGATACTTGGTCACATTACCCATTCTTTCACTTTCTCTCTTGCTTTATTCTTGACTCATTTTATGTGTTTGGTCAATTTAGAGTTGAGAAACCAAAGAGTCTTTTATTTCACTATGGCCATTGTTGTCTTTGGAAAAGTTATTTAACTTTTGAGAGCTCCCTTTTTTCCATATGCAAAATATGAGTTATATACAGTCTCAACCACACTATCTTCTTGTACCAAGTAAAAACATAAACATGCAATTGTCTTCACATGATAATTAGGAGACTTTATTCTCTTTGTTTCTCTACAGATGCCATTGGCATTACTAATATTTGAGCAGGAAATACTTTGAAAAACAGCACAGTAACTGGATGAACCCTTCCTCACCAGGAGAGGACTCCGGAAAGATTCTACTTTCATTTGAACTATCATACTTAATATTAATTTCACTTCATCCAGTTATAGGTGATCCATTCTATTAAATTACATGTGTCTACAAAGTTTCCTGCAATTGTCTTTCTGCTTTCAATTTGCTTCCCCTACATTTATTTCTCCACATATTAACCTGTGTGCTCACTTGTATGAATGTCTCACGTTGACATTCTCTGATTCTCTGTCTTCAGATTCACACACACATACACACGCACATGCACACATGCACACACACACACATGCACGCACACACACACACACACACACATACACACACACACACACACACACACACACACATGCAAGGCTCTCATTCACCAGTCTTGATGGCACCTGTTGCAGTTGTGTAAAATATATTATCATTGGCTTTAACATAGAGGTATTTTCTCCTGACAAGATCATTTTTCTCTTGTACTTCAAATTGCTATTTCTAATTCTTCCCTGGGTTGGGTGTCCTATGCTTCCTTATAGCACTCGTCATCTTCTTGTTTTTCCTTCTGTCGTGTTGCTGCTAAATATAATCGCTCTTGTAGACCGTGGAGGGCCTTGCTTTCACATTTTTTAGCTTGCCACATAGACAATAACTAGAATTCAGGAGGTATTAATAAGCAGACAGATAAACTGGTAAATATCACAGTAGGACAACTTTCACAGATGCTACCTGATTATACTCAGACTTTCATGGAGACCTCAGTTGCAGTTGGGTGACTGTTATCTCAAGGAGTACCCTATCCCCTCCATAGGCCTTTTCCTTCCCATAAGTGCAGTAGCCTTTCCTAAAATAACAATTCTGAGATTTTAATAGTCACTATGTTTATAAATAAAATACAGGTGTAAGGGAGATTAAGCCGCAGGGCTTTAGAAGGATGGATGGAGTCACCAACTGTGAATATTCGGCTACCACACAGCATTCAGCTGTGATCTTTGAAATCCATGACCGGGGGCTGTAGAACTTTGAGAGCAGTACGACTTCCTATTAAGGGATATTTTAGTTGTGACAAATAATATATAGAAGAAGAGAAGGAAATAATGTGAGAGAGGCAATAGGGATCTATTAGGTCTAGGTTTAGTTGATAGACAACAACTTAGAGACTTTAAAGTGATAAATGTTACCATTATGTAATTCTTTAACATAAAAAACCATTTATATTCACTTGTTACAATTTTATGGCAAAATAATACAGTTTGTTAGGATTTGATGAGTGTAAGAGTGTGACAGCTGATTGGCATCAGTCACTCTTTTTACAAGGAAGGATTCTTGCTATATTGAGAGGCTGGACTATGGTTCCCCAAATCTCCTAAATTCTGAGATTAATGAGTCCAGGTATGTGTGAAGACACTGCAATCAGTTTTTTGGGATCACGGATGTTATACAAGCAGAACTCCATCTCAAGCTTATAAAAATTTTACATTCCTTGTAATGAAAATTTGGTTGATAGAATTAACTGTTGTCTATGCCTAGGAAGGACCACTGAGAGGATGATTAGATGTGACCTTCCAAGTCTCCTGCATTTTCTATAAAAACACAAATTGGAACAGATTATGACACTGTTTATAAGAAAATACACTCTCAACTAGTATAAATTCATCTACAGTGTATTGCAATGCTACTTTTAAGCAGAAAAGACACTCAGACACATATGGAGAGAAACACACAGAGAGACAGACAGAGAGACAGAGAAAGAGAAATCTTTTCTTATTAGAAGCTAAAATTCTATACAATACTCAGACACAATATTTAAAGTACAATTGGAACTAGAGGTATTATAAGTTATACTTGAAAGTAATTAATTTTCTTTATAATTGTTACCATGTAAAATTTCTGGTTCAGTTCCTTTTAAATAAAATTTAGAGTGGTTATTTAAAATAATCTCTAAAGCGCAGTCTCTAAACTTTTATGGAATCACTGTTGGAACAATTCTCCACAGCAGCTACATATGCAGAAGACAGTTCATCTGCTTGTCCTCGGGAGAGCTATTCCAGTGTATGACGTCCTACACAAAATAATAGTTATTTTAATATTAGCCCCAGATGCTACTAAGACTAAGACCACTAAGACACATGCTATAAATTGTGAAATGTTATGTCACTGAGTTATTTCTCAGGTGATAACATTTATATATCATGCAGTGCCAAGGACAGGTTGGGGGAAAAGGGATACTATCACAGATTTAGATTTAAATTTGGTTATGATTTCAAACAGTGATGAGATCAGTTTCCTGTAATAAAAATGAGGGAACTTCTTTTTAAAGAATTTGAAGTCAATTATTGTTGTTGTGAATAAAATTTCTAATATACCTTCTATTTATACATTACTTATTTACCGTGGAAGCTGGTTTAAAAAAATCAGACCCCCCCAAATTCAAAGACCCAATCCAAAAATGGGCAACTGAGATGAACACACACTTCTCACATGAAGAAATGCAAATAACAAATAAATACATGAAAAAATGTTGAACGTCATTGGACATTTGAGAGATACAGATTAAAACAACACTGAAATTTCTATGTTATGACTACAAAGTTTTACTCTTATATATTAGATTCTGAGTTCTATGGTACGGTATTAGCATAAATATATTATTTTAAAAATGATGTTCCATACAAAAATTACAGATTGAAAGCAGTAAGTTATTTCTACAAGTGCCTGGAATGCTCTAAAATTCCCACACTATAGTTACTTTAATAGAAGTCAGTTATTCCTATCTAAGGAGTTTAAAATTACTCAGGTTAATGCTGCCAGGTAGGAGATAACTGATATTTTAAAGTAGATATAAGGAGAGTGAACACAGTAGATTGTCTTCGAGCATATTTATTGACTGTTTCAGATGCTTTATTGATAGGGACCAAACGGATCATGGAAAGCAGGACTTCTATGATACTTCTCTTGGCATTTTTCACTCTTGTTGTTATTTTCTCTTCTGTCCATTATTCTTTTGATTTTTATAATAATACAGAAGTTTAAACTGTCCAAGCAGATTCACAGGAATCACAGGTACTATCCACCACCAATCTTTACTTATAGTTTGGATGATGCCAGCCAACATTAGGAACAGATAAAGCAGTCTTTCGCTAGAGGATACGGAAACCATCAGATAACAACCAAATTATCCTTTTCCTCTTTTATTTGTTCATATTTTTGTATCAAGAATTTTTGAGAACAAAATATATTGAAACATTGTTCATAAATAATTGTTTTAATCTGGGAGGAAATTTCTTTTTCCACTTTGATATTTACATGATTTACTAACCTTCATTTAACAGGCAACCCTGCAATATAAATCCACCACGCCTCGGTTCTTTCCAACTGTACAGTTTCAATTGTTCAGACGCATCCCTAAGTAACCATGCAGTGGATAATATCCCATATCTTCTGTGTCAGTCCAGCATCATCTTAGGGAGGTCAGGTCAAGGCCAAGTCATACTAACAGAGGAGATCTGGTTGACGTTGCTCACTGTGAACACGGTGAGCTCCCCAGTTAGGACAAGAATGAGCTATACATCCCTCCCCAATTTCCCATGCAATTAACTTCTTTATATTAATGTATCCATTGTATATCAATTTCCATACATACAGTATCAGTGCATCTCTTTTGGTAAAGATATTCTTATAGGAGGTGATAAGAACTTTACCAAATTATTTGAAATATTCTCAAGCGATACACTTTTTTGAAAAGAGATGTAGTGGAGAGGATATGACATTGAATTTCCTTTCAACCCAAGTTTGACATTAAATTGCAGTCTACTTGCCTTATAGCAGCAGGTACATTATTATTTAAATTTCCTAAGAAGCGGTTTCTTCATGTGATAATAAAGCAATATGGCAATTACAGGACAAAAGGGAAAGTACTGACTACAGCGCATGTAGCAAGTGCCAAATAAACATTTATTTCTCTTGCTTTTTGAAACTAAAAGATTTCGGATTTTTTTCTCCACCAATCAGTAATGTTATATGTTCACTGGTTCTTATTTTAACTTTTTAGTGTTTATTTATCTCCTTTAAAAATTATGCATTCCTCCTCTATTAGCCTGAATGTGAACTGTTTTTCCAAACTCTGTACCTAAATTTTTGTTATTCTACATTCTTAAATTTGCATTCCCTGGAATATGTCAAATATTTTATTTTCAAAACAAACTCATAATTTGAATTGTCACCTTAATTTAAGTAAAACTAAAACCTCATAAATCTCAAACATGGTTTAAATTAAATTTTAAACATGTAAGACAGATCTCTGATCATACTCCCTATTTCCATCCTAATTATGACTTACATTTACAACTTCTTTCAGTATACTGTCATTAAAAAGATTTATAGACTTTTTTCAAAAACTGAGTCCAAATGCTTCTTATATCATGTTACCCAATATTCATTAAAAATATTTCAGTATCTACTATATAGTTTGTGCTATATGTGTTAGTAAATGTGTAAAAATCATGGTTCCCCTTCTAAGGGTACATGGATTTGATAGACATTAGTAAGTTACTCAGACTATAACTGTAACCCAGAATACAAAACTATGATGTTAAAGTTTATGCAGCAAAAATCATAACTAAATTCCTTGTCCCAATTTGGCAGTGTTGAAAGACTGGGAAAAACTAACAACGCAGACTGGATTCATAGCAGAAGAGGCATACAAAACATTTTCAACTTCCCAGGTAATGGTTGTCTTTCATATCTGCCATAATGACTACCATAACCAGTCAAATTTCCATCTTCTCCTGCCTGGAGTAAAAGAATAAATTAGCTGCTGGAGGGAATGCATGAAAGGAAGAGACATGGAAGCTCTTAGGAAACTCAGAGGGCCTAGACTTATTAAGACAGCTGTTGTTCAGTGCCTCAGTGGGTGCCAGAAAGCACAGATGATGCCCAGTCCAATATATACCATGAGTTCTCTTCTTAAGTAACTATGGCAAAGCTGGATGCATAAGTTAGACACAGTAGGGGATTCTGAAGAACACATAATAAAATACAAAACTTTCAATGATGTTGAAGAATTTTCCAGTTAATATTTCCAGACTGTGCTTGAGCATGGACAATTGGAACTATAGACGTTGAAATTTTGGATAAACGAGCCCCTCTACCAAACCGTACTGTGCAAGTGACACTGACATCGTAGCTGCTGAAGTGATGCGCTCATCGAATTTGCTGCGTTTGCCTCTGGTCTGATATGTCGCACATCTTGAGCTTATTTCCCAACTTCCTCTCTGTTCCTTGCTTCCTGCTCTTTGTTTTTCTGGCACGGGCTGAACTCCATGGCCACCTGGTGCGCTAGCTTGGCCTCAGCACTCTCTTGCCACAATACTCCTGTTGATAAAGAGGTCTGAGATAGTTCTTCATAGTTTTATTCTTCTCGGAAAAATATTTTTATTATATTCTTTGCATATTACCAAGTACATAACTTAAAAAAGAGCTGTTCAAAATGTTTTTCTTTTCTTAATTGCTAAGAACCTGTGACAAAAGTAACTCGCTACGTTTGGGTGAGCAGTTTTCATAATCTCACTCATATATATGATACTTGGAAACAATTCAGATCTTTCTTTTAACTTCTAGACTAAGATTTAAAAAAAAGCTTTTATCCTGTAAAATCTTCTATCAGAGCCCTGGGCAGACATGTAAAATTGCATTATTGGAGAGATTGCTGCTCTGCCTGCTTCCCGGTACTGGCAGTGGTCTCTCTCTGCACGGTTGGCATCGCCTCTGCTTGGAACGATCTCCAGCTTCTTTCTACTCATTGAAATCAGAGACTCTCAGATTAATTCTCTTGATAACACACTCTCAAATCATTATAGTTTTGGCTAGAAGACTCAAAATAAGATTTAAATTTTGAAAGTTCATAAGCAAGCCAGCTCTATGCACTGCTCAATCACTGTACTAGATTAGTCATGTCCCTGTCCATCAGTCTCTCCACGGTGGCTTTATTTCACTTGAGCATGTTCTGACTTGGAGGAGAGCTGTCCTGAAGCACTGTTCTGTCTGCCTTTTGAAACACGGTTGTTCCGTTCTGTTCAGTTGTGTCCCTTTCCCTCCAGAAACCACCAATACCCCACGTATTTCTTTACTGAAAGAAAGTTTTTGTGTTGATCACAACACGGCAACAAGCCCCAAAGGAATGCATCGTTACTTGACAACCAGCAAGCTGTGTTCACATTTTAATCAAGTTTTGGCTTCAATCACAGCACCTCTCAAGGTTGTATTCTGTCTTCTAAACTCTAATCATTTCCTCTCCTCCACTCATGTTGCGTTTGGCATAATCAAGTTTGCATCGTCAGGGGTATCGTCCTTCAAATCAGAGAATGGTACTTGCACGCATGTAATTCTCCTGCTTCAGATAAACGTAGGTTTCTGAATAATGTCAAATTAAGATATCTAGACCCATTATTGCCTTGGATTCACTTTTCTCTCACCTCACCACCATGTAAGGAATACTGACATCTCCTTCTTTGGATGAATCCTTCCTAGTAACAAGAGTGATTAGAAAAAGACTAGAAATGCCCATAGAAAATGATCCCCAAAATTCTTTTGTGCTCACAAAGTGCAAGACAGATATTTTGTGGAATCTTGTCTTTTTATATTTTGTCAAATAGGATATAGTTTGTCTTATTGAAATATAGTTTTTCAAAGCTTGATTTGATCCTATGAAAATAACCTAGCAACTTTAACATTTTTCTGACCATTTTATCATACAAATAAAAACCTACATAGGAAACAGCCAAAAAATACATGCTTAGCATCTGTTAACCACAAGGTGTGCCATGTAGGGTTTCAACAGCTGAGACATGTTACTGTTAAAGTTGCCCTTAGTGCAAAGAACAGTGCAATGTTATGTAAGATGAGAATTGAAACGTTAAGAAAACTAAATGACCAAAAAGACAGACTGAAAAAGGTATTTCAAGTCACACAATCAAATTTCTCAAATACACATTATTATACAGAAATAGAAATATTGAATGTTTCACACATAGCTAACAAAATTAACCTGAGAAATAGAATATTTTGGTAGACTAGTCATCTGAAAGAATAGAAATATATTGATCTATTTTTTGTAAATTTATCTTTTATCAGAAACAAAAACCTCATATAATTTAGATTTAACTAGCCTGCACACAAATTTTAAGTTTTGCATGTTACCTTAAAACAAGTTTTAGTTTAAGTGTGGTGGTCTCCAAATATCTGATAAATTAAGCAAACTATAGCTGAAGTACAGGTATATGGATAAGTAAGTTCTTATCGACATCCTTGGTGAGATTAAAGGAAAACTAACAACACTAAAAGCTATTATCAAACCTCACAATATCTTATTACCCATAAAAAAGGAAAAATCCATATTAAAGTGAAAACTCAATTTGTCTTAAAAAGAAAAGTGTGGATACAAGTATCTTCCATGTCCACTAATTTCCAGCACTTCCTTAAAGATTATGACACAAGCAACAAATCAGAAAAATTAAAAATTACTACAACACTTGCAAAAGAATAAATGGCTTTATTTTTTTGTTTTATTGCAAAATTAGCATCTGTTAACCACAAGGTGCGCCTTGTAGGGTTTGCTCCACATCTTTCTCCTGCCGTCTGGGAGAAAGAGCCTTGATAGCAGTTTATCAGGATGACCTACTCTGACAGCTATGCAGAACCCTCTCCAGCTGTTCAAACCTCCTGCACTGCCCCTGTTCTCCTTTGCTATACCACCTCAAAGCTCCTGTCAGCCCCTGGGAGGTAGACCTTGGACCTTTTCATCTGTCCTCCCTGCATGCCCATGGATTAAAGCTCCATATTGGCTTCCTACCATCTTTCGTCTCCTTGATTGGTGTCTGGGACATGAGACACTGGCTAGTTTGTCAGGACCCTGGAGCTGGGGCTTTTCCCCAAAACTCGGATGCAATTTCAAAGAGATGAAAAGCATCGTCAAGATATATTTATTGGTCCTAAAAACTGTCTGTACCTTCACGCCTAATCTATGTAAACTATGGGATAAGTGTTTCAGATGTTAAGCCACCAAATCTGTGGTAATTTGTTGCATATCCATAAATTTCAGTTTTGGTAAATTGCATTTTTTTTCAAAGGTTTGTGTCCAATTTACCTAAGATTATAAGGATAAAATTCTCACAGCATTATGGTCATTTTGATGAGTGTAGAATTTGTGATAATAGTCTGGTGATCATCTGATACTGGCAAGTGGTAACTCTTCTTTTTAATTTTTTCTTGATCCCTCTTATTGGGAGTGTATTATTTTTGTCACTTAAAGCACCAAACTTGATTTTGTAATTTTCTCTTATTTTCACTCATTTCCTTTTCATTTTTCAGGTGAAGGTACTGTCTGTATTTTTAGTATTTTGGTTTATTTCTTTTTTAATCCACATGCATTTCAGCACATGCATGTAGTACGCACTGTTTCCTGTTCTTGCCGTTTATAATGGACTGAATATTGATGCTCCTTCAAACTATATGTGTTGAAATCTGTTCCTCTCATGTGATATTATTTTCAAGTGAGGCTTTGAAAGCATAGTTAGCCTTAGAAAAAGCCATGAGGAAGAGACATTGTGATAAGATGACGGTTATTTGCAAGCAAGGAAATTACTCTCCTGAATTGAATTCTCCAACACCTCGATCTTCTACAGAGCTGTGAGAAATAAATGTCTGTTTTGAGCTCAGTAAGCATCTGGACCTTTGTTATGGCACCCTGGCCTGACTAATGTACCCTTATTATTTTCTTCCTTTAGCTTTATACTTTCAGTTTAATTTTGTGTTATTTTTCTACCTTCTTTAGATGGAAACTTTTATCACTCATTCCAAACTCTTCCTTCTTGATATGAAATAATTATTTTGGTGTCTCACTATGAGCAAAACAGTGTCTAGAAACAGTCCCATGCATGTTTGGTTGAATGATTTTTTCAAAGGCGCCACAATTTTAATGAGAAAAGAGAGCTTTTGCAACAAATAGAGCAGGAATACATGAATAAATGCATAGCAAGAAGTGAAATTCTCCTAGTTGCTATATCCTAATGCATATAAAAACTTAAAACATGTAATAAATAATTCTTGAACATAACATAGAATAATACCTACATGGTCCCAGGGAAGGCAAACTTTTCTTTTATAAAGCCAAGAAAACACTATTCATAAGAGTTAAAAAGATAAGTTATATTTTTCTAACTATCTGTCATTGAAAGATATTATTAGATAGAGTAAATAAGCAAGAATCTTCAGTTGGGAGGCTATATTCACCTCATATATAACTGACAAAAAGCTAGAGTATATATATATATATATACATACAGAGAGAGAGAGAGTGTATATATATATATACACATATATATTCACATATCAATAATGAAAAACCACGAACCTAATTTTAAAAATGGCAAAATGGGTGAAGAGTCACTTCATAAAATAGGATGTGGAAATGTTCACTAAATACTGAAAATGTATAATATATTTCATTAGAGAAATGCAAATTAAAATCATAGGACCATGTGATACTCAAAAGAATTCGTTATTTGATTTTGTTTAATCAAACAGGTTGATAGACCACATGTTGACAAAGAGGTAGAGTTGTCATACAGTGTTGGTGGCACTTAGGAGGCTCAGCTCCTCAGAAAGCAATTTTAAATTTTGTACAAAGATAATTTGTGTAAGTATAAATGAATTTATACATTAATCCAAAAATTATACCTGTATATATTTACCAAAAACTAGTAAATTTAAAAGTACATAAAATGACTTGAATAAGATATACTCAGAACAAATTTATACATAATTGCACCGAAACTAGATGTGATTCAAATGCCCATAAAGATGGATAAAGAACTTGCAATAGAGACATACAGCTGCGTTCTTCACAGGAATAAAATCCTTGTGGGATTACCTACAAATACATCTGAATCTCAGATTGTGCTGAGCAAAGAATCTAAAGCCAGTATATCCGCTCAGTGCCATATATAATTTAGCATAGGCAAAATTAACAGGGGTTTTGTTGTTGTTGATGTGTGGTGTGTGCATCTGTGTATGTGTGTGTCTGCAAATGAGGAAAAAGAAACATTCTGAAAAACAAACATTCTATCTGTGTACAGAATCAGTGAGCAGTAAGGGCAGGTGGAGTCTAGAAATTTCTCATGTGCTTGGGGTTGTTCTTAGTATCTCTGTGGATGTTGTGGAACAATATTTTGTCCAGAAAAACTTATGAAGCAAAGAGAATATTATGTTTTGGTGAAGGCATCAAACTATGTTTAGTTTTATAACTTTAATGATATATATTTATATATATATATATATACATTTTTATATATGTGCATATATGTACATACATGCAAAGCAGCCTTTGATTCATTACAGGTAACTTAAGTATTTGATATTCTGGTATCACAAATACAACCATAAGTGTGAATATTTTGTTAAATGAAAAAGCCCATCAAAACAAAGTGCCCCAAATAGAGGAACAGGCAAATGATCTACGACACACATATGGCAACAATTATTACAGCCAATTTTAGGATGAATTAAATCTATATTAAAAATTCAGAAGTTTGGAATAATGTAGCATGAAAAAAAGAAGGAATATTCATAGTGCCATGTTATTTGTATTATGAATATTGCTTGAATGACTTTTAAAAGTCATACAGGTTACTTGAATTAGTATGGGGAAAATATCAAAGGTTTTATTCTGAGGCATTTATTTTACTTCCCTTAAAATATTTTCAATTGGAAGAATTGTTTTTCATTTTTTAATTTTTATTTAATGTTTTTCTCATTTTGGTTTGGTACACAGATGAACGTGTTCCATTTTGCAGATTCATATTCCACCTTTCTGCCCTATGCTCCCTAGTTTTACATTTTTTGGAGAGTTTCACTGTGTATTTTGCTTGTATCTATCTCCCTTTTGCCCGCCCTTCCTCTTCCATTTTATTTTCTTCATCTTGTTTTAAAAAAGCTTCCCTCTGTGAATCTTAGAGATGACAAGAAAATAGAAGCAAAGTTTTTAACTTGAGTTTCCTGGAAGGACTTAGGATAAACTCAGTGGGGAATGGGGAAAGCGACATTGTAGCAAGTCAAATGGAAAGTAAATTAGGAGGGAATTCAATCTCTGTCCTCTGGGTAAATTTAAATATATCTGTATGCACAGCAATAGGTATGTGTTGTAACTTGTAATTTCTTGTCTTTGTGTGTGAATATCATTTGTTTGCTTTTAGGTGTAAGCTCGCCAAAGTATAGGGAGAGTAGGATGTAAAAAACAGATTAATATGTCTAAGAAATTCCAGAAGGGAGGAATTCTGAGAGTTCCAATTGTCTGTAAAAGTTCTAGCTAAAGGAAGGCCCTCAGAGGATAGATTTAGGGGCACTGGTGAAGAAAATACTAGTTGATCATGATGCAAATTGATCACAGAACACCTTGAGGGCATTTTATAGAAAAGCTCTGACATTGATATTAAAGAGATTGTTTAGAAATTAAAAAGAAAAACAGCATTGGAATTTGTCTTTTGTCATATTTCCCAAAAGACTTTTTGTTCCCTCAATATTATCTGATTTCTTAGCAGAAATTTCATATCCAAAGTACATTAGAGGTGATTCAAAACTTTTAAGAGTTTTAAATAAAATATAAGATTATAAGTAATTCAATGTTCATATAATGCATTTATATGAAGTTGGAAGCAGTTTCTCTGTGTCTCTAAATATTGTTTTGATTTTTTTAAATTAATAAATGAAAGACTTTGAGGTAATGAGAATCATAAAGATTTGAAAAGCCATTTCTCACCCAATGTATATTCAGGGTTATAATTCTACCAATGAACTTCGTTGTACAACTTCATCTTCATTCTTATATTTTGTTATGTGATTTATTAGCCACTTGTGAAATATCTAAATGAAGGGTGCAATGCTTGATATTGGAAGAAAATATGAAATTCATATGCCACTTGTGTTATTTATTAACACTTTTAATTTCATTTAAATTAATATATTTAATAAGATTTGTCTTTTTAAATAAAAGAAAGATTACTAACAAAAGATACACTTTAAAGGACTAGTTTAAAATTTCTAAAGCTATCTTTGATAAACATTAAAGTATTAGATCATATTGAAATTTAAATATGTACATTAAACTAATTTTATAAATTTTAAATAAAACAGTTGCATAAGTACTTGAGCAGCAGTAATGGAAATACATTTATAGTAACTAATGAATTGAATAAATAATAATCTGCTAATATACATATATAACTATGTATATATTGTTTTTGATTTATTATTTCAATTTCATAATAATACTGCTTGTTTTTCAATTTTAATAATACTCATAATAAACATTCTTGATAGAAAAAATACTTATGCTGTATCTAGTATTTGAATGTTTATTTTTTCATTGTTTTTTATTTTTTTAGAATTCAAATTTTTAAAAATTATTTTGTATGAGTATAGCCAGTATTTATTGTATGCATACTATACATGTGATATAATCAACTATGATTATAATATTACATAAATATATTTTCATAACAATATTTTAACAATATAATTATAATACTTTAAACATTTGTAACATATTGCTATGAATATCTGTTAAGATATTCTCTCTGGTTTAGAATGCACTTGTTTCAGTTTTCTTGCGCTTTTCTGAAGAAGGTCTGGAAGTCCCCTTTCATGAATGTCTTTAATTGCACTGTGTTGACTACCTCAAGGTCCTGAACTGACACAAAATATTTACTTGCATGTTCATTTTGACTTTGGGGAAGATTTAGCAGTCAAATAGTGTTGGATCCATTGAATAAGGTGAGTGAGGACAATTTATAATATTTTTATCTGAGAGAAATTGCCATAAATATTTTGAATTGATCAGAAATGTGTTGAGTATTGTTGTCCATTTTTCACATTGGAACAATCATGTGTGCTTTAACTACATAAAGGAAAATTACTATCCTTATGTTAATTTTAAGCAAATGATAAGAAACATTTTATTCATACTGTTATTACGTTTACTTAAAATGATCACTTATTAATGCCTTAGTTGAAAAATCAAATAACTAGAGTGATAAAGTTACAAAATCATATTTATGTATAGTATAATTGAGAATAAGTGTGATGATTAAATACTAGAGTTAAAATTAATCATCTATTCAAGGAAGGAATCTTACTTCCAGGAATCTATTCTGAAAATAAGCATTAACAACGATGATACTCCCCCAGATTAGCCCTCTTTTCATTCTTATTTTGCGTGAAGCCTGGTCTCAGCCCAAAATTATTTTGTATAACATCATTTATGAAAGTGAATAATTAGAAGCCAAATGAGAAGCACAGAATAGAGAAATAGTTAAAGAAAGTAACAAACTATTAAAAAATGTGTCTTTTTCTGCAGGTCTGAGGGAGTTTGAAGGAGTACAAAGTTGAACAATATTTATAAATAAATTTGTATTTTATTAGTGATTACTTTTGAGATATACAAAGACAAAGAAATTATGAAAGGGGAAGGAGCTTGCTTTTACAATTCACATAGCAAACAAGACTTCTTAGTCAAATAGGGATGTTGGTACTGATAGGGCAAGAGCAACTACATTTTCTTTCTGTAACTCCATTTTAAAAGTCATTTAGGTTCGCTGAAACTGTAGTTGAACTCACTCCTTCACCCTCTCACCTGGAGCTAGCCATAAAATCCACTAAAGGAAAACAGAGCTATAAAATAAGGAACAAACAGCAAATTGAGAAATAGGTTAATAGGTTAACATTAGACAAAAATGGCTGCCCAAGGTCTGCCTGATCAGTACATGACTAGAGACTTCTGAGAAATGTAATCTTTGTGTCAATTATGTGGCATTCTGGTAAAATTCCTGAAAATGAGGTAGTATAGTTGGATGATTGCTATGGAAACCTAAAAGATACTTAAACAGGAAGCAATGTCCAACCCGGGCCGACACCTTCCCTGGTTTCTTGTCAGGAATTTTGGGGAAGCTTTGTGCAAAGATTTGGTGCCTTTGAGTGAGGAAAACCCTGAGATATCTCTTTTGCTGTTTGTCAATGACTTGCTGCTGGTATCCAAAACTCAGAAATTGTGCCAAGAAGCAACAAAGAGACTATTGGGTTTGTTACAAAATAAGGGATATCAAGTGTCAAAGAAAGAGGCTCAAATATGTGTGCAAATTGTAAAGTTTCTTGGGTTTGTGCTGAGGGGAAGAACCCATTCCCTGTCAACCTCTCACACCCAGGCCATTTGGGACTTAAAAGAACCCTCATCCAGGAAAGACTTCAGGCAATTTTGGGGCACAGTAGGACACTGTGGTCTGTGGGTCTCCAACTTTGCAGCTATTGCTAAAACCCTGCATGAGGCTTTAAAAGGGAGGAAATGACCCTCCCTTAGACTGGAACCCTGATCACCAAGTAGCCTTTGAGACTCTGAAGGAGCAATTATCGAATGCCCTTGCTGTGGCATTGCCTGATTATACATAAAAAGAGGGCAGCACTCAGAGTGTCCTGACCTGGACCTTGGGCCCTTAGAAGTGCCCAATAGCCTATTTAACTAAGAGACTGGATTATGTGCCAGACAGATGGCCTCCTTCTCGGAGCGCCACCACAGCCCCCACTGTACTAGTAAAAGAGGCTGATAAGCTGATTTTGAGACAAAAATTGGAAGTGTTTGTTCCTTCTGCAGTGAAGACTTTATTGAGGTAGCCTGGAGGTGAGTGGCTTTCAGGTACCAGGCTGGTCCAGTATCAGGGCATACTTCTGGAGGATCCCTGACTCACTATTAAGGCTGCACAGGCCCTCAACCCTGCCTCCCTCCTGCCAATGTCTATGGAGCCACCTGAATATGAATGTGTGGAAGTGAATGAGGCCATCTACTTGGCCAGACTTGATCTACAGAATATGCCCCTCCAGAACACTGATTTGACCCTATTTTTGGATATGAGCAGCATGGTAATGGATGAGGATCAGAGGGTGGGAGTGGCAGTAGTCACCCATGAGTGCACTGACTGGTCCTAGGCTTTGTCTCTTGAGACACTGGCACAAAAATTTGAGCTAATTGCTGTCACTTGGACCTTGCAGGTAGGAAAACACAAGCAGGTAAATGTTTATACTGACTCACACTACGCTTTTGCCACCTTACATGTATGTGCATGACACCATCTACAGAGAGAAAGACCTCCTAACCATGGGAAGAAAAGACATTAAAAACTCCCAGGAAATACTAAAGTTGTTATAGGCCAATGGCTACCCACTAAGTAGCTGTAATTCACTGTCTGGGCCACCAAAAAGGCAATTCTATGGAGGACCAAGGGAACCAGACAACCGATCCAGCAGCTAAATGAGCTGCTGTTGGAGACTCACTCCCTGTAGCCCAAGGCTTAGTGGCTCCACTTCACCAACCACCCAAATATTCCGAAGCAGAACTGAAGGGGCCAAAATACAGGTGGCTACAGAAAAAAATGAGTAGCAAATTATACCAGGAGTAAAGGTGTTCCTCTTTGAAGCTATGGGACATTTTGTAATCCAGGACCTACACAGATGCACCCATTTGGGAAAAACAACCATGGCAGAGTTCCTTGGCTATCACTTCGTTAACTCTAGACTTTGGATTTTGTGCATCTCTGTGGTTAGCAGAGGTGCAGCTTGTGCTTGTAACAGTCTAGTTTCTCATCTGCAGCAACAGCTCAGATTTTGGAGACAAGAAACATAGCTCTTTGACAATATCAAGGTGAAATTTACTGAAATTAAACCTACTAGTGGAAACAAAAGATATTGTAGCCACACCTACTCAGGTTGGGTGGAGGCCATTCCCATGAGGACTGAGACATCCAGAGAGGTGGTAAAGGCCCTGATGGAGTTAATCATTCCCTAGCACAGGATCCTCCTGATCGATTTTTATAATGGACCTGCTTTCATGGGTTGAGTGGTTCAGAGCCTTTCTACAGCCTTAGGGCTACCACATAAGCTACACTTGCCTACTGTCCACAGAATTTTGGCCAGATAGAAAGACAGAATTGAACTTTAAAGGCCACCCTAGCCAAGCTTTGCCAAGATATTGGGGTAAACTGGGTGACTATGCTTGTGATGGCCCTGTTGCAGTCCTGATACACCCTGAGAGATTAGGATAATCCTAGAGGATATTAATGACCCTGCTTGGATAGGGCTTACTTGGGAGGTTAGCATGCACATACAGAGGATGGGAGGATAGAAGGACTGAGGGATTCTCATCCACATAACATGAACAGAGATAACCCTCAGAAAGTCAGCTATCCCTTTTCCCTCCCTCTGTCATGAGTTACACCAGTCTGATAGTCCCAAACTAAAAATTTTTCCTAACACCCCAAAGGGTAACCTCTCCACCCCAAAAGCTGTTCACACTAATGTAGAAAGAGAGAGTGTCCAATCAGATATTTACCAGCTTAATGAAACTCATTATCTTCTCAATGAGTGTAATCTTACCTTAGTTGGGAGCTATTGGATGCATATAAGACAAAGTCTTCCCTTCTATGATGCGATAGCTTCCTTAATGGAGATGAGCCCTAGTCAGACAATCTGCCTCCCAGAGGAAGAAATGCCACTTCCCCTTTATCTGGCAGAAACTGTGTGTGGATAGGGATTTTGTGTGGGAGAAGGAGACAAGCAGCTTGCCTGCAGCCAAACCACGACACAAACTTACAAGGCACCACAGGGATCCTGGCTATTCCTCACTAATGGGTTATTTAAGTGTCTCAACTAGAGACAAAAGTTCACACAGCATGGCCCCTGCCTCTTGGTCATGCTCATCCCCTGGGTGACAGCCACACAAGGGAGCCCAGAAACCTGACATCTGTTTCCTGGCCAACAGAAACAATCCAGATGAGACATTGTGGTTTTACCGATACTGGCCAGGATGAGTTTAGCACCTTCCTAGGTATAGGTGCTGGAGCAATGGTGCATTCAGAAACAGGCCTCCAAAAGCTCAATAGGTCGACTCACAGTATAGAACAAAGTGTAGCAGGGGTTGGATGTGTGGTCAGACAATTACATGATCAGGTAAACCCCTTGGTAGAGGTAGTGTTACAAAGCAGGTTAGGATTTAGCCTACTTTTTATGGAATAAGGGAGACTGCACCATCCTGAAAGAAGAATGTTGCTTCTATGCAAACAGGGTCATAATAGATACCTTGGACAAGTTCAACTCAGAGCAGAAGAAAGAAAAAAAGAATATCATGGCAGACGAGGATGGTATGGACGGTTGTCTAATTGGAATCCCTGGTTGAGTTCTTTGATTATTAGCCTGGTAGGACCAGTTTTGCTAATAATGGTCCTTCTGACCTTTGGGCCATGCCTCATTAGATGGATTAAAAAAACAGATTGCAAACCATAGCAGACCAGGTGCAAATGACAGTTTTCAAGGAGGCCGCAGAATATGGGATGGAAAGGAGACTGTCTTCACATGTAGAAGGACTATATGTACTGAGAGAGGAAAATATGTCCTTGAGCAATGATGATAGGGCAAGACAGACTCCATTTTGTTTTTGTAACTCCATTTTAAAAGTCTTTCAAGTTCACTTAAACTGTAGTTGAACTCACTCCTTCATCCCTCTCCCTTGTAGCTAGCTGTAATATCCACTAAAGGAAAACAGAGCTATAAAATAAGGAACACACAGAGCAAATTGAGAAGTAGGCTAAATGTTAAACCACAATGTCTGCCCAAGGTCCACCTCACCAGCACATGGCCAGCAACTTCTGGGGAAATGAAAACTTTGTGACAGTTATTTGGCATTCTTACAAAATTCCTGAAAATAAGGAAATATGGTTGGATGGTTGTTATGGAAACCTAAAAGATACTTAAACTGGAAGCAAAGTCCAACCCAGGGAGCCACCTTCCCTGGCCTCTTATTGGGTGTGTTGGTCCCCAGTTCAGTAAATCTCAGTTTGTTTCTCTATGTGGTCTTTCATGAGTGCTTGCTTATGTTGCTGAATCTTAACTTTTGGCATAGAAGTTCCAAATATAAAACAGTGCCTCTGATACAGACTCCATTCCCCAGTCCAAAGCAGGCTTCTTAGGGAAATGGTGCAGGAGCATGAAGCCATCTACTTGAATATGAATAGCTAGTCATGGCTAAGTTATAGATAGATACATAGATGATAGAGAGAGACAGAGAAATGTATCTGATATATATATACATATACATATATATATATATATCTACTTGAATATGTAACAATTTAGTATTATACACTTCAGAATATTATATCATGTAATGTATTACTATAAGGACACAGTTTTCTACTGTCAGATTTATGAGTTAATTTTATGCAAATTTTTGCCCTTAAATTTTGGCATTTGTATTTTTGTCATCATTATAGCCAACTTTGGAGTCATCTATCATCTTATTCAATAGCATAGCATCTTCAGTTCTCATCCAGTTTGTTTTAATTAAATGGTACTTTTTCAAACTGTGTATAATAATATGTCTGGAAAATATTCTATTTGCTTAAGCTACACAGAGTCATTAGCATAAATCATACTTTTATTTTTCAAAAATATTTTTGATATAGCTTTTTGATTTGCCTGGAACTATTATTTGTAAAATCATTATCTTATATGATTGTCCCACTATTGTAAGTAATAATTTAAACAAGTGGAAAGGCCCTGAATCAAGGTCAGCAGTTTTCTGTAGCTGTTGGTTTCAAGCAGGAGCCTAAAGTGGTATCTTTCTAAGGTCTGCTGGCCATTTCAGAACTTTAGAAATGTAATGGTCAATTCATTGGAAAGTAACAAATAACTAAATAAATTTTACAAGAGAATTTCAAGATGGCGACCTGGTAGGCAACAGAGAGAACCTCCCAGAGGAATGCCACTCAAACACAGGACAGAAGAGAAAGAGGTGGGTATCCTGAACTCAGGAAGGATCTGAAATGGGAATTGAAGCCCTTGGAAAGACTGAGCAAAACTTCTGCTAGAGGAAAGGATTGGAGATCGGCCATGGTGCAGTTGGAGGGAGAGGACAAGGAGGAAGTCACCGCTCCAAGCACACCATGGTCCGCGCCCTTGTTCCGGCATTCGCAGCTTCAGCTTCAGAGGCCCACGCTCACAGAAGCCTCCCGACTCAGCCAGAGGAGAGCAGAGTTCCGAGAGCTGGTCCAGGGCTGGAGAGAGGAGGGCGCAGCCAGGAAAGGAGGCAATGGCTGTCAGGAGTAGTTGTCGAACCCAGTGTGAGAATGAGAGGTTGCAACAGCCACTGGGGCAGAGTCCCCACCCTGTGGCAACCTCCCTAATCAGTGCCTGGAGAGAATCAATGCAACTAGTACACAGCCCACCACACCTGGCTCTGCGCCTGCCTCAAGGTGGTGACCCCTGCCTCTCCCCTGGGTGAGCCACTACCAGTGGAGAGCAATGGGGAACCTTGGCAGTGAGCCGCAGCAGCTCCCAGGGATCTGACCGAGGAACGGATGGGGGCTCCAGCACCACAACGGGAGGGAGATGCAGATGGAGGTGGATCGTGTGGCTCCATGCCCTTCTCACTCCAATATCAGGCAGGAAGCATGAGCTGAGTTGCCAAGGCTCAGCTCCCACCCTGAACTCTCCCAGGGAGCACCTTGAGTCTCTGCAGCTTGAGCAAGCACCGCCTGTTCCTGGCAACAATGGGATGAATCCACGATCTTCAGGACTCATCCCAAACTATTAATGTGTGCACCAAGAGGGTCTCCTTGCAGCTTGCACATATGAACCTTGCATGAACCCATAGCAACAAACTAGATGAAAAGCAGCAGACCAGGAGTCTGAAAAACAACAACGTACTCTATACAGCAGACCTGAGAAAATCCTCCAACTCTATTCTAGAACTAATCTTTAAACTCAGTTCATACCCTGAACTAACACAGTGAGAACAGCCAGGGAAATTTCAAGCCCTCATACCAAGCATCGTAAGTTCGTCCAATGCCCAGCTGCAAGGGCAGGGGAGCAATAATACTGGAGATCAGGAGGAGGGAGGAGGAGAAAAAAGGGCCTCTGGCATTGAGGCAATGGAACAGGGCCGAATGGATCACTGAGGGCACCCCAATGGGGGCGCGTGCCCCATGGCTGCTCCGCTGTGGGTTCCGTGGCTGCTCCGCTGAGGGACCCACAGCTGTTCCACTGTGGGCCCCGTGGCTGCTCCGCTGAGGGCCTCGCAGCTGCTCTGCTGTGGGTCCCGCTGAGGGCGCGCCACGGACTGGACCCGCCCCCACCCATAGCATGGCGATGGGGCGGAGTGGGGTGGTCCGCTGTGAGCATTGGTGCTCTTCCACCTCCGACCATGGCAGTTTGTATACACCCATGTGTGCTATAGTATAGTCCGAGGTAGCTCTATCTCTTCTCAAGGCGAGAGTCCAGGGGTATAGATAAACCCAGGAATACAGTTATTATCACAGGGAAGATGACTGATTGAGTGGTAGGGCAACGGAGATGAGGGAGGAGAAAATTGAATGATCAAATGGGCCATCACCTGTGTAACTGAGTAACATGTGAAGGTAACATTATATAGGACAGCATCCAGAGGTAATTCCCTTCTATGTTCTCTATAATTTGTATTTCCTCAATCGTTTTTTTATTAACAGAAGTGAAGATAACTTTATATTATGCAGCATCCAGTGCTAATTCCTTACTGTCTTCTCTATAGTTTGGTATTTCCTTTAATGTTTGTGTGATAACTAATGTGAAGATAACATTATGTAACACAGCATCCATCCAGTGCTAATTCCCTACTATGTTCTGTATAATTTTGTATTTTCGATATGGTTTATGGCTTATTCTGGTTCATTTGTCTCCATTCTTTTGTCTTTAAAATGAAAATAAATAAATAAATAAATAAAATAAACAAGTGGAAAACATAATCTAATCTGTTATTTTTCCCCTTGTTTTACACATCGTGACTTAAAGAAGGGGACTTAATATAATTGCGTGGTAGAAAATAAATACATATTTCATTCAAAGCGAATGTGAACTTCTTCTGATCTTATTTTCTGATGCTCATTGAAATAATTAATGTGCCAGACATAGACCAAATATCAAATCCTCAGTGTATATTTAGCTGTCCTAGATAAGGTACCAGTGCAGCAGAATGTCTGTGACTTCCCTACCACTGGGCTGAGTCTAGAATTGTTCAGTACAGTCTATTCTCTTCCATATGAGTTTTTCAGATGCCAGGTTCAAGAAATAAATTCAACTAAACTATTGATCAAATTCCCCCTTCTTTATGGCTTTGAAGATAGCAATAAAATATCTGTTATTTCACCTATGACAAGGTATTGATTCCAATTTAATATCTAGTTTTGTGAATCATACGTATTGAGGGTGTTCTACTTGGCCTTATTTCAATTGGGGGATCTTCTTCTGCAGCCCAGGTAGTCCGTGTGAATATCCGTACAGAGTTTGACTTCTTTAAGTCCACAGTCTGTCAAAAGGGACATGCACACAAGGTCTCTATCAATTGATTACTTCTGGTATCAACTAGCTAAATTCACGTGTTGCTTCCGAAGTCAAACCCTGAGAAGATGAGTGAAGGGCAAGTATTTATTGGGAAGTAAAGTCAACAGATTTGTGAGAACCAAGAAAACGGAGAGGAGACAACTTGTTAAAGGCAGTGGTGCCTTGTGTCTAGAGGTTTAGCTTCATAGGATTAAAATGAGAATTCATCTCATCTCAGGGGGGAATGATTTGTAAGATTTACTCCTGAGTCTTAACAATCACTGGCTTAGGACTCTCTGTGTGCAAAATGTTGAGGTCATTTATTTTCATCATTTCTACCCCCTTATATATAAATGAACATTTAGTATTATATATATCTAAGATAGAAATTAATACACAGACAGGAACTGGGCCCTCAAGGAACTCTACATAGAAACAGAGATCAAAACTGTGCCTATGTAGAAGGCCTCAAGATACAGATGTAATGTGCAGGGCTACCTGGTTCCATAAGGGCTAAATGATAACCTCAGATTATATTATCTTTAGCACTACACTGTACTAAATCCAGATAACTCCAATCTAGATGACCAGAGGGTCTCACCCATCCCTTCCCAAAATGCCTTCATTCTTTTCTTTTTTTTTTTTCTTTTTAATTTTATTTTAAAGACAAAAGAATGGAGACATATGAACCAGAATAAGCCATAAACAATACAGAAAATACAAAATTATACAGAATATAGTAGGGAATTACTACTGGATGTTATATTATATACCGTTATCTTCATATTAGTTAACACAAAAACATTAAAGGAAATACCAAATTATAGAGAAGATAATAAGGAATTTGCACTGGATGCTGTATAATATAAAGTTATCTTCACTTCTA
>PVLD010001254.1:199114-211303 GCA_004027595.1 Dinomys branickii
AAAACAATTGAGGAAATACAGAATTATAGAGAACATAGAAGGGAATTAGCTCTGGATGCTGTCCTACATAATGTTACCTTCACCTTTGTTACTCAGTTACACAGATGATGGCCCATTTGATCATTCAGTTTTTCTCCTCCCTCATCTCCGTTGCCCTACCACTCAATCAGTCATCTTCCCTGTGATAATAACTGTACTCTTGGGTTTATCTATACCTCTGGACTCTCGCCTTGGGAAGACATATAGCTGCCTCAGTCTATACTATAACATACATGGGTGTATACAAACCGCCATAGTCGGAGGTGGAAAAGCACATATGCTCACAGCGGACCACCCAGTTCCACCCCGTCACCATGCTGTGGGTAGGGGCGGGTCCAGTCTGTGAGGTGCCCTCAGCAGGACCCTCAGCAGAGCAGCTGCAGGGCCCACAGCGGAGCAGCCACGGGGCCCTCAGCAGAGCAGCCACCAGGGCCCACAGTACAGCAGACATGGGGCCAACTGCGGAGCAGCCGCAAGGCCCTCAGCAGAGCAGCCGCGGGGCCTTCAGTGGAGCAGCCGCAGGGCCCACAGCGGAGCAGCCACTGGGGCCCACAGCGGAGCAGCCGCGGGGCCCACAGTGGAGCAGCTGCGGGGCCCACAGTGGAGCAGCCTCTGGGGCCCACTGTGGAGCAGCCATGGGGCACACAGTGGAGCAGCCACAGGGTCATGCAAGGTTCATATGTGCAAGCTGTAAGGATACCCTCTTGGTGCACACATTAATAGTTTGGGGTGAGTCCTGAAGACCATGGATTCATCCCATTGTTGCCAGGAACGGATGGTGCTTGCTCAAGCCACCGAGATTCAAGGTGCTCCCAGAGAGAGTTCAGGGTGGGAGCTGAGCCCTGGCAACCCAGCTCGTGCTTCCTCCCTGATGTTGGAGTGAGAAAGGCGTGGACCCACGTGATCCTCCTCTATCTGCATCTCCCTCTTGTTGCGGTGCTGGAGCCCCCGTCCACTCCTCGGCCGGATCCCTGGGAGCTGCTGTGGCTCACCACTGAGGTTTCCTGCTGCTCTCTGCCAGTAGCTACTCACCCAGCTGAGAGGCAGGGGGCCACCATCTCGAGGCAGGCACAGAGCCGGGTGTGGTGGGCTGTGTACTAGTTGCATTGATTCTCTCCAGGCACTGATTAGGGAGGTTGCCACAGGGTGGGGACTCTGCCCCAGTGGCTGTCGCAACCTCTCATTCTCACACTGGGTTTGACAACTACTCCTGACCGCCATTGGGTCCTTTCCTGGCTGCGCCCTCCTCTCTCCAGCCCTGGACCAGCTCTCGGAACTCTGCTCTCCTCTGGCTGAGTCGGGAGGCTTCTGTGAGCGTGGGCCTCTGAAGCTGAAGCTGCGAATGCCGGAACAAGGGCGTGGACCATGGTGTGCTTGGAGCGGTGACCTCCTCCTTGTCCTCTCCCTCCAACTGCACCATGGCCAATCTCCAATCCTTTCCTCTAGCAGAGGTTTTGCTCAGTCTTTCCAAGGGCTTCAATTCCCATTTCAGATCCTTCCTGAGTTCAGGATACCCACCTCTTTTCCTTCTGTCCTTTGTCTGAGTGGCATTTCTCTGGAAGGTTCTCTCTGTTTCCTACCAGGTCGCCATCTTGAAATTCTCTCGTAAAATTTATTTAGTTATTTATTACTTTCTAGTGAATTGGCCATTACATTTCTAAAGTTCTGAAATGGCCAACAGACCATAGAAAGATACCACTTTAGGCTCCTGCTTGAAACCAACAGCTATAGAAAACTGCTGGCCTTGATTCAGGGCCATTGCCTTCATTCTTTTCAATGTCCTTGCTAAATAGCTTATTTCCCTATTTGATTAGTATTAATTAAACAGCTATATATTTTTAATCTTATCAGTCGTTGGTAGTATGGCCCATGTGGTACCAACGTTATGACTTTGCTGTATAAACTGCCCCAATGAAATATCTTGGTGACCATCTTGTTCCAGACCCTTCCTGGAAATCCAGGAGCTATTATTTTCTCTTTATTTTCAATAAAATTCTTCCTTTGGTTCACAACTTCATTCCTTAACATTGTAGGACCATGAACTAAGAGCAGTTGAAACGTAAGAAGTTGGGAGTTGTATTTTTCCAGTATCAGTATGAGCAAGACAAATCCCTCTACCAAGGAAGTGGAGGTACTTGCAATTCATAAGCTGATTTATTCTGTAAATACAGACATGTGAGAAGTTGGGTATTGGAACAACTGTCTCCCTCAGAGTCTAGGTTCATAACCAATGGGGAATCGTCTTACGGAAGCCACCATCTCATACTTTCCCCTGAGATTCAGATATGAACTCACTGTCTCTTCATTCGCTCTTGTCATTATTGCTGCCTTGAATACAGGATGTGGTAAAGAAAAGAAGATAATGAAAAGGCTCCACTTTCTGGAAAGGCAGTATTTTAAAAAGAAAGAGAAGGTTACTACTTTTTAGTATAAGATTTTTATTTTTGTCATCTTATCATAGAATTTTTCTACCAGAAAAAGTAAAACTTGATCCTCTTTCCTTATTTTTGAGGACATAGCATTCTACAAAGGTTTATCTATGTGTTTCATAATTTCCATAAGTCCATAAGTTCAAACAAACTTTAGGAAATGTGAGTGAATGATTTAAGGCTTTTGGCAACATGCTTGGTTGACTTTCCTATTGAAGAGGATTAGAATTGAGGTTTCCCAGCAGTGCTTGTATCCTACATGGGGTTGCACTATGATTCTAAATGGTCAGTATGTAGTCAATCTTATGGGCTCCCATGAATGAATAAGCATCTATTAATGACTAGGTCAGCTCATTGATAGAGACAGTTATATTTTATTTTAGACATGAAATATTATTTTTATAAATGGCTTAGTGTAGGAGATGATATAAGAAATTATAAATTTTATTTCCTCATGCATTTATGTGCCATTTTTAAACATTGTATTTCTAATAGTCTTCAAGGACTGCTATTAAAATAAAAGATGTAGAGATATTTAGAGCTTAAGATCAGTCAGAATGCAAAACGAAATCAGTCTTATTGAAACAGAAAATTCACTACAGGGAATTGTTACACCTCAGATAGACACGTGAACAGTTCTACCAGAAGATGTAGAAGTAACCTAAAATTCTCCAGTAGCAGACAGCCATAAATTCTCCAAATCAGAGGAAACAAGAAATATAGTAACAGTACAGTCCAGGATCAGAAACACCTATTGATCTCTGAGTAGTTTGGCTAAAGCAGCAGAAATAAAGAAAGAGTCATAGCAATAGGTGGAGGCTTCCCTCAAGGTGAACACCTAGGGCAGAGATCACTGAGCTTCCCTACATACCTAGTCTCTATGTTTCTACTAAGGTCTGGCTTTGGCAAATTAGCAGGAAATCAGCTGATGTGACAGCTGGAGAGATGTCCTCTGTACAGAAGTGTAGAGGAGGAAGAAGAGCGAGAGTAACAGCAAATGAAAAGGACTACAAAGAGTAAGACACAAATTCTAGTGGAAAGGAAACAACATTTTTAGTTTATTATGTGGTTTAAGAGTTTTATTTTTAGCAACATATAACAGAAAGTACGCCCATTGTTTGGCCACATTTCACTGAATGTGTCAGTTTAGGAGTGTGTCATTTTAGGCAAAACTAAACTACTTTGCTTTTCATGTTATTTGAATGCTCTGAGCATTTGAGTAGAGACTGACACGGACTTGTAGGAAAGCTATTTCAGTCACTGAGGATCCCACAGGACAATGCGAATTAGAAGACCTCAGCTCCCTTTTGTTTTACTAAGTGGAAATGTGGACCAAATACTCATATCCTTGGGGAAGGCTGGTAAATCAATGGTACACACGTGAGAGCCACTCAGGCTTGCATACATAAAAATTCCATGGTCAGAATATCCCCATCAGAAATGCGCTTTGTATTTCTATCAAGTGACTAGAGAGAGGAGGAGTTAGAGTTAGGGTTTTATTTTGTGAGATGAGCAATATGAAAATAATGGAACGTAGGAGACAATTGCTTTCCAGTGACACAATTTCTAGCATCAGAATCTTGCAGTTTGTAAATAACACTTGTCAACAATATGGTACCAATGGTGATTTTTGCAATAGATATAAAAAATATAATTTTATGATCTTATACTTCAAGTACAATTACGCTTCAAAATTATGGTTATTATAACTTTGGTCAATTGAATTATTTTTCCCAAGACTTTGCTTTCCCTTACTGCAGAATATTTATTTTTACTGGCCATCCTGACATCAGTCTTGACTGGGGGAGTGGTTTCCTTTGTCCAGTCTGTGTGGTTGGCACCATTATACAGAAACCCTGGCCCCAGATTGTACTAGTTTTGCTTCATCTACTATGGAAACATATTTCTTTCTTTGAAAGCAACTACTTTTTAAAAGTACATTCTTATGACTGGTGTGATTGTTTTTGATTTCAAGTTTTGAAATATTAAGCCTATATGTAAAAAAAAAAAAAAAAGCCTATATGTAGTCACATCTGGTTTCAAATAGTAGGTCTATAAATACCTTTAAACCTTGATCCTAGAAGGTGCACAATAAAATATTATTAAATAAACAAATGCATGATTTCATTAATGTTTCATATTGCACTTTCTCTCTTTTACTGTACGCCTTTAAATTCATTCCACTGTTCCACTCGGTCCCCAGGGCATGCCAGGTGCTCTGCCCCACCCCAGGAGCTCCACTTGGCCCCTGGGGTGTGCCAGGCACTTTGCCCGGCCCCCAGGGTGTGCCAGGCACTCCACCTAGCTCCCAAAGCCCCACTCAGCCCCTGGGGTGTGCCAGGTGCTCCGCCCAGCCCCCAGGGGCATTCAAGGAGTTCGACTCCACCCCCGGGGTATGCTAGGCACTTCGCCCAGCCTCTGGGGTGTGCCAGGCACTCCGCCCAGCCCCCAGAGCATGCCAGGCCTCTGCCTGCCCCCTGAGCTCTACCTGGCCCCTGGGGTATACCAGGCACTCCACCCAGCCACTGTGGTGTGCCAGGCGCTTTGCCCAGTCCCCAGGAAGGCCCTGAAGTCTCGCCTGAACTTACAGACGTGGATGTGTTGACAAAGTCTGGCAGTTGGCTGTGTAACCCCGTCTACTTGACTGGACACTCGATGGCTGTGAGGGGCTTGCCAAAAGGTGCTTCTCTACCTCCTGCCATAGCAATTTGTGTACACCCACATAATATGCAGCACATTTAGAAGCAGCCAAGTCTCTGCTCAAAGTAAGAGCATGATGGAGTGAAAAAAAAACAAAAGTGCAGTTATTACCAGTGGGAAGACCACTGACAGGGTGGTAGAACAACGGAGGTGAAGTGGAGAAAATTGACTAATAGAATGAGCCATCATCTGTATAACTGAGTAATAAAGACGAAGATAACATTGTGTAATGCAACATTCAGTGGTAATCTCCTGATATTTTCTCCCTAATCTGGTATTTCCTTTATTGCTTTTGTGTTAACAAATGCAAAGGCAACACTATGTAATACAGCATCCAGTGATAGTTCCCTATTGTCTCCTCTGTAATTCAGTATTTCCTTTATTGATTTTGTTATAACAAATATGAAGATTACGTTATGTTATACATGACATTAAGTAATTGGCATCCAGTGCAAATTCCCTACTATCTTCTCTATAACTTGGTATTTTCTGTATTGTTTCTGTGTTATTCTGGGTTCTTTTGTCTTAAAAATAAAAATAAAAAAATTCATTCCAGTGTTTATTTCATTATCTTAGAAAAAATAAAATAATTTCATCATAATTATCTAATCACTCACTGGGTTCTCTATATTGACTCTCTTTTTACATGGTCTAGTTATAAGCTTGTATATATTTACTATAATTAAAAGCCCAAATGAGAATGCTCTACCTTTCCTAGAACATAGCCACATGTCACTTTGCTGTGATTATTATGTTCCTGACATCTCTAATCTTTGTTAAGTATACCAATGGTTCTTTCAGACATAAATATCTTAGAAGCATTCACTATTAAGATTACATTAAATTCCAGAACCACTGTTTTTCAAAGTACAAGATACTGCATCTACTGCTATGAAGTTAATGGAAGTTGTGGAGTGGTTTGATGTGCACTATTTCATGTCAGCTGGACTAAAGGACCACAGAGTTGCATTTATTGATTTAACTTACAGTGTCAGGTGTCTGGAGCCCTCTAGCTTTATCTCATGCCAATCCTATGCCACTGCTAATTTAAATTGTTATTTCTTTGGAATGATCTATGTTACACACTGCTAAATTTATATTTTTTTAAATTTTATTTTAAAGACAAAAGAATGGAGACATATGAACCAGAATAAGCCATAATCAATAAGGAAAATACAAAGTTATACAGAATATAGAAGGGAATTAGCACTGGATATTGTATTACATAGTTTTCTTCACATTGGTTAACACAAAAACATTAAAGGAAATACCAAATTATAGAGAAGATAGCAGGGAATTTGCACTGGATGCTGTATAATATAAAGTTATCTTCACTTCTGTTAATACAAAAACGATTGAGGAAATACAGAGTTATAGAGAACAGAGAAGGGAATTAGCTCTGGATGCTGTCCTACATAATGTTACCTTCACCTTTGTTACTCAGTTACACAGATGATGGCCATTTGATCATTCAGTTTTTCTCCTCCCTCATCTCCGTTGCCCTACCACTCAATCAGTCATCTTCCCTGTGATAATAACTGTACTCCTGGGTTTATCTATATCCTTGGACTCTCGCCTTGGGAAAAGATATAGCTGCCTCAGACTATACTGTAACATACATGGGTGTATACAAGCTGCCATGGTCGGAGGTGGGAAAGCATATGTGCTCACAGCGGACCGCCCGGCTCCACCCTGTCATCATGCTATGGGTGGGGGCGGGTCCAGTCCATGAGGTGCCCTGAGCAGGGCCCTCAGCAGAGCAGCCACCGGGCCCACTGTGGAGCAGCAGTGGAGCAGCCACGGGGCCCAGAACAGAGCAGCCATGGGGCATGTGCCCCCATCGGGGCACCTTCTGTGACCCTTTTGGCTCTGTCCTGTTGCCTTGATGCCAGAGGCCCTTTCTTCTCCTCCCACCTCCTCCTGATCTCCAGCATTACCATTCCCCACCCCTTGCAGCTGGGCAATGGGTCTCCGAAGCTGAAACTGCAAATGCCAAAATGAGGGCGTGGGCCAAGTGTGTGCTTGGCGCGGCGACCTCCTCCCTCTCTGTCTCGTCTCCCTCCGACTGCGCCATGGCAGATCTCTGATCCCCTCCTCCAGAGGAGGTTTTGCTTAGTCTTTCCGAGGGTTTCAGTTCCCATTTCAGATCCTTCTCGAGTTCAGGATATCCACCTCTTTCCTTTCTGTCCTTCACATGTTGCTATATTGCCATGTCTGAGTGGCATTCCTCCAGGAGATTCTCTCTCTGCTGCCTACCCAGTCGCCATGGGTTCATACAAGGTTCATATATGCAAGCAGTATGGAGACACTCTTGTTGCTCGTACTAGTAGTTTGGGGTGAGTCTTAAAGCCTGTGGACTCGTCCCATTGCTGTCAGGAACAGGTGGTGATTGCACAGGCCACCAAGGCTCAAGGTGCTCACAGAGGGCATTCAGGGTGGGAGCTGAAGCCCAGTAACTCAGTTCATGCTTCCTCCTTGATGTTGGAGTGAGAAGGGCGTGGGGCCGTGTGATCCACCTCCATCTGCAGCTCTCTCTTGCTGTTGTGCTCCAGTTCCCGTTTGTTCCTTGGCTGGATCCCTGGGAGTTGCTGTGGCTCCGATGTCGCTGCCAATGCACCCCGCCGCTCCCCACTGACAGCCGCCCACACAGTGGAGAGGCAGGAGCCCACAGCCTCTCAAGGCCGGCATAGAGCTGGGTGTGGTAGGATGTGTACTGGCTGCTCTGGCTCCACCTTGCCTCCAGGTGCTGATTAGGAAGGTTGCTGCCGGGTGGGGACTCCACTTCAGTGGCTGTTGCAACCTCTCATCCTCACACTGGATTTGACAACAGTTCCCAACCACCATTGCCTCTTTTCCTGGCTACGCCCTCTCCTCTCCAGACCTGGACCAGCTCTTGGAACTCCACTCTCCCCTGGCCGAGTCGGGAGGCTTCCATGAGCATGGGTCTCCGAAGCTGAAGCTGTGATTGCTGGAAAGAGGGCTTGGGCCAAGAGTGTGTTTGAAGCAGTGGCTTCCTCTTTCTACATCTCTTCTCCCTCCGACTGTGCCGTGGCGGCCCTCCAATCCTTTCCTCCAGGAGAGGTTGTGCTTGGTCTTTCCTACGGCTTCAGTTCCCATTTCAGATCCTTCTTGGGTTCAGGGTACACACCTCTCTCCTTTCTGCCTTCATATTGCTGTATTCCATTGTCTGGGTGGTAATCCTCTGGGAGGTTCTCTCTCTGCTGCCTACCCAGTCGCCATCTTCTCAGAAGTCTCAAATTTATATTTAGAACAATTAGTTGGTGTTAAAGAAAACCTCTTCAATCATAAGTTCAGTAATGTTAAAATAAAAGTAAAATAGTTTAAAACTTTGTCATGGTTATTTTTCTCTCACTGTTGAAGCAATACACCTGACAGCCAGAATTAAGGAAGGAAAGGTTTATTTAGCTCACAGTTTGTAGAAGTTTGAGTTCACACTAGGCTGGTTCCAAGGCAGAGTGGCACATGGCAGAGGTCAACATTTTGTGGCTGCAGAAAATAGCCAAAGCAACAAGAGCAAAAGGGGAGGAGTAGCAGAGAGCAAGATCTCTTTCCTTCTCTTACATTGTAGGCAAACTACCCCCCAGAGCGAGTGCAGCGCTCACAACTGTAATTCCTACATTGGAATCAATCATAAACTCTAGAAGACCCTCTCATGACTGCCTGAAGCTTTGAGGGGTCACCCAGACACAAACCATAACAACTTTTTTGGCTTCACCCATATGAAAATCACATTGGGGAGAATGTGTGAAAGAGAAACTTTGCAAGGTTTTATCTCCCTGTCATCTGAGAGAACTCTGAAGAATGAGAAAGAATACATCTGTGTCTCAACACCTCAGTTTTAGGTAGCAGTCAAGTAATCAAAACATAATGGTCTTGTTGGCAAGTGTTATCTTTCGCCTTAGTATTCTTTCTTTCTTTATTTCCATTAATTGTGAGTATGAATGGCATCAAAATACAAAGTTTCTGAGCCAACTGCAAAATAGAAACTGAAAAGACGTTGAATGCAACCTATTTTACTGACTCAGAAGAGGCAAGGGCTGACTCATTCATGGTAAATTGAGATTTATCTTTCCTGTAATATGAAAACCTCAATTGCAATATGTGATTTTGAAGAATATATTGTAAAATACAGTGCCCATTTTATCTTTCTGGATTAGCAACAATTAACTGGGATTTTCACATTTTAAGAAGACCATGTAATTTGCATTACCACCAACAAGATACAGACTTGGGCATAAATCTGACAACTTTATGCAGGGTATATGCTGAAAATTGTAAGTTTCTGGAGAAAGGAGTGAAAGGACAAAGAAATAAATAAAGAGATATCCAGTATTCATAGATTTTAAGGCTTGTTATTCTTAAGTCAATTTTTCCTAGCTTGACCTTAAATTTAATGGAAATCCCAACCAAATTCTCACCAAGCTCTATTATTCGGTATGCTGCTTTTGGATCTTCTTATAATTTAGGTTCACTCATTTACTACCGGTGCTTTTCTTGTCTTTCTATGGTCTTTAAAGGATTTGAAATATGTCAGGTCCAGCAGATGAAATTCTTTCATTTTTGTGTCCCTGACTCCAAATGCAAAAGAGCAATGGTTATTGAACAGAGAAATGGATATTCTTGTTTGCTTTTCACTGACTCAATTGGAGATGCAATTGTAAGAGTATTACTGTAAGAGTATTTCCTTCCTTCTAGGGAATCTGTTAGACATTTAGAAATACTATTGTACAGTCATTTGGAAGAAATAAATGATAAAAAAAATTCAAAGTTAGTGTCAAAGAGAAATTTAAGAATATGTGAGGACCATTAAAAGAAAATTAGATAATCATACAGTTTTATCTTATAGAAATAATTCAGTTTCCTAAGGACAGGGAAGTTGGTAAAGGATCTGAGTCTGAAGTTATCAAATATGGCACAGAAGCATTTTTAATGAGTTATTTGTTAGTGAAATGAATATTGAAATATTTTGTTATGTACAGCTTCACCATTTTAAGAAGCATGCATATGTGGCAAAAGTTAAAGCAATTTAAGCAAATAGTTTGAGTCATTTCTAAATGAAGACAAAAGCATCATATTCTTCTTTCCATTTTACTATTATTAATGTGTCTATTTTATTAATTTAATAGCATAAACATAACCTCGGTTCCTGTAATTTCTTTCTTTCATTTTACTCATATAAATACAGAAAGATCAAAGGCTTTTTTTCTCCCGAGCATATTCCATGTATTAATCAGTCAATGTACTTCTTTTGATATTAGAAGGATAATGGAAGAAATAGTAAGACACAAAGTTCCCTGTCCAATTTTGTTTCATTTCTTTCTTTGCCTGGAAAGGTCTATATTTCTCAATCACTGGGCAACATTTTAACCTTTAGCCTTGAGCACTTTCTAATACCATCATTATATTAGTACTTTTAAAAGTAAGTTCAAAATCTGCCTGTTTGGTATTGATTTCCCACCCCCCATACCTGTAATCTTGGAAATGGAGATGGCGAGGAGGATGCTGGGTCCTTGGTTGTTCTGCTCTGTTCTTAGTGCATCTATGTGCTCTCTCCATCAGGGACTCAGGCACAATCTTCTTTCAACCTCAGTGTCTGCCGAGATACTCAATTTTTGTTCAGGCTCTGCTTGTGGAGTTTGCCCAGCATCCACAACTTCGTCTCCTTCTCCAAATGAAACACTCCGGTCTGACAGTTCTCTCCCAGCTGACCCTCGGCCCTTGTATCAAGCACCAAGCACCTTTGTCCCATTTCTCTTTGCTCTCCAGGGCCACATATCACCCACTGTCTCTAGCGGAGACCTTTTTCCCACTACCTCACCTGACCCATGCGTCAGCTAGCACACCTGGGTGTTTACATCTCTGCAGCTACTGCCTAAGTTGTTTTCATTAAAACCTTAGGTATTTAAAATGTTATTTATAGTGGTAGCCTCAGTTTACTGTATTGTCCCTACCCCTTTCATTTTTTTTTTCTCCTGCCTTCTACATGCTGTTGGCAGTGAAAAAAGCCTGCAGACTGCTTTCCTGGATATCAGTTTCAGAGACACTGAAGTAAACTCAGAGCTGCCCCAGCTGTGGCAGTAGTCCTGGTTGATACTATGGAAACAAAATTATCTTCTTACAGGTCAGACTTAGGAGAACGCTTTCAGAGATAGTACCAAAAGTACACTCTGCAGTTGAACCACTGTTGCCAAACAATACTTTTCTTACTAGAAATTCCATCGGAATGAAACAATTCTACTCCATAGATGCAAAGGGATCTAGGTAGGAATTTATGATTTTGAAATAAAACATAGGAAAAGAGATACACTTGGGAGATATAAACTGCAATTACTTGCAAGCTAGCATAATATTAGCACAGAGTAGGAGTCAGTAAATTTTCCCTGTTAGAAGAGCTAATTTTGGCTTTGCAAATTAAGAGATCTTGTCACAAATACTGAATTCTTTGTAGCATGAAGACAGTGGTAGGAAGTACAAGTGGGTATGGCTACATTCTACTAGAACTTTACATTGAAAACAGGCAGTGGACCGGAATTAGCAGAAGGGCAGGAATTTGCCCATCTCTAAATCATGAATGGAAAACATTTAACCAGTACATCACAGAAGTTTCATTCTTCTGTCAGAATGTAGTCCAGGTCAACAGGTGGGCTACAACTTACAGGACTTACAACTTTCTTCCTAGGAGAAAGTTGTAAAGTGAATGGACTTGGAATAACAGGACAGAGTGATCCGGGGAAGATGGCGACCGGGTGAGCAGCAAGGGAGCGAACCTCCTTAATAAACACCACCAGCTCGAGACAGACCTGGTGAGCGTGAATGCCGGAACCTCGGCTGGGAAGTTTAAACTGGGCGTATTTCTCTGAGATGCCGGGGGAGATGTGGTAGGGCGGACCAGGCTGCCGGGGCGAGACGTGGGAAAGTCCCAGACGCTGGGAGCCGGGGACGATCCCCGCGGGGAAGAAGCGGGGATCGGTCCAGGCGCAGTGGGAGCGCGGCCGCCTCG
>PVLD010001255.1:0-35871 GCA_004027595.1 Dinomys branickii
AAAAAAAAAAAAAAAAAAAAAGAAAACACAAGAACCAAAAATCCAAAGACAAGAAAGAAAACAGGCATACATCAACAACAGCAACAACATCAACAACATCAACAACAACAACAACAGAAAAAAAACACCACTTGTTGCTGCTTTACATATTGTTATCTTCGAAGTGTGTGTTCAGGCTAACACATACAGATATACACTATTAATCTAATATCCTGTCTTGGTGGTTTGAGTAAGTAGAAAATTGAAGGAAGTCTGTAATCATGTAATCTGAGGAAAAATTGTTTTTCTTTCCAGTGTATCTCTTTATATTTGCCTTGACTAGGATCTACCTTAGAATTGGGATGTGGTGAGAGGAAAACTCTTTACTTTGATTTTGGGAAGGAAGTGTTCAGTATAACAAAACAATGGTAGGTCTAATTTTGTCTCTTATTGTGTAGAGATTCTTAATCGCAGTGAAGTTTCTTTTAATTAGTTTTCTCCGTTTTTTAAAAAAAAACATATCATTTTTGTATGTTAAACCAACCGTGTATTCCTACGATGTCTTTATCTTGATCATGACATATTATCCTGTTTTTATATTGGTAGATTTGATATATTAGTATTTAGGTTATTTGTGTCTGTGTTCATGAGGGGCATCCATTTCTTTTTCTTGTAATCATTTTGCTAGATTTTCATATCAAAATATGGTTGTCTTCATAAAATAAGTTTGGAAATTTTGCCACATTGCCGAAAGTTTGAAAGTTCCCAAACAGTGAACTTCCAGCCATTGCCTCCCTAAGCTCCCTTCTGGGACCCGCTTCCCCCTCCTACCAGTGCCACCATGGTGGCACCTCCTACCAGTGCCTCCCTTCCTTCCTTTCTAGTACTGAGTGCTGGTGGAATGTCCTAATTATGTAATAATGATTTTGGTCTTTTTCTTTACAGCTCCTATTACAATTACAATTTCTATAGTTTTTAGGCTAAAAACTCCTAGGGTAGGAATACCTACGCATGCATGGACAAACAGATACCTACTTATTGCAATGCCTAGCCTGGTAGTGATACAGTATTTGTAGAATTAATTTAATGGAGGTGTGGTATCTTCCTTTCCCTGTATGGGGCAAATATGAACGCATAAATGTGAAATATGGGGGCATGTCTTACTCCTCCACTACATTCTTCCTCAAGTATGGACTGTTGGTGACAGAATTTTCCAGCAAGCTAACCTGGCCAGATGCAGCAGAGCTCAGTGTGTGAGGGTGAGGTTTATGGGAACAGGCTGCCTTGGGGAGACTTTGAGTTCTAGTGCACAACCACAAATCCCTTCTCTGTTCCTGAATCTGTGAGGTGGGAAAAACAGGGTTATCTTGAGGATAAAATGATTTCATTTTTAAATGTTTACAATATTCTTGGGGTGGTAAGTGCTGCCTAAACAATTAAATAAACCTCTGGAAGCTTCAGGTCCAGATTGAGGGCTCCTTTCTCATGAGTAGCCTTCACTGGAGTGAATGCTAAGTCAGTCCAGCTAGTATTTACATCTTAGGAAAATCTGTAGGTTATTAAATTTAGCAGTATGTCAAGAGTCTTTGCCGTTATTTGGGTTTGGTTTTGTAATGTGTCCCCCAGAAGAGAATGTGAATCCATGGGAGTATTTTTTTAAGGAAACATATATTCTATTTAGGAGCACAAATCTCAGTACTTTCTCTTAAAAGGCTTCAAGATATCCCTCTTTACAGGAAACTCACAGAATTCCAGACTCCCTTTTTCCTTTCCTCCCTCACTGTAGACATGAATTAATACCTTCAGTCCACTGTGAGTTCACACATGTGGGCATGTAATGAAAACCAGTGGAGCCATTGTTTTTACTTTCTGCTCATTCCTCTTTCCCAGACAAATACTAGCTGCCGTCTTGTGTTCCTTGTTTCAAGAGAATGGTGGATGGCTGCTGAGTTTCTCCCTCTTATTCTTACTGATGCAAATTCTATAAACCAAGCCTTGTTCTTCTGGCTGTTTTATAGCTCTGACATCTTTCTACTTTTGGGGCCACAGTTACTCCTATCGGGACCAGTGGAAAAGCCTTCTAATTAGACTTACATGCTACTCAGGTGCATGATCCTAGGCAGACTCCTTACCTACTTGAGGGACCCCCCCCCCCACCTTGCTTTTTGAAACAGGGATTTACAATATAGCTCAGGCTGGACTTGAACTTGCGATCTTTCCTGCCTCAGCCTCCCAAGTGCTGGGATTACAGGTGTGTACCATTTCGCCCAGCTGAGAGCTTGTCTTCTCTACCATTTAAGTTAAAGCCATATTGACTTTTTATTTGCTTCCTGTTAAGTGAAATTAATTAGACACACAAGCTTTAATAGCGCATGGTTTCTTTTATATGAGAACCCCAAAATATAAATAAAGAGCAAAATAAAAGATAGATATAGGAAGTAGGGAGATAATTTCATTCAGATGGGAACAGTATCAAAAGATGAAGCGAGGGAAGAGGGTGGGAAAGAGCATGAAAAGCAGAATTACAATGTGTGATGTACATGTACCAGCTCCCCACAAGAAATGCGATCATTATGTAATGCAAACACATACTAATAAAAAAAAACTGAACAAAAGTTTATGAACATTTAAAAATAAAAGTATGATTGAATACCAATAAGGATACAATGGGAATTTTGAAAGAATGGGGACTTCAGTAGGTGAGACTGCTATATGGTATGAGACTCAGAAACATAATAAGGCCAACATAGAGCCTTTGAAGCTTGTGTAGCCAAATACAAGTTGTCTGTCAGTACCCACAGGGCATTATTCCAGGACCTGCTCAAGTATCAAAACACGTATTATACTCAAGTCTGTTTTATAAACTGGCATAGTATTTGCATACAACCCACACACATCCTCCCGTATATTTTACATCTTTCCTATGTTACTTATAGTACCTACTATAGTATAAATCTATGTATATAGTTCTAAATTGTTTGGGGAATAATGACAAGATAAGAATGGCCTGTACATGTTTAGTACAGAGTTTCTTTTTCTATTAATATTTTCAGTTTGCATTTGGTTGAATTTGCAGATGGTGAACCCTTGAAAACAAGAGCAGAGGTCAACTGTATTTCCTACCTATAAGGAAAGGTGTAGTGGCTACAGTTCCCCCCAGTTAACAGCATCATGGCTTTTCTGTTGTTCGAATGAACCTTACTGGGACATCTTTCTAAAGGTTCCTTCGTTTGTTTTTGAGACAAGAGTTTTGCTATCTAGTCCAGACTTGCTTTGAACTCACAGTCCTCCTGCCTTAGCTTCCTGAGTGCTGAGACTGTAGGCATACACTACCATATCTGGCAGTCTAGGGAATCTTTGATGTTGTTTGCAATATGTTAGATAGAAAGTCAGAAATACTTCAGAGACTAAGTGTCCATGTTGATTTTGAGCATCTTTAAAATTTAATTTGATTATAACAGCATCAGAACAATATTTTCATCATGTCTTTAATCTGGGAGAGTTCAGCAGTGATGAAGAATTTAGGAAATATGTTATTGCAGTATGTTCAGTAGATGTAGGTGTGAGTCTGGTGTAGATTCACCCTGATTCCAGGAAGATGGTCCTTTTGTTGCAACTTCTGTAAGACGTGCGGTTGTGTCATGTAACACAATCATTGTACCCAGCCAGCTTCTGGTTCTGTTGTCCAGGCACCATTCTATCTAGCCATACTTCTATCCACTCTTTTTCATTATATTAGCTGCCATTTATTTGAATTTACCATTTTCTATATTAGCTACCATTTATTTGGCCCCAGAAGGCATGGAGCCCATGCTGAAGTTCAATTATTTATACTTTTATTAGGAAGGGAAAACATCAGTGCTATATCTGGATCCCATACGAGAGTTGAGTTAATTAGATGTTTAGAAACACTTATTTCTAGTTATTTCCACGTTCTTCCTTTTATAAGATAAGGGACTAGAGAAATCATGAGATTACCCATTGGTTATCAGTGGACTAGCAAAGCTAGTAAGTTTAATATTCCTCTTTGTGATTGGGTTTAAATACACACTTTTAACTTTTAGTTAAACTATTTCTTATTAGTACTTCATTAATTTGGGGCAAGAATGTAAGTAGGACTGTGAGTAACTCAGTACAGTTTTTCTTCTTTGAATTTTGTCATTTTGATTTGCTTAGGAATTTTAAGTCTTTGAACATTACCAGTTACTTTTTTTTGGTACTGGGAATCGAACTCAGGACCTTGTGCTTGCCAGGCAGGCACTGTGCCACTGAGGCATATCCCTAGTCCTCACCAATTACTTTTAAGGTCTTAATATTGGAGATCTTAGAATAGAATATGAAATTGATATTGAAGACAGTTACTGAATATTATCAAAGTTATGACATCAGTTTTTTTTACAATGAAACTAAATGTACAACTATATAATTTGTCAAAAATATTTTTTATGAAGATACAGATTTGTAAACGTGGCCCTCATTTTACAAGGTTTAATACACATAAATTTTAGTTACCATTTTTTATTTAAATACTAGTCCTTGAAAAGAATAGTTGTATGAATTATAATCTATAGATAATCATGTAAATAATGAAACACATTGTGACCAGTGGCCAGTGTCACTTCTTGTACTGCTAGTTGCTAACTAGTCATTGTATTTGTTACTCATCAAGTGTGTAGTTGTGTTATGTCCTTGTTTGCCAGGGATAAACCCATGTTACATTGTATAAACATGGATAATCAAAAGTAAGGAAGCTGGCCAACAAAACCGAATTGTAGAATTGAAACAATATACAGGAAGTGAAAATTGAATCTCATTAGATTTGAATATGCTTATGTAATGAAAATGGATGAGACCTAGGTTTGTATGAAGCTTTGTTATGAACCAGCAAACACAACTTTGTTAGTTCAACCATTGGTCTAAAGAGTTACTTTAGACCTTACAGTATATCAGCACATTTTTGGACAGGCTGTTGGAGATCATGTAGTTTCTTTAGTTGGATTTTAAAAGAAGTGTAAAACAGCATGCAAATGAATCATTCAGGGAGTAAATAAAGGGTAATCAATATACAGTATGGCAGTGACTTTTACTACATTATGCAAATAACTGCAGGACTTTAATCCAATTTAAATAGAGTTACAAAGAGAAGAAAGCCAACTGTGAGAACATTGATGTTGCTAGTAGACTTCAGAAATGCAGCAAAAACAACTTAGTCAAAATGAAGTTTTAAAAAAATAAAGTATTTTGACACAAAGGATATAGAAGGCCCTGAAGGAGCATGGCCAGACAGCTCACATTAGAGGTTCTTTGGAGATATTTCACAGCACCACATGTACAGAAGCATAGTGTTAGAGGCCAGTTGAAACCTAGGAAGGAGCAATGGCAGTGTGCCAAAATATAGCAAAGGTGCACACTCCACTTAATCTACATAGAAGCTGGAGAGAACAAGGGTTGTTCACACTACTTTTAGTAAGTCACCTTATGATCCCACATTGTCGTGCAAAGTGAAAACTATTTTAGTTTGTTGAATTCAGATTGTTCACACTACTTTTAGTAAGTCACCTTATGATCCCACATTGTCGTGCAAAGTGAAAACTGTTTTAGTTTGTTGAATTCAGATTATCAGTTTTCTCTGTGTTACAAGCCATTGCAACACTTAGTGTCTTAGAATGACAAGAATTAGCATTTCAGATCTATACTCTGAAGCAGGCATGTCTCTTTGCATGTGGTAGCTTCGTGACAGTTGGAATCCAGAAGTCCACAGCCAAGGTGATAGTCTCTGTGTGGCCAGCAAGTCAGTGCTGACATCAGCAGAAGCCGAACTCAAGTTTGGGGTCATTTGTTTTCGTTCTTCTTAGGCTCCTTGTGCTTCCTTATAGCATAGATGGTTTTCCAAGGGAATCTTGGCTGTTTTTTTTTCTCCCCCAAATACTGTCCTTTATGACCTAGCCTAGAAAGTACCTTATTTGAGGTCAGAAGTCCACTGGGATTCAATGGGAAGTAATGTAGGCCTCTGCCTCTTGGTAGGAAGAATATCAGTGTCACGTTGGAAGAAAGGTATTTGGAATGGGAGTTGTATTTGCAGCTACTTCTGGAAAATTAGAACTTTCACACATTGATATTTTAATAAACATTTAAGCAATTTAATGTTCACTTGTCTTAGAGAAACTCAGCAAATTATATGTGCTGCTGAAGCGAACATTGTTTGTCTTAATTTAGCTATAGCCATTTGCATTTCTTAATTTCTTCTTTCGCATAACCAGCTGCTCTTCTTTCTCTCACCCTTTTACTACTTAAGCTGGCATGTTGACTTTCATTAAAGGGCCAAAGTATTTAAAGCATAACGAGGTTATTTTCTTGATGGTTCAAAAATTAGAGACGAGAACTGTAGAGAAAGGTGCTTACTTCAGATAAGTTTTGGACTTTTCTCCTTTCATATGCTCTGGTTTGTTTGTTTGTGCTGGGAATCAAACTCAGGACCTCACGCCTGCCAGGCAGGCACTGTGCTATATGTATGCTTTGTTTTATGTAGCATTTGTATGCAATTGTGAATGGTATCTCTGAGTTTTAACTCCAGAATTTATTTTTCATATCTTCGCCACATCTTTTAAGAGAAGGCAAGATTAGGAGACAGGATCCTTGGAGATGCTACCTGTTTCTTAAAGGGGTGTCTGAAGTTATGGACAGCTCAACAGTAATAGTTGACCTTGCTTGGATTCCCATTCCAGTAAGTATCCAGGCTCTTTCCTGCCATGATTGAAATCTGGCAATATGGAAGACTGAAAATAGACCCAAGTCTATCACCATGCACCAAACTCAGGTCAAAATGGATCACAGACCTCAATATTAAAACAGAAACTCTAAACCTATTGGAAGAGAAAGTAGGTAAAAATCTTGAAGACATAGGAGTAGGCAGAGAGTTCATGAACAAAAACCAAACTGCAAGGGAAACACTTCAAAGAATCAGTAACTGGGACCTCATCTTACTGAAAAGTTTTTGCATATCTAAAGTCACCAGCAAAGTAAAAAGAAAACCCACAAATTGGGAAAAAATCCTAGCTGGCTGTCCCTTGGACGAAGGTCTTCTATCTAAAACATACAAAGAATTAAAAAAAATTAACCTGTCCAAATTCAAAGACCCTATCCACAACTGGGCATCAGAGATGAATACATACTTCTCAGATAAAGAAATACAGATGGCAAATAAATACATGAGAAAATGTTCTACATCTTTAGTCATTCAAGAAATGTAAATAAAAACAACACTGAGATTTCATCTCACCCCAGTAAGATTGGCCAGCATTAAGAAATCATCCAATAACAAATGCTGGCAAGGCATTTGCCAGCAGACTGGTGAAACCACTGTGGAGAGCAGTTTGGAGATTCCTCAACAAACTAGGTCTAGAGGTCCAATTCAGCCCAGCTATTCCCCTTCTGGGTATTTTCCCAGAAGATCTGAAAATATCATATCATTGTGATATATGTGCACCCATGTTTATAGCAGCACAATTTATAATAGCCAAATTGTGGAAGCAACCCAAATGTCCATCCACAGAGAAATCGATAAAAAAACTGTGGCATTTTTATATAATGGAATATTACTCAGCTATAAAGAAAGACAAATTTGAGGCTTTTATAGGCAAATGGTCAGAATTAGACACCATACTTATAAGTGAAATAAATCAGAGGTACATATGCAAGCAACATATTGTATCACTAGTGTAAGAACCTGAAAGTGGAAAGATAAATTAGGAGGTATGAAGGGAATCTGCTCAAAAGTAAAGAGCAAATGGGATGAGGGGAAGGAGAAAAGGAAGAAAGGGCCATATATGTATGTATGTATGAATGTATATGCAGGATGGCGAACATGGTTCCACTTTTGTCTTATGTCGCTTTATGGTAAGGAACAGTTAATGATTGGTTGTTTGATCAAGATTGTATGTCTGTCTGTGTTTTCCTGAGCATACACTTTGATTATCAATATGTAATACTGCAACCATTGTTAATTCCCTGTTACTTTGTCTGTCATTGAATTTTGATTGTACTGTTCTTGTGTTACTTTGTGTCTCTTTGTTAATGTTTTCCTTTTTTTTTGTTTTATACTTTTAAAAATGAAAAAATGAAAAAAATAAATCTGGCAATCTGGCTGAGAAGTTAGGGCTATTTTGTGCTCAAGTTGGGGCTCACTACGATATGCTTTGGCTGACCAACGTTGGTCCTGGAACTGTTAACAGTCTAATACAAGATAAGGATGAGAATTTACTGTAAACATCTAGAAACTTTAATAGCAGTTGCACAGAAGTTTTATGTGCATGGACTAATGATAGAAATTTTATATTTTTGTATTTTTTAACAATTTATCTAGAAAGTTTTTTCATTATATTTTGCAAATGTATTGATTGGTCTATGACGTTTTAAAAATTAAAACAGAACTGGTCCTTCAAATAGTTTGAGGAATACTGGTCTAAGCCCTGTACAGTTAAGTTTTTAAATCTTTTTATTTTCTCTTTAGTAGTTCTTTGAAATAGATACTCTGTAGTATCAAAAGTAGCAGATCCTGACTGGTTAATCTTTAGAAGTTTTAAAGAGTTGGTGGCAGATGCAGGAAGGCTGTAATAACAAATAAAGCCCTATAAAAGATTCTCTTTTTTGTGAAGGTGAGGCTCTGTGAGGGAGGGTAAAAGGCCTTTTCATATACAGCCATTCAAGAATTGGCAATGCCAGTTGAACTCCATGATGAGTGAGATGCAAATGTAGAACCCCACACAGACAGGAAAGAGGAGACTGTAGAAACAGAATTGTCAGTGTGGCAGAAAGCAACTCAGGATTCCTCTCCTCATCCCTCAAACTCGTTATGATTGGTGCCTGTTTAGTAAGGTGATGTAGATGCCAGGATCTCAGAATCCTCTAGATGAATAGAAAGATAAACCTGAAGAACTTTAACTACCACCGATAGGAGGTGGGGTAGCTGTTAAGAATCAGGCACAGAACTGTTGGTAGGGAGTCAAGGAAGGCTTGGTGAACAGAGATGTTGTCTAACAGCTTATAGCATAAGTGGGATTTTCTTTTTCTCTTTTTGGTACTGGGAATTGAACTCAGGGAGTGCTGAATTTTTTTGCGGGGGGGGACGCTGGGGATATAGCTCAGCGGCACACTGCCTGCCTGGCAAGTGTGAGGTCTTGAGTTAAAAAATGATTTTTTTTTTTTTTGAGATGGAATCTTGCTATATATAATTCAGGTTGGACTTGAACTCATTATGTAGCCCAGGCCTCCAGTGCGCTGGGATTACAGGTGTCTGCCACCTGACACTGGACACATACTATGTTTTGACAGGCAGATAAAACCTAAAATTGTAAAACAAAGTCACATTTTATTATGGAAAACTGGTTTACTCTGGAACATTGTAATCTTTTAAAAGATTTGTCCTACCTTGAATTTTGAGCCACAGAAATACATTGAGTTTTGAGCCACAGAAATACATTCTGATTATTGTCATATTTTTGGTATAGCTTCTTACTGATTTGTTCAATATTATATGTAGTGCTTTTTCATTGCTAATATATCAATTCTATGGCCACTTCTTTTTTTTTTTAAAGAATAAAATACTTGCTGTGTTACCCAGGCTGGTCTTAAACTCTCAGACTCAAGTGATTCTCCTGCCTCTGCCTTCTGAGTAGTTGGGACTGTAGGCATGTGCCATTACCATGTGCAGTGTTTCTGTGATGACTGTTAAGGTGTAGTATTTTTATTTTTCAGGAAGCATCTGGTATTATGCTTCATTTGATCGTCCTTACCGTCTAATTTGGGGAACAAAATAAATAGCTGAAATACTTAGAAGTAGAGTTGGTTGTGCTTGGTATTCCAGCAACCTTGCCAAATGTATTTATGAATTTCAGTAGTTCATATGTATAGATTTAGAATTTCTTTGTAATCATTTTATCTGTGTATAATATTAATGTTTTCCCCATTTTGCACCTCTTAATCCCCTCCTAGCCTCCTGCCTTTTTTTTTAAACCTCTATAGCATTTGGCAGTGAGTTACAGAACAATGTCATTTAGAGTAGTAATGGGTGGCATCCGTGTCTTATTTTTAGGCTAGGAAGGGGAATTTTTCCCACTGATATTTAAATTCTCTTCATCAAATTAAGGAAATTTATTCCAGTTTCTAGTTTGCTAAGAGATTTTTGTCATGAGTACTTGGAAACCTTTCTCAGTGCTATTTGTGCATGCATTAAGATAATTGTGGCTGTTCCCCTCTCTGAAAATGTGATGAACTACATTGATTGCTTTTTAAATGTATGACTACCTTTGCATTCTTAGAATAAACTCTTTCTAGTTTTGATATGCTCTTTAAATATTGCTGGATTAAAATTTAGCGTCTATATTGGTTACTTTTCTGTCCATACTGAGACAAAATACCTCACACCCAAAATTAAAGAAGGAAAGGCTTATTTTATTTAGCTTACAGTTTGTGGAGGTTTCAGTCTGCAATCAGCTGGTTCCAAGATACTATGTTGTAGCAGAGGGGCAACAGTTTATGGTGGCAGAAGATACCAAGAGCAAAAGGGGGAAGAGCAAGCCTCTTTTCTTCCCTTGTATGCATGCTCCCCTCCTAGGGAGTACCCGGTATATCACTCACACTGCCAATCCCAGCAGTAGCAAATCAGTCACAAACTCCAGATTCAGTTGTCTCCAGACAGCCTACCCTCCATGATCACATGAGGCTTTGGGGGGACCTCTAGACACAAACCGTAACAGTGTCCGTCCTTGTATTTTCCCTCTCAGGTTTTGGTATCACTGTTTTGCTGGTCTCATTGAAAAAATGTGGAAATAGTCCATATTTGTGGAATTTCTGTAAGATTAACATTTCTTAATTGTTAGAATTCAAATCTTCTTTGTGGGAGGAATTGTAAGTGTAGATTTTTTCTAAGTTATGTTTTGTATGGGTTGTGAATCCTTAAAATTTTCAAAGTTTATTGATTGGCATAGTTATTGTCAATCTTTTATTAATGAGAATATTACGTTCGGTCTTCTATTTTTTTTTTTTTCTTTTTTTTTTGCGGTACTGGGGATTGAACTCAGCACCTTGTGCTTGCCAGGCAGGCACTTATTCCACTGAGCTATATCCCCAGCCCTACATTCAGCCTTTTAACCTAATTATCTCTTAATTATTAGTTTTCTCGTATTACTTTCTCTTCCTAATCTATCTACATTTTCAAGTTTATTGGCAGTCTTCTATTAATGAGAATATTATTTATTCTTTTAATCTAATTTTCTCTTTTTTCTTCATTCCAGTATTATTTTCTCTTGCTCTCTTTCATTAGTGTTAGGTATATCACTTTCATTCTTCTGAAAGAACGTTTTTCATCTTATAAATTATTTTGTTACATATGCATACTTAGATATTTTTAGTCTTCTATATTAAATACAGCTCTTTCTACAGCCACAGTTTCGATATTTCATTTCACTATATCTTTCTATTTAAAATACTTCTTTCTTTTTGACTGATGAATTACTTGAAAAACGTTGCTTAAATTCCAGGTAATGGAATATCTAGTTATCATTTTGTTATTGTTATCTAGCTGAATAATTTTATACCTTTGATACTTACTGAGTCTTGTTCTTTCACTCATCATGTGGGAAAGTTTTAGTAAATATTTTATGTACTCTTGTAAAAATCATGTTATTCTCTTGTTGGTAATATCAAATTTAAAATCAGGTCAAGTTTACTAATCTCTACTCAGCAATTAGAAAGAAGGCTGAGCTCAGGGTATGTGCAGAAGTGTCATCCATACTGCTTTCCTCCTCATTCCCTCTGGCATCCTGGTTCCATCCATCCTACTGTCCCACTAGTCTTTCTACTTGGTGGGGTTTTGGGGGGCACATACAAATGGATACATTTGTATTTTTTAATTTCCCTTTTTATAAGAAAGTTATACTATGGCTATCCTTTATACTTTGGATTTTGTATAATCCTTAATGTATATCCTAGAAATCATACTTACTCAATTATAGGGATCTTCCTCTTTCCTCTCTTGCCTCTCTGCCCAACAAATTCATAATACTTCATTATGGGAATGTGTCACAGTTTATTCAGTCTTTCCTATATATGGGCATTTAGGTGTTTTCTGTTACTTTGCCTGCAGTGAATAACCTAATACATATGCATTGTAATATATTCTTCTAAGTAGAATCTTTTTTTTTTTTTTTTCCTGGGACTGAGTATCAAACTCAGCACCTGCACTTGCCAGGCAATGGCTTATTCCACTGAGCTATATCCCCAGCCCCCTAAGTATGTATCTTAATTAGTTTGGACGGCTGTTAAGACATCAACTGGGTAGCTTATAAACAAGAGAGACTGAGTTCTTGATTCAGGTGCCTTGTATGGTGAGGGCCCTTGTCAGGGTTTAGATAATAAGGTTATAGGGTTGTGGAGGAAGGAACCAGGCTCTTTGTTACTCTCATGAGTGTACTAAGCCTATCAGGGAGGCCCTACTCCTATGACATCATCTCATTCTAATTATCTCCCCAAGACCCACTATCGTAATATCATCTCACTGAGGAGTAGGTGTCAACATAGGAGTTTTGGACATAGAGAATGAGTCCAGAGCAGTAATCTTCAGCATAATTCCTTGCAGTGGAATTGCCAAATTAGCAGAGATAAAAAGTACATGTAGTTTTGTTAGGCATTGCCAAATAACCCTCCATAAAACTGTACCAATTAGAATTCCCACTAGGAATTTATGAGAATGTTTGTTTCCTCACACTGTAGTCAACTGCTGGGCCTCCTTCCCTCCCTCCCTCCCTCCCTCTTCTGTTTAAAAATCATTCGGCATTTTTTGTATGTTTACATTTTTATTGAAATAAAATTTCCATAACTTAAAATTTATCATTTTAACCACATCAGAGTGTATAGTTCAGGGCTTTTTAGTTTTATTCACAATGTTGTGCATCCATCACTACTGTCTTGATTCCAGAACATGTCTGTCATCACCAAAGAAACCTTTCCTATTGGCAAGGAACCCTTTCCTATTTTTAACTCCATCCACTTATCCCTGGCAGCCAGTGATCTGCTTCCTGTCTATGTAGATTTGCATATTCTAGACTTTTATATAAGTGGGCTCATATAATTTGTGGCCTTTTATGCCTGGTTTTCACAGCATAATTTTCTGTGTTCATAATGTAGCATGCATTGGTATTCCATTCCTTTTTTTGGCTGAACAATGTCATCGTTGGGTATATCACACTTTCTTTGTCCAGTTTGTCCACTGGTGAATGTTTGGATTATTTTTACTTTGTGACAGTTACAAATTATGCTGCTGTGAACATTTACATATAAGCTTTTATGTGCATATACATTTTTCATCTGTTATGTATTTCTACTAGTGGATTTGCTGGGTCATATGGTAGCTCTGTTTAACCTTTTTAGGAACTGCCAAACTATTTCCATAATGAATATACCATTTTACATTACTGGCAATGCTTGAAGATTCCAATTTTTCATATTCTTGCTAACACTTGTTACACTGCCTGTTCGTGTCTTTTGCTCATCTTTGTATCATTTTTTTCCACATTTAAGGAAAGGTTTCTGAATGCATTAGAGTGTTAGCTTTCATTTCCCCTGTGATATATGTATGGTATATTTTTTTTCTTGTTTTTGTTTTTTTGACTTGGTCTGTGGGTTGGGGCCCCACCACCACCACTTGGCATACTAAATGGAAGACATTTTGGATCAAAGAAATACCATTCCTACTTGGGTTGCTACCATCTTTCTGTGTGGAATATTGACCCTTTTCCTTGTAGATACGTGGAACCTTGTCACTGAATCCCACCTGTAATGGTTCTGAGCAGAGATTGTGCTCTAGGTATTGAGGCCTCCTCTTCTCTGTGTCCCACTGTTCTTATTGTAATAATGTCTTGAGCTCCGAGACCTGTTTCCCAGACCCTTTGACCTGCCCTTCACTGTTCCTTTAGCAACTCTCTCTTGGCTGGGGTTCAGGACTCCTTGACTGCCCTGAGGGGACTCCCGGCAGTATGTTCGACTCAGTCTCCACTCTCCTTTGCTTCACCAGCTTAACTGGCCCCTTGCTGCCCAAAAGCCCTATTGGTGCTTCTCTGACTAGTTGCCATTTCTTGACTTTTCTGGCTCATAGGCTCTGAGCTGCCAGGGCCCTGTGGGAGAGGCAGCTGTTAAGGAATCAGGTCCTTTCTGCATCTGGGTCACTGTTTCTTCAGAATGTCTCTGCTTTGAGACATGTGCATTTTGTTTTTAAAAATTTGGATTTTAGAGCTTTTCTCAGTAGGAATTTAAACATCCTCAAACTATTCCCCTATCATACTTGAAAGTAATGTACTTGTTTATGCATTTTTGGGTTTGTTTTCAGGTGTTCTGTGGCTGATTGTCTCATTAAGCAGTGATTTGACTGAGTAGAAGGACTTTGTTTTGATTGTAATTGTCATTTCCTAATACATATAAAGTCAACTTACATGAAGAAAGAACTTTCTTCTCCAAAGTAGGCGGCAAACAAATGTTTGTCATGTTACTGTGATTTATAGTCTTTGGTAGGGGGCAGTGATTATTTTGGTGGGTTAGGTCCCTGTCCTCTTCAGTCTCCTTCTGGATGTGGTACGTCACAGAGAGAGAGAGAACAGAAAGCAGTGTTGGTAATAGAAATACCAGCATATGTTAATTTGTAGATATCAAATGTTGTACACTGAAAATTATTTTTCTCTCAACAGAATATGACAGATACCTAGCATCTAGCAAAATAATGGCAGCTGCTTACCTTGACCCAAACTTGAACCATACACCCAATTCAAGTGCTAAGACTCACCTGGGTACTGGCATGGAACGTTCCCCTGGTGCGATGGAGCGAGTATTAAAAGTCTTTCATTATTTTGAAAGCAATAGTGAGCCAACCACGTGGGCCAGTATTATCAGGCATGGAGATGCAACGGATGTCAGGGTAAGTGCTTTCTTTTATGTGACATCTAAATTCTTAGAAACATAACAACCAAGCCATATCTTTTTTTTTTTTTTTTTTTGTGGTACTGGGGATCGAACTCAGGACCCTGCGCTTAGGCAAGCGCCAAGCCATATCTTAGTTATACAATGGTATTGACTTGTTTTTCCTTTTTAATTTTAATTCTTGGAAGAATGCAAGAAAACAAAACAAAATAGCTCCTAATTTCCGTGAAACTGATTTTCTAGAAGGTATACTTTTTGAAGTGTTTGCATAACTCCAGATAACTAAATATTGTGCTAAATTCTGGGTATGTAAACGTTCTGTATTAGTGGGCTATTCATTACTATAATGAAATTCCCAGAGCAATTAGTTGATAAACAGAAAAGGTTTATTTTGGCTCAGTATTTTGGAGGTTCTGTCCACAAGGCAACAAAACGTGTCAAGATGCCTGACAACAGCAAATTACCCCACACCTCATAAGGGAAAAAAAGGGAAGGAGAGTAGGATTTTACAGTCACTTTCAAGAACACCCTGCCCAGGGAACCTCCCAATAGCACCACCTTGTGGATCAAATGTGAAGTTTGGAGAGACATTGAAGGTTCGAATCATAACAAAATCCCTTTAAAGTCCTTGTTTTTGTTCCTTCAAATTCACAGGGGTGGGGGAAATGGGGAGTGGTAGTATGGTGTTAATGACAGCCCAGTGCAGTTAAGTGCTTCTGTGGAAATTGCCCCAGGTGTTGAGACAAAATACTGTTAGTAATAAGTAGAGGAGTTTGCATTGCCAAGGGCTTCCATTGGTTTGCAAGAGGTGTGAGAACTGGTGAAAGAGCAGGCAGCATGCAGCTGAGGGTTTGTTTCCAAAATTGAGGAGTGAGCAGGTAGCAATCATTTCAAAAAGCAGGGCTCAGTGTGTAAATTTTCAGAAAGCATTTACTCTGACCAAGTGCTGGCAAACACTTTCTTCTGGCTCTCCCTCCACTAGTCTGTATTCATCTTGTAAGGGAGCAGAGATGACCAATGATGAAGAAGCTTATCTATGTCATTTTTTTCCTTTCTTTTTTTAATAATGAAATCAGTTAACATACTGTTCTTTAACTTAAATGCTTTTACTGTTGTAAGCAAAGTAAAGAAGTAGGTAGAATTTAGATTTTAGGCTAAAATCTTTCGTATGAATCATACATAATTTTCTGTTACTTTTGTGCTAAAGCAATATTGGTAGACTAGTCAGGTGGATATTAAAAGGGAATGGTTCAGGATGGAAAAATGTATCTTAATATCTACTTATATACAACTTGAAATACAGTTTTTTTAAAAGAAGCTTCTTATGAGACTTGTTGGTTGTTTTCTCCTTGCTTTTTCTAGTTTTGTGTTTTACATCTAATCTCACAAACACAATCACTTGGTAGAAAGGCCTTCCCACAAGTGTCCCCCTGTAATGTTAGTCTTGATTTTTTTTTTTTTTTTTGTCTTTTTGAGACAAGAGTCTTGCTATGCATTTCAGGCTGGCCTTAAGCTCACTCTGTAGCCTGGGCTGGCCTCGAACACCCAAGGATCCTCCTGCCTCAGTTTCCCTAGTGCTGGGATTACAGGCATGCGCCACCATGCCCGGCACGAGGAAATTCTTTAAACTATTACATCAGCCTTAATAAACTTCTGAGTATTCATATAGGAAGGAAACCTTTTAAAGATTATGCATTTGACAGATGTTCAAGAATTATTTTATTAGAAAATGTATCCTGCAAAGACTGTGAAACAAGTCTGCCATGGTTTTAATATCATATTTTCTGCAGTTGAGTGGCTTACTGTCCTGGAGAGGTCTAGTGGTTACTGGAGACAGGCCAGACATTGACTGATATTGAAAACTTACATCAGGTACAAACGCAGGGGTTATGTGAACATATATATCAAAACTTTTGTAAAAAAAAAAAAAAAAACAAAAAAAATTTTGTGAAGGTCAGCATGACCAAATCTCTGTAACCAAAGAAGTAGATAAAAATTTCAAAGAAATTTTAAAGAAACTGATAAATGTTGAAGTTTAATTACCATTATCAATTGATTTTCAGCTTGAGGCAGAAAAGTCTCAGTTGGCATTGAATTTACCATAGCCCTTTCCTGAGGTAGCATGAAATCTGAAAGATGTTGGGTCACTCTGATAGAAGATTAGATATTATTCATTATCCACTCCATTAAATGTTTTAATGTGATGACACTTGAAAATGCAGTATATGTTTCTGTTTTAAATTAGTGGGTGGATCTGCACATCAGAACAAAATAGTACTGAAGAACATATCAATGACATCTTTCTTCCCAATGGTGTCAGACAAAGGATATTTATGGATAGGGAGACTCACATATTAAGAAAGAATAAAGTAGAAGAAACGAAGTGTTTGAGCACTTGGTGGCTCTAGAATGAGAAGAGAACTGAGTTAAGAATATAAGTGTAGTGTCCCAGCAGGGAAAAACAGAGCATTTAGTAATAGCAAAGGGAAAGCCATACCAACCATTTTCTGAAACAGTATAGCTTGTTGTCACCTAAAGTTATTGAATAATTAGATCAGCAATTATAGTACTACTTCTCCATGTTTTGGACTTATTGGTTATTGAGCACTTGAGTGTGGCTTACTATGAATTGCATGGGCTGCAGGTTTATAAATATACTCCAGATGTCAAAATCTATCAATATAATGTTGAAAAATTATAGAACATCACATTAATAATTTTGTATGATTACGTATTGAAATAATACTTTTGACACATAATTGGATAAACATTAAGAATTGAATTTACTTGTTTTTTTACTTACTCTTTATTTTTTTGCAATACCAGGGACTGAACTCAGTACCTTGTGCTTGCTAGGCAGGCACTTACTCACTGAGCTATATCCCCAGCCCCTCTATTTTACTCTTTAATGCAACTAGATATCTTGATATTACTTATGTGGCTTACATGGTATTTTTACTACACAGTTGTGCTCCATAGAAAGTAGCTGAAAGACTATTTGCATCAGAAGAAATAAAACTTTTTCAGGAGATTAAGGAGATTTGAGGTGATTAAGATTTGCTTTTTCCCAGGAAAACGTCTGAGATCATTATATTTCATTATAGAGCTTTTCTTTCTGTTTGAATAAATTATTTTACTCTTTATGTATATGTGATATTTAATTAGTTTATATGTTCAGTTGCTGAAAAAGTTCACAGAAATTCCAGTTTATGGGCAAAGCATCAAATATAGTCACAATAGTATAATGACAGTCATTTCATGGATATACTGATACCAGGTGCAAGCTTCTGTGTCTCGGACATACTTCTGCTCTAGAGTAAAGTCCATCACTGGCTTCACGTGCGGCACCTCCTTATGGGGAAGCTTCCCTGCCTTACAGTGTTGTGTCTGTGAGATGGTTACATAGGTACTCTGCACCTGCCTGACCAGCCTCTGTGTAGTTACTCAAGCACTACCAAAACCATGTGCAAATCATAAATCCAATAACGATCACTAAAGAGCGCTGCCAGACTATTACATCATTGCAAACATCACTTATCTTGGCCAGAGCTTTGGCCAAGTGTCAGTACCATCCTCTAAGCTGCTCTGGAGGTTAAGTGTGGGATCAATCCAGAAGAGGCAAGATTAAGAAAGAATAAAGTAGGAGAAACAGGTTGTACAGTGTTAAGATAGTTCATCCAGAAACATTGTAGTGATACTTAAGAATAGTAACTTGGAGAAAATTCCACATTTTACCCAAGAGAGAATTTCCTAGAGAAAGCTGTGCCATGTACCCAGATGTTTAATAAGCAGTGGCCTTTCAGGTGCAAGAAAATAGCAGAATAGCATCTTCAGAGGCTCAGGAAAAGTAATGTCTACCTCAGAACCTGATAACAGATAGATTATCATTAAACAAAATCAGGAGTGGAGGTAACTCCAGAGAAATAGTGTATGGAAAGGTAATACCACAAGCTGTCATTTGAAAAACAGATGATATAGTGGAGCATGGAAAGTGATCCCAGAGCCTAGAAGTTCTTCTGCCACTTAATGATGCCAAAACCTGAGGTCATCATCACACCACAGCCCAGTGTAGTCTCCCTGGACTTCATTTTTGTTGTTGTCTCTTAAAGCTACAGCTGAGATGATGCCATTGTTCTGCCTGTTCTGTGCCTGTACCTTGACTGGATTGGTCTCCTCCTAGGTCTACAGCCCTGTTTCTTACCTCATTATTGTGCCTTGCTTTATTGCACTTCATAGATAATACATTAAAAAAAATAAAATAGATTGAAAGTTTGTATCAGTTGTGATGAACATGTCTTCTTGACAGTGTTTTTCAACATTTGTTCACTTCATGTCTGTCTTATTCTAATTCTCACAAGATTTCAGACTTAGTATCATTATTATATCTTTTATGGTAAACTGTGATCAGTGATCTCTGATGTTGTTATTGTAATTACACGGAAACTCAATGAACTGCATCCTTCTAAGACTACAGATTTAATAAATTATATTTGTATTCTGACTGCTTTGCCAGCTGGCCACTTCCTACCTCTCCTTACTCCTCCAGTTTCCCTGTTCCTTGACACAAGAGCATTGAAGCTGTGCCAGGTGACAGCAAAGAAAGTGGTGTTTTAGAAGAGAATCTACTCCTGGGGAAGATGACATGTACAGTATTGAAATGATAACAAAGGATTTAGAAAAGCACATAAACTTAGTAGAGCAGTGGCAGATTTTGAGAAGATTGATTCAAATTTGGAAGATGTTCTGTGGGTAAAGTACTGCCAAACAGCATCACATGTTGCAGAGATATCTTTTGTGAAAGGAAGAATCAGCTGCTGTGGCAAACTTCATTGCTGCCTTTAAGAAATTTCCACAGCCTCCCCAACCTTCAGTAATCACCAGTTTGAAGAGTCAGTAGCCATTAGCATCTAGGTGAGTGAGACCTCCATGAGAAAAAGAATTAAGACTCACTGATTACTCATGGTTATCTGCATTTTTAACAATAAACTTTAAAAATTAAGATATGTACATTGTATGCATATGTAAAATTTTACATTTGTTTATTTTCTGGTACTAGGAACTGAACCTTTGCACTGAGCTATATCTTCAGCCCTTTTTAAAAATTATTTTTGAGGCAGTCTCGCTAATTTTCCCAGACAAGATTTGAATTTATAATCCTCCTGTCTCAGGTTCCCAGAGTTCTGAGATTATAGGCATGTGCCACTAATCTGGCTTGTACATGGGGTTTTGAGATTGACACGCTGCCTACTGAGGAGGCAGGTCGGGGTTTGAGACATAATGTTACTTTATATTTCATAGACTATATATTTCTTCCTTTCTTTATTTTGTCTTTTTGAAACATTCTTGCTATGCAGTTCAGGCTGTCCTTGAGCACACTTTGTAGCCCAGGCTGGTCTCAAACTCACAACATCCCTACTGCCTCAGCCTTTCAAGTGCTGGGATTACAGGCTTGCACCACCATGCCCAGTGACTGCTCATAGACTATGTATTTCATAGACAGTATAGTGTAAACATAATTTTCACGTATACTTGGATAGCAAAATATGTGTGACTTGCTTTATTGTGATACTTGCTTTATTTTATGGTGTCTTATGGTTGATACATTGTATCAACTTGGGGAGTCTGGAGGTTTGGCTGAGTGATTCAGCAGGGAGCCAGGGTGCTTATTACTTCCTGTACATCCTGAGCCTGTGGAAGAGCAGGGCATGGAGACTGTGTGAGAGCTACATGCCCCCTGGGTGGGGGTAGGCTGTTCACAAGGTTAGGGAGAGAAAGAGGCTGCTTGCCTGCTATTCCTCCCTTTTGGCTCTTGTGGTATTTGCTGTGCTCTGCTGCCCTGAACAGTTTGCCCTCTGCCTTGTGCCACTCTGCCTCAGAACCAGCCAAGTATGGACTGAAACCTCCACAAACTGTAAGCTAAATAAACCTTTCCTTCCTTCGTTTTGGGCATTTGTGTATTTTGTCTCAGCAACAAGAGAAAAGTAACCAAGACATGGTGGTAATGAATTGAAGAATTAAACCTGCACAGTCTGTGAAGGTTGCCTGTACTGACCAATCCTGCTCTCCTAGATAGCCATTTCATACCTTCTTAGCTTTCTTTATTCACCTGGCAGTACTTGAGAACTTACACTCTTTTTCTTCCCTTTCCTCACTTCCTACTCCAGGAAAGCCATCCAGTGCTTTAGCGTAGGATTATCCCATTTTTGAGTCCCTTGGAACCATACTTTGCTCCCTTTGCTTTTACCCTATATGCACTTAATCCTGTTTGTATCATCACCCCTTTCATAGGCCCTCCAATACTGCAGCTTTCTTTGTGCCCCCTATGTCTTTCAGGTACATGATCACATCTGCTAACTCACATCCTCTCAATCTGTTCACAGTCCAGCAGCTACAGTGATCTTCCTAAAATGAATACTGAAACATGTCATCACTGCATTCTTAAGTGACACCATTATCACCCTTCAGGAGTCCTGCCCAGCTGTCCTCCTCATGCCCTCTGACTTCTCTTGTGCCAGCTGTCATCTTATTTTTTCCTGATTTCTTGGCTGTTTCTCTCAGAATGAAAGTCAAATTCCTTAGGTAGTGTATAGACTGATAGGATCTGGTTCCTTGTCTGCTGCCTCCCTCTTTCATTCTGGTGTCATTCCAGTCATTCCTTTGTCCTCACCATTTCTATTTTGTTAGATTTTCTTCAGATTATTTATCCTTAAGGAAATTATCTGATTCTTGATTTTATTTGCCCATTTCTTATATTTTGTCCTCCTGACATTTAAGTTTTGTAATAATAGGGACCCTTGGATCAGCAGCATCTCTAGCAGAGCAAGCAGTCATAGCATATATTCATCAGTAGAGACTTTCTGATGATACGACACCCTGGATCAAATGCAGTGTTTCTAGCACATTCAATCTAGAAAAGTGGTTGCAGAAGTGGAAAGTATTAGTAGACTAGCAACTCACAAGATGCTGAATCATTAGCTAAAATCATGCCTCTCCTAAGCTATGCCTCACTTCACTGATGTTTTTCTATTTTTTTTTTCAATTTAATTAAACATTTATTTATTCTAATTTGGGCACAGTGTTTGACACTACAGGTACATAAGACAACAGCCCCCGGTACCAGAGTTACACCACTATTTCTTCATATTCCACAATACCTATTGTACATTTTGGTCCTTATTTATACTTTCAGTTTCTCACACTAGAGAAACTATGATATTTACACGTGTATCTGATTTATTTCACTTAAGATAATGGTCTCAAGTTGTATCCATTTACCTAGAAATGTCCTCAGTTGCCCCATTATGGCAGAGTAGTACTCCATTGTATAAAAGAAATACATCTTTTTTATCCATTTACGGGTTGATGAATGTTTGGGCTATTACAAACTGTGCTGCAACAAACATGGGTATGCATTTGTCACTGTGGTATGGTGCTTTTAATTCTTTTGGGAAGATACCAAGAGGTGGAGTACTTGGGTCAAATAGAACCTCTAGTCCTAGTTTTTTATTTTTAAAAGTATAAAAAACAAACAAACCAAAAACCAACAACAACAAAAAGGAAAACATTACTAAAAAGACACAAAGTAGCCCAAGGGCAGTACAGTCAAAATTGAATTATAGACAAAGCAACAGGGAATCACCAATGGTTGCTCCACCACACATTGATAACTTCAAAGTGCATGTTTCTGAAATCACATGTAGACATACAATCTTGATCAAACAATCATGTTGACCAGAAATGCTTTATGTGTTCCAGGTCTCTTCTGGTTCCAAATGAATTTTAGGGTTGTTTTCTTTAATTTTGTGAGATATGCTATTGAAATTTTTATTGGAGTTGTATTAAATCTCTATAACAATTTTAAAAGTATGGCCATTTTCACTGTTTTGGATCTTCCTACCCAAGAGCAAGGGATATCTTTCCATTTTCTGATATCCTCTTCAGTCTCCTCTTTTGCAGTACTGTAGTTTTCAATGTAGAGGTCTTTTGATTCCTATCTATCCATCTATCTATTTCTCTATCTATCAACTATTTATTTAGGATGCTGTTTTGAAAGGTGCTATTTTCCTAATTTCCCTCTCAGTGAGTTTGTTGTTTTTTTGTGCAGGAAGGCTATTGACTTTTGAGTGTTGACTTTTGTATCCAGCTATGCTGCTAAATTTGATTATTAAATTTAGAAGTATTTTGGCAGCATTTTGGGGGTCTTCTGTGTAGAGTATCATGTCATCTGCAAATAATGGTAATTTAATTTCTTCCTTTTTTATTCTTATTCTTTTTATTTAGAATTTTTATCTTATCTCTTGATTTAGCTTTGGTGATTCATGTGTATCTAGGAAACTGTCCATTTCTCCTGAATTTTCCATGTTTTAAAATACAAGTTCTTGAAGTAGGTATAGATAATCTTCTGGATTTCTGCAGGGTCCATTGCAATTTCACCCATTTCATTCCTAATTGCACGGGTTTGAGTGTTTTCTTTCCTTTTTTTGATAAAGTTGGCTAAAGGTTTGTTGATTTTATTTCATCTTTTAAGGCACTAACTCTTTGATTCATTTATTCCTTCTATTGTTTTCTTAGTCTCCATTGCATTAATTTCTTCTCTGATTGTTACGATTTTCTTCCTCATATGAGCTTTGGGCTTGTCCTCCTCCCGTTTATTTGAAGCTTGATGCTCAACATTGACTTGTTTATTTGAGCTCATTCTGTTTTCCTGATACAGATATTCACTGCTATAAATTCATCACTGAAGACTGCTTTCATTGTGTCCCATAAATTCCAGTATGTGGAATTGTCATTATTGTTTAATTGTAGAAATTAATTCCTTCTTTAATTTCCTCCATGACCCATTGGTTGTTTAGGAGGGTAATACTTAATTTCCATGTTTCTGTGACGTTCTTGTGGTGTCTTTGCATTATATTCCAATAATATGCATGGAAGAATTTAAATATCTTTGCATTTACTTAAGCATATTATATGAATTAGTATATGGTCTCTTGGAGAACATCCCATGTGCAGCTGAAAAGAATGTGTATTCTTATGTTTTGGGGTGGAACACTCTGTAGACATCTACTTAAGTGCATTTGTTCAAAAGTTTTGTTCAATTCTAATTTAATTGTTGATTTTGTTTCCTGGTTGATCTGTCTATGACAGTGGCTTATTGAGATATCCCCCATTATAATTACATTTGTGCTTCTTTTACTTTTTATGTCCATGAGTATTTGTTTTATATAGTTGTGCAGACTTGTATTTGTTGGTTGTTCTTGGATTGTTCTCTTTACAGGGATAAAGTGACCTTCTTTGTCTCTCTTGATCAGCCTTGGTTTGAAATCCACTTTGTCTATAAATATAATAGCTACCCCTGCTTTTTTCCAGATTTTTGTTTGCATGGAATATCGTTTTCCATCCTTTGACTTTCAGTTTATGAATTGCTTTGTGAATTAACTGTGTTTCTTATATGCAGCGTTTTGTTGGATCTTGCTTCTTCATCCATTCTGCCAGTCTGTTTCTTTTGATTGGTGAAGTGAGACTTTTGCTGTTGATGATTTAAGCTGATATTTGTTGACGTATCCTTGTCATGGTATTTTTCCTGTTGTCTCCCCCCGCCCCCATTTAATTGCCTACCTTACCTGATGGATGGATTCATTCTGTTGGGGGTCATGAAGTTGTACTCCTTGTCATCTCTTTCTAGAATGCCCTTCAGAACATTTTGGAGTTCTGGTTGGTGTTCATGAATGTCTTCAGGTGTTTTCACAGGAGTGTCAATTTTGAGAGGTAGTTTTTCAGGGTATATCAATCTAGATTTTAGATTGTTTTCTTGTAGGGCTTGAAATACTTCATTTCAAGTTCTCCTTGACTTGAGGATTTGTGTTGAGAAGTTAGCTGTTATTCTGATGGTCTTTTCTTTATAGGTGATTTTTTTCCACTAACGGTTTTTAATATTCTGTTCTTGTGTTGAATTTCTGGAATTTTGATATTATATGCCTTACTGTGGGTTTTTATGTTTTTATCATGGCTAATTGGAGTTGTACATGCCTCTCTGAACTGTGTGTCAAATTCTTTTTTCTGTTCTAGGAAAGCTTTCTGCCATGACATCTTGACATCTTTGAACAGGTTTTTTAAATGATTTGTGCTATTTCCTACTTTTTCTTTGACTCCAGTCAGTATTATGTTGTTGTTCTTTGCACCATCCAGCAGCTGCTGAATTGATTTCTCATGGCCCCTTGCTAACTGCAAGCCTGTCTTCTATGTGTTAGATTCTGTCCTTACATTGATTTATTCTGCTACAGATACTCTCAATGGGATTTTTAGTGTCTGGGACATCAGCTTGAGTCTGTTTTACGGATCCCATCTCTTTATTATGTTGAGCATTCATGTTTTCCATAATTTTCCTTAGCTCCTCCATTTTTTAAAAAGATCTGTATCTGCTATAGAGTAACTAAGCATGTTTTTCATTTGTTCAGCATCTCTGTAGTTATCTGAGAAATTGTTTTGTTTTTTTTCTCTAGCCTTGTTCATTTGCTTTGTTGTTACCACTTTAGAGGAGCCAGGTTGGTGGCTTTCAGATTGTCCCACCTTATTGCTACCTGGGATTTTCTCTTGTGAACTGGATATCTGGGGTTGCATCTTAAGTTTTAAGTGTCTTCTCATTTTCTTCCTTTCTTTTTTAATTCCTGGGTTGACATTTGTAAATTGCCCATGGTGAGTAGCTTTATTGCTAATATTTAGAACGCTTAGGAAATGACTACTTCTCAGAGGTGACCTCCAGGTATGGCTGGTTCTTGGGTTTTGATTTTCTTGCAAGATTCTACCTCTTCAATTTGTTGTGAATGAAAAATTGCTGCCTGGTTGGCTCAGCTCCTGGTTCTTTGGTATTGGCCCACAGCATTTTTTGTGACCTTTAGGCAGTCTCATTCTTAGTATACCAGGAGGAACAGCTGATTAGAACAGTTATGTCACCTTGGCTAACATGGTACAATTAGCAATAACAATAGCATCAAACACAGCCTAGAGAATGACAAACTGAGATAACCATAAATTTGCCACCTTTAACCGTATGAACTAGATTTGTGGTTATATAACATTTGTTACATAGTAAACAAACCAGAAAATTATTTCAATAAATAAGCCCTCAATATGTGAATTTTTCACTCGGGAGAAAATTCAAAAGGGCCTTGACGAAAAAATAGAGAAACAAAAGAAGAGGAAGAGATTGCAAACAAGGATACAGGACAAAGGAGGATCACACAAATTTTGGGAAACTAGTGCAGAAGACAGGAAGGAAAGAGAATAAAGAAAGAAAAGGAAGAACAGAACAGAAAAACCACTGTAAAATTAGAGGCCATGTTCACACTCAGAAGAACAAGATCAAACAGAAAAGAGTTCCACGGGGAAAAAATGTCCACTTCAAGGTGTGTCTCTGCTGTCACTCGTAGTTGAGTGTGTGGAGGTAGAGTCCAGATCCATATTGATTTATCCCAGCAAGCTAGCAGTAACTTTATAGAAGGGTAGTGGATAATCTCATTGAACCTGCTCCTATATTTTCCCTGACGTTCAGGTGGGTTTCTAGATGTGATCCTGGAACCAGACTGTTCAGCATATAGCAGTTAGTGTACCTTCTGCAGGCTGGAACTCAGGTAGGAGCTGCTAGATGGAGTGAGCCATCAGTTACTCTTGAGTTGCAAGCTCAGTTTACGCCCTCCAAAATGGCTCCTGGCATACCACCTTTGCCCTCGGGTCAGCCAGATCCAATCTACTTAACAGCCATGCAGTCCACAGGGTGCAGTCCTCCATGGAGGCCTCTGGGTTTACCAGGAGTCACCCTCTGCCTGCAGGTTTGATTCACTCCTCCTACACAGTGAGTTCCAACTCAGGGAAAAAGTGCTGCCTACTACCACCTCCTTCTTTGTTGAAGTTTTTCTCAGTCTCTCTGTGAGATTCAATTCCTCAGATCCTTCCTGGGTTCAGGGAGTCCACTTCCCTTCCTCTTGTCTTCCTCACATTGCTGTATTCCATTGTCTGGACAGTACATCTCAGAGAGGCTCTTTCTTGCTGCTTACCATTCTTCCTTTTTCTTGGAACTTCACTGATGTTTCTGTCAAACCTTCACTTCTGGTTTATGTTTAAAAATAGATCACAAGGCCTAGAACAACTCATTCTGTGCTAGGAGCCAAGTTTGGGGAGGAATACGGAAAGCTGCTAAAGATCATGTCACAACTGAGTTCCTGGACAGTATTCGTCTTTTTAAAAAAGTTTTTTGTTTTTGTTTTTGCTATTACTGTATTCTATCTAGTCAGTAACTCTAGTCATGCAGTAGTGAATTTATCAACTAGTAGAATTGCATAGAAACATTGGTACCTCACACCTTTGTCAAATTAGAAGATGCTGGAAATTGCACATTAACCCTTGAGCTTCCTTCTACCTCTGCTTCAGCTGTAGCCAGACATCTTACAACCTGACTCAGGTTCTCAGTCTCTGTCCCAGCTTCTCTGAGGCACTCTCACGTCTCTCATCTGGCTATCCTCATCATTTCTTTTAACTTCTCACCTCTCACCTTTTGTCTCACTTCTAAAAACTTTGGGAGATCAGAGAAACGTCATGTTTCTCTTGACAAACAAAATGGTCCTATTCCTTTCCACATGCTCGATGTGACATTTATTTACCCAGTGGCCTCAAATTTGTGATATTCCTTCATAAATAAACCTTCTAGAGTAGCTAAGATGATAGGATACAGCACCATGCCCTGTACATGAAGTTGAGTTAATACTAATTATTAATAGTACCACATTCATAGTGGGGAGAATAGTAGTGGAAAGTAATACTATGATTGACTTTAAAATTGGTCTTCTGACTGGAGTGGAAACATCCAATGAGAGTAGCATTGTCTTCTCATAGGTGGAAGAGAACCTTTGGACAGTTTTCACTGAGTTCAATTGTAGTCAGTTCCCTGGAGGACCTTCTCTGAATAGTCCAGTAGTGTGCAATGTTCATTTTTAGTTGTCATGACTTGTTATTATTTGTGAGTCAGAAATGTAAGCAGTGGAAGGGCTGGTGGATGTTCATAGAAAATTGAAACTAGATCCCTATTTCTCATACTGTAATCAGTTCAAAATGGATGCAAGACCTAGGTATAAGTCCTGAAACTTTGAAACTGCTAGAATAAAACAGGAGAAACACTTGAAGTCATAGTGTCTTAGTTACTTTAGTGTCATTCCTGAGACAAAATACCTATGCCCAAAGGAAAGTAGGAAAGGTTTATGTGACTCACCATTTATAAAGGTTTTAGTTCATAGTTGGCTGGTACCAAGGCAGTATGGCATGGCAGAGGTCCATCACAGAGGAGAAACAGTTTATGGCAGGCAGAAGCCAATAAATTACAAGCAACCCCGCCAGCCCTCTTTCTGTCCCTTATATTATATCCAGGCTACATGACCTCAGGGGTGGGTAGCATTCACACCCAGGGTGGACCTTCCCATTTTCCACACTCAAAATTACATGCCAAACTGACTAGTGGACTAATTTAGTAACCACATACCCTTAATCCCAGCATCACACACTCTAGTTCCTGCCACCTCCGAAAAAGCCCTACCTGTGACTGCATGAGGCTTTTGGGGATGCTGGTAGAGAGAGGGAGACACATCTAGACACATGCCATAACATAGGCACAGGCAAGATTTACAGTAGTATAGGAAATAATAGCAAGAATCAGCAAATGGGACTATATCAAATCAAAAAGATTTTGCAAAGCAAACAACCAGCAGAGTTGAGACAGCCTACAGAATGGGAGAAAATCTTTTCCAAATATTCTGACAGGATTCATTTACAGGATGTATAAAATAACTTAAAAAGCGTGCACACATACAAAGCCCATGACGAATGGGGCAGTCAGTAAATGGGCAAATGAATTGCCAGTAAGTACATGAAAAAAACATTTAACATGTTTGGCCATTTGGAAAATGTACATCAAAAGTACAGTATATCAAAATTACATCTCATACCAGTTAGAATGACTGTCATCAAAAATACAGGACAGATCTTGGCAAGGATATGGTGTAGGGGGACTCTTTAATACTACTGATGAGACTGTAAATCAGTATGGCTACTATGGAAATTGGTATGGAGGTTCCCATACAACTAAAAGTAGAAGTACCATATGATGCAATTATTTCACTCCTTGGTATATACCTAAAGTAAGTAAAATCAGAGTACTGTAGAGGTACCTGTGTACGTATATATTTTGCAGTGCAATTCACCATAGCCAAAATAAGGAGCCAGGCTGGGTGCCCATTTATGGATGAATAAAGATAATGTGGTACATATACACAGTGGAATATTATTCCACTCCTAATATGCAGGAAAATGGAACTGGAGCTCATGATGTTAAATGAAATACGATTGAAAAAAACAAGGTTCATGTTTTCCCTAGTTCGTGGAATCTTGAACAAAAAGATGGCACAGAAGTTGAGGAGATACTGTTTATTAGATGAGGAATGGAATAAAAGTAGGAATGAGAGTTGGGGGAGGGTAATGAGAAGATGGATATGATACACGTATGAAAATAACACGTTGAAATCCTGCAATTTTTAAAATTAGCACTAAGAAAATACATATCTTAAAAACTTGAACTCTCACTGTTGGGGATAGAAATGATTTTGGATACCAGAAAGGACTTCAGGTGTGAGAGTTGGACATCCTTTCCAGCACAGAGTGTATCTAGACAGAAAGCAAGAAAAGCCTTAAAATAGAGTAAAGGAAAACCCATGTTAGGGAGAGTATGAAATGACAGAGCACAAGGAAGAGGAATTCTTTATCACTGGACCCTCAGTGTGTGTGTGTGGCAGGCAGAAAGAAGCGTGGCCTGTAAACATGTCTACAGAACCATTCTGTGCCTATGTTCTCCCAGATGGACAAGGGGACTTTGCAGGTATGACCTTGAGATACAGAGATCCTAAATCCTTAATGGACATAGCCTTTCTTGGCTGTGGTTACAAGGAAGTTCTCACAGACAAAGAGTGAGAAGCAGTGTTGCTGACTTTCAAGTGGAGGCAAGAATAAAGAAGGAGCTATAGTGTATAGGTAGCCTCCAGAAGTTGGAGGAGGCAAGCCACAGCCTCTAGAGAATGGCACATCCTTGCCGACCCCATGATTTTAGCCCACTGATTCACATTTCAGAGCTGTGCTGTCCAGATCTGAAAGCTAATACGTTTTGTGTTGTTTTATTGTGTTCATAATAGGGCCTGTATTCGTCAGTGCTGACTAGAATCAGATGTATAACAGTGCAAAACATCAGTCAGTAGACTGGAGACCTGACAGATGTAGAAAAGAACTTGGAGCCCGAGGCAATGTCCTGTGCAAGTCAGTATCCAGGTTTTACGCTATAAAGGCCCAAGGGTCAATGGTAGAAGCTAGAAAGTTTGTGCTGGCAGGGTGTGGGATCTGTCCCAGAAAACTGAGTTCTGCACTGGAAGCTAGGAGACACTTGCAAGATGTAGGTGAGGATTGAAGCTCTCTTGAAGGAAGGCAGCAGCCAAAGATCCTTTGAAGAAAAATTGCCAAAAAACAGCCTCTTTGAAGATCAATAGCATGCAATCTTCCAGTCCAATTCTCCCTTTATATCATTCAGCAGGAGTCCTCAGGTGGGTCTTCCATGCCAGAACCATGCTGACTCAGTTAGCTGGGCGTTCTCACTGAAGTTGACCATTAATCAACCATAGGGCAGTAATTCATGTATCTTGCTGCTGGGCAGCTTGAACCACTGGTAATGCATGGAAGATTGTCCCTTTGGGTAGCTTTTTATTCTATTAATAAAAGGATCTTGAAAATAATAATTAAATTTATTTGTATTACTAATACAGACAGCTGCCCAATGTGACAGTCATGCATATACTACTAGGGATTCAAGTCAGAGCGAATGTGTTAAGTCCCTACATTTGTGGTCATTAAAGCAATAGGGAACTAATAAAATGACTTCAGGAGACAAAAGTACATTTGTCTCGGAGAAATTTTAAATGAATTTCTATAGCAGATGTTTATCAACAAGACTTGAAGCTCTGGATGTTTTTTATTGTAACATAACTCAATGATAGGCTCCTAGCAGTACAGGATATGATCAGAAAGAGGTAAAGATCCTTTCATTTCTTTGATGTGATGAGTGTCTGAAGGAGGAACACATCAAGAAAAATAAATGCTGGGGGCTGGGGATATAGCTCAGTGGAATAAGCGCCTGCCTAGCAAGCACAGGGTCCTGAGTTCGATCCCCAGTACCGCAAAAAAAAAAAAATGCTGCTCACGGTAGACGATTGATAATGACAAAGGTATTTTGCAGTTCTTAGAAGTAATGACATGAGCAGCTTTAGCACATGTGGCTTCAGATAGTTCTAGGTAATCACCTCTTGAAAATCAAGTATGAGAAGATAGTAAAATATACCAAACCCTTCTTTTTTGTCTTGTTTCCTTTCTGTGTTCCCAGAGATCAGTTAATGTTCATTGTATATGTTCATTATCACATTTGTCTTGCGAAATGCAGACCCTTCACTGGTGGACTCTGCCTCATCCATTGTGTTGCTGATACAGCACATGTAGTAGGCACTGCCAATATTCATTAATGATTGAGTGTTCAGGGGAGAGTAGAGGTGAAGGAAGGATCTCATGACTGACTTCTAAGAGCGGTAAACTAACATGTAAACTGAAGCAATCAAAATCATAAAGACAGTTACAGCCTTATCTCACTAGAAAGTAATTAGGGAAATGTAAATTATAGTATTGAAATGCTGGATATTTTTTGATTTTATTCATCATCATTTTAAGATTGATTTTACTCATTAATGTTAGATGAAGGATATTGTGTGTTAGGTATAATCAGTGGTTTTGTTGGTGGCCAGCTTGTCCTTATAATCTCAGTGGCTTGTGACCTGCTTTGTCTGTTTTTATGCAATATTCATAGCAGTATTTTTTCCATTTTCTCCCCACAAACAAGGGACAAACTACCCATCAGTGGTAAAATGACAGTGTACTCATTGCTATGTTCCTGAAAAAAGTAGATGGGCACATTGACTTATATTATTTTAGACATTAAAAAAGAATTTGTTTTGCAAAATACTACTATGAGAATTCAATCCAAAAAATTAAATATTTCTAAACCTGGGATAGGTGAAGAAAGGGAAGTTTCAGGTTAGACAAATATGGTTTTATATTTCATAAGATTAGATTGTCATGAGACTGGAAAGTTAGACTGAGAAATTACACGTAAGTCAGTTAACTTGAATTGCATGTTACAAACCCATGTCCTGTTACCTCCCTAGAGGCAGTCACATTTCAAAATGTGTGTATTCCAAAGGTACAGTATACATGTACTTGAGTGGTTCTGGGAAAATGGTAGCATTTTACTGTCTGATGAATGTGTGAAGTAGTTCTGAGATATTTGGTGTATTATCCAGAACCATACATTTGGTTCTTTTATTGGGTCATTAGGGATGGTATCCAGAAAAGCAGTATTTCCCCGAGGATGTGATTGCTAGCAAATTCAAGTATAAGGAATGATTTCTCCCTTGCAGGGCCTTATATTTGACACTGGGTGTGGAAAGATACAGGTCAGGTGAACTGAGATAGATAACTAGAAATAGAGGCACAGATTGACTATAGGTCTAACAAGAAGAAAGGTTGCTCCTCAAATTATAGTAGAAATGAGCTATAAGAAGGTGACGTGACAAGCCAGTGCTACACCAAAAGTGGTCAGTGTTCGCATGTAGTGCTGTGAACTGAAACAGCTGATGTGGTACCCTGTGCTGAAACTAGGATAAATGGTGTTGGTCTGCAGTGCATATGCACTGAAATCGTTGATGTGTCAGATCTTTGTTCAGCCAAGGGTAACTGGGTTACTGTGTCATGACTGAATGGAAAGAGTTGACGTGACACATAACTGTGCCAAGAATGACGAGTGTTGGTGTGCAGTGACTGAACTCAAATTGTTTGTGTGTCAGCCTTATTCCTTACCAGAAGTGACTAGCATTGCTGTGTCCTGGCTTTTGACCTTGCCAAATTGGAAGAAGAAGACATAGGCACTTTTGTGGGAAGTACTAAATAGTGCCAGTTTGCTTCTCTTGTAGTTTAGGCATGTGTGTGTGTATTGGCATGGAGAAGTTGCAGAAGTTTCCTTAAAGAGAATCATTAAAGTGTCCCTGAGCTACTTTCTGTGGCCCAAGATGACCCTAGGGGTGGTGGTGGGACTTGGCTGAGTCCCAAGTGCCAGACTTCACTCACCCCTTCCTTTCCCCACAAGATGCCCGGACATCCTCCAGCCCCCAAGTGTGAGGATGTATTGGCCTCACCCTGCCTGTGCAAAGGAAATAAATAACAGCAAGAAGCAAGTGAACTTATACAATATGAAATAGACCTAAGGAACAAGCCAGTGAGGAGGTACTGCATGTAGAACAGTAATAATATAACAAACTCCACCAGCCACTTTTTCAGAATAGGCCAGAATTGATTGCCAAAATCCCAAATTTTGGGGTAACAGCACTATTTTGTAACTATACAAGTGTCTGCGCTGCTTGGTGAAGAAGATGAAGAAGTAGTGCATTATTTGACCACAGTCAAAATGCCAGAACTTGAAGATGAAAAATCAGGTTACCAAATAGATTATTTTGATGAAACGCCTTACTTTGAAAGTAAAATTCTGTCCAAAGAGTTTCATCTGAATGAGAGTGGTGACCCATCTTCAAAGTTCACTGAAATCAGTACAAATGTGGAAATGATGTGACAAAATGTTCAAGTCATATAATGACTAAAGCCAATGGAAAGAGACATATGAAGAACCTGAGCACTTCTCTAGCTGGTTTACTGATCATTCTGATGCAGAGGCAGATGAGTTAGGAGAGATCATCAAAGATGATCCTTGGCCAAACCCATTGCAGTACTACTTGCTTCCTGGTATGGATGACAAGGAGGAGATGATAAAGGAAGATGTTGGTGAAGAAGGGGATGAAGATACAGGTAAAGCAGGTGAAGATGATAATGAAGGGGAAGAGGGAAAGGAGAATGAAAAGATGACTAATTGAACACTGATGGTTTTCAACCTTTTTTTAAAACAAAAAATTTTTTCAGTCCCTGGGAGCAAGTTGCAGTTTTGCCTCCCCACCCCCTCCCCCCTTGTGCTCACTGTCTTCTTCAGGTCTCTTTTCTCACATGCCATGGTCCTTGACTTATTCTGTGGGGAGATGCCTTGATCAGAATATAGTAGGAAAAGAGTCCTCACAACCTTCTGTTCTAAGTTCATTTTTATCCCTTCTGGTTGCAACAAAAACTGTATGGAATCACATCATTGTGTTTTGTGGGAAAAAATAAAACTCTTCTGCCTACTTCACTCTGCTGGAAGCTGAAGGGTTCTAGGTCGCTGTATTACTACAAAATTCTAACTTTTTCTCCTTTCTCTGTATATTGGACTCAGAGATTACAGTGTGTCTTCTATATGCTAACATGTTTATGTCTACTTGTGTAAAAAAAACACAAAACTTTAAAAAGTGGGGTATAGAAGGTCAGCAAAGAGTCGTTTTGAGATGTTTTGGTGGGTTAAGCAGGCATGTGACAACATGGCTTCCCTTTTGGCATGTTTAATTGTGATTTTAACAGATATCCTTGCAGTTTAAGGTGACGCTTTGTCTTACTTTTCTCTCGTTGCTGAGACCAAAATACGTGATGCCCATAATTAAGGAAGGAAAGGTTTATTTAGTGCACAGTCTTTGGTGGTTTCAGTCCATATTATTCTGCCCACTCCAAGGCAGGGTGGCACATGGCAGAGGACAACAGTTCTTTGTGGTGGAAGATTGCAAAAGCAGCAAGAAAAAAAAAGGGAAGAGCAGCGGCAATTAGCCTCTTTCTCTCCATTACATATGCAAACTATCTGCTCCGGGGCAGGAATAACACTCAAACCCAGGAATCAATCATAAACTCTAAAGGGCCACTTCATGACTGCGTATGTCTTTGGGAGGACACCCAGACACAAACCATAACACAATTTTAAATTAGAATTCTCTCCTAATAATGACTTGAGCCCTGCTGCTCTGTGGGAGAATCAACAACATGTAGGGTCATATTTGGAATTGCCATTCTCTGTTGTAATTTTGTTGGTTTATTTTACAATTCTTTTTTGGCTTTCACTGGAAAGGAAAAAGTGTGATTCAGTTTTAAACTTTCAAAGTGTACAACTTTGTTATAATAGAACTACATATGTACACAAAAAGGAAGAATTATGTAAGATGTTTCACCCCCCCCACAAGATTTGTAGCTTACAAACAGTGGCTGATCTCAACTCGGAATGGCCCTCATTGCTGGACACTTTTGTGTAAGGTACAATCTACTGTCATCTACAGTGACTATAAGGATTTCTAGTCCTTGGTCAAGAAGCCAGAAAGGACATTTTATGCCTGTCTCTGTTCCACATAGATGGCTGTAATCTTCTCTGGCCTCCTTTTTTATTGTTTTAGTTTTGAGAAAGGGTCTCATAAGTAGCTAAGTTGCCCAGGCTGGGTTTGAACTTGCGATCCTTCTGCCTCACCTGCCAAGAGTGCTTGGTTATAGGCATACTCCAGTATACTCATCTTTTCTGTCTTAAGAGAGTCCTTATGAATCTGTCTTGGACTGTTGCAGCTTGTTACTTTTTTTTCTTACTCTCTCTGATGCATGTCTGTCCCCTCTGTTCTTGCTCCGTACCTCTCTGCCACTACCTATATTGATAGAAGACTTTGTAACTGGGGCTGTCTTTTGAGACGGAGCTGACTATGTCATGCACTCAGCATGTGGTCAGGCCAGTCATGTGCAGATGACAAGGGAAAGCACAATACATAGCAGCCTGTGCACACACTGTACCATGTACTTTCATTATGTGGTACATACTATGATTTTTGTCTTTTTTTTTGGTGGGAATTAGTATTTTTTTTTTTA
>PVLD010001255.1:35971-211240 GCA_004027595.1 Dinomys branickii
AAAATCCAAAGACAAGAAAGAAAACAGGCATACATCAACAACAGCAACAACAGCAACAACAACAACAACAGAAAAAAACACCGCTTGTTGCTGCTTTACATATTGATATCTTCGAAGTGTGTGTTCAGGCTAACACATACAGTTATACACTATTAATCTAATATCCTGTCATCGATTATTGCTTAGCATTAAGTGATATAATACAATAGTAGAACCATGTTAGCCCTCCTGCAAATATGTATATTCATATATATTCCTATATACATACATACATTTTTGTCTTTTTCTTTTCTCCTTTCCTTCGTCCCATCTGTTCTCTGTTTTTGAACAGATTTCCTTCATGACTCTTAGTTTATATTCCCACCCTCAGGTTCTTTGAGGAAAGCTGGGAATATCTTTATTATCAACAGCATCAGGTTATGATAAAGAAATATGTATGTATAGGAAAATTAAAATGTGTCTTGTATTGTTTATAGCTTTGTTAACATCTAATTTTTAAAAACTTGTTCTCTTTTCATAAACATTTTTAGTAATACCAGCTTCATTTTAAAATTTCTCTTAGCACCTAAAAGACAGCACAGTAGGTTGTATGTTGCATGCCCCTCACATAAAGGGCAGCCAGTGGTTCTGTCTCATTTCCGTGTGAGTTTTCCACACAACTGCCCTTTTGAAGGTATCTTCCGTATTGAGGCAGATGTCAGACAGGAAACAGTTGTAATTCTTTCCTTCCCATAGTCCCATGAGAAATCTCACCTTCCCTGGTGACCTCATTTGAAGGTATCCTTGTGTGAGTCCTGGGAACGTGCACTAGAAGCATTGGATTAGGGTTACTTTATTTTGAGAGGGGTTGTTTTAGATTGCATATAGACATACAGGCAGCAGATAGGACATGGATTAGGTACAATTTCAAAGTTTTTGCATATTTTTAATATCACAAAAACAAGGCCTTAATTATATGTTTTTGAATATGTATTTTTTGAAAAAAAGATGGTAATGTTTCAGCCTTATACTGCAAAATGTAGGCTCCTTAGTTAAGAAAATGTAATTTCCCCTTGGATTCAGTCCTGAAAACGTCGTGACCAAAGAGTGGCTGCTGTGCTTTTCACAGGTTTGGGATGATGCAACAATAGAGTTGCAGAGATATATTTTTAAAGTTATATACCTTGTTTATCAATAAAGAATTGAGAAGTATGTTCTTTTTGCTTTCAAAAATTTTGCTTGCTCATAAAAGTGCTATTTGAAAAACAATGAGTCCTATGTAAAGTTAAGTAATTTATTTAACTTGATGCTCTTTTACCAAAGATAGCTGGTAATTAACTAAAGACACAGGTTTTTTTTCAGCTTGTAACAGTCATTTCTGTGGGGGTATGTTCTAGGGCATCATTCAGAAGATAGTGGACAGTCATAAAGTAAAGCACGTGGCCTGCTATGGATTCCGCCTCAGTCACCTGCGGTCAGAGGAGGTTCACTGGCTTCATGTGGACATGGGTGTCTCCAGTGTGAGGGAGAAGTATGAGCTCGCCCACCCACCAGAGGAGTGGAAGTAAGATGCAAACCCACTGTGATGTGACCTTGCTTGATGTGTTGTGCATTTTAACACACACAAGGTGGTGAATGCATGTGCTTAGTTTTTACATTGCTTGTCATTCTGACTTCTACATGAAGAAATTTGTAGTGTTGTTTTCTAGTGACCTCTTTAGCCTCTGCCAAGTCTCCTTTTGGGGCGCCATTAAGTCATCATTGTTTGAGCCATCTGATTTCATTCTGTTGTGATGGTCTTTCATTAGTCATGCTTCTCAGTGCTACTTTGCTATATATATAACTCAAGCTTTTATTGTTTACTCTCTGATTCATTGTCATTCTTTCTTGTAGCAGAGCTTCATGTGTCTATGAGGAAACCACCCACGATTACCTTATTGGTAGGGTACACGGCCTTGTGCCCAGCAATCTATAGCTTACCTAAAAAGAATAGGTATATATTTGATACACTGTGATTGTGAGTAGGAATCATGACTCATACTGAAACATAAATGAAACTGAAATTTCAGTGTAATTAAACGAATTCTTACTGCCATACACACAAGGAAAGAATCCCCATAATTGTCCTTTATTCTTTTTTCACTCCAAGTTACTTTTTTCACCCTTAATTAAACTAGTATGTTGGAAATTGTATGTCTTAAATAGTTTTGAGAGAAATATAGCTTGTAAAAATGATTCTGTTCCATGTAGGTCCTACTTACAGATAATGTTGTAGAAATAAAGATAATTGTAGACTGAAAGATGGGTAACTTTTAGTCCATGGATCTATAACAGTTAGAGTAGATATTTTAAGAGAAAAACAAACATGGTAAGGTGAATAAACCTGAAGTGAAATACAATTTTTTTAATAGGTTCAGAGTTCATCAGAGAACTGCATCAGAGTTGTATTTTTAAATTTGTCAAATAGGTGGAATTGAGTTAATAAAATATTTCTGGGGAATATGGTTTGGTCAGTCTAGATCACTGACAAGGGAAGAGTTGACTTCTTAGTTAAGCAATTAAATGGTTAAAAACAAGAATATCAGAAAGTCAGCTAAGAATGCTGATAGAAAAATATTTTAACACTATTCTGTTATCTTCATTTATATAGACTTGTCAGAGGCAAAATTCATTCTAATCCTATTCATTTTTCTTTTTTGGTACTGGAAATTGAACTCAGGACCTTGTGTTTGCCAAGCAGGTGCTGTGCTCCTGAGCTGTATCCCTGGCCCTCTAATCATATTCTTAACATAGTGTTCACTGAATCTAAATGTTTGAATTTACAAGCTTTAAAAATTTCTTTTAGCTTAACTTTTTAAATCTTTTTTCAAGTAAAATCAAATAGGAATCCCCATTGATAAAACAACATATTAGGTATAGTTGAGAATTAGTAACCAAGGAAGTAGAACTGAGAAAACCCTTAAAAACCTTGCAAAAAATAATGAATAGATGGGTAATATGAAAAAGTTTGTACAACATAAAGAATAAGGGGGCCAACCCATTTCTAATACATACTCTAGAAGAAGAGTAAAAGGCATGGAAAGAGGGAAAACAGTCCCAAGATAACAGATGAAAATATTCTTCAATCAGTGAATGACATGAGTCCCATTTAGCAGGTTACGGTAAAATAGCTTATTAGCAAATAAGACAGGATATTAAAAGGAATCAGAGAAAATTTTTTGCTTTTCAGTATCAGTAAGAGTGGCCAAGAGAATAGTAGAAAAATATGTTCCAAGTAGTGAGAAAAAAAATAGCTGGAAAATTGTTTACTCAAATTACCATTCAAGAGCCTAGTATAATAGATGTATTTCCCTTTGAATCTGTTGCCAAAGTAAACTAAAAAAATGCCCTAGGAGAAATGAAAATGATCTTTTAGATAGTTTCAGATGCAAAAAAGAAAAGATCTAAACATGTATTGGCTTCATAAGACAAAAATAATATGAACTCATTTTCAGTTTGAAGAACTCTCATGTTAAAATGTAAGAACTCTTACATAAAACAGTGCAGCAGTAAAATGGTATTACCCTGTTGATGAATGAAAAAAGTTTTTAAAACATTTTAAGGAACATTATTAAGTATATAGAGGGCAGTTGTGTATTAATAAAGGCTCATTTCATCACAAATTTAATGAGTATTTTTCACTTTCTTCCTAGACACTATACTTACTCTGGTTTTTCTCTTGCTTCCATGCCCTTCCTTGTGGTCCCTGTTGAGGGTGCTCCTGTAACCTCTTGCTCTGCCTAGAGGTCTCCCTAGACCTACCTTTGACATTAAATTTATACGTTTGTCGGGCACAGATTCTCTCGTGTTTCAAACAGGACAAAACAAAACAAAAACTCTGCAAGGCAAACTGTACTTTTGCAGAAGGGTGTAGCTGGAAGAAGCAAGCACACCAAGTGGGTGTCTTAACAGTTTTTATCTCTGGCACGCTGTGGCCCCTGTGCCTTGGCCCACCAGTGGGGGTGTCACCTCACCATCTGACACAACTGGCTAGTTTAAGGAGATCATGGTTGGTGGGCAGAGTGAGTTCTATGATCTGTAAAGCTCTCTTTCACAAAGTTTTATGGCAGGTGGACGGGCAAGTAGCCCTTTGTCTCAAGTTTTTACAAATGGTGAAACAAGCATATGTACATTTTACAGAAAAGATTTATAAAAATAGACGTTCTTTAAAATAGAATTATTTTAATCATCTCTTTTTTTTGACAGAAAGACTACCTTTTTCCACACATTTAATTGGATGGACACAGAGAAAATAACAAGTTATTGCAGTCATCCGTGCAAAAGTTCTAAAATTTTTGGTGGTTGATAGGGGAGGTGTAATAGAATAGCACAAAGCTGTTGGTTAGTGCTGTATTTTATTTTACTTTTTTCCAATCTTTATTTTTTTATTTTAAAGAGGAAAAACAAAATAACAACAACCAAGACAAAAACAAAACAACACAAAAATAATAAAAATGATACAGAATTTCAAAACAAGGTGATAGGAAGTTAACAGTGGTTATTACATTACATATTGTTCTTTTCAATGAAGTTGCTCAGATTACCAGATGTAAGAATGCAAGATTGATCAATTGAAGAGAATAAAAAATAATAAAAAACATTAGAATCGATAGTTTCACTAATCAAGATAGTAGCGATTCAACAGTGGTTGTTATATTGCATATTGTTGTCTTCAAATTAGTTGTTCAGATTGCCAGATAGAATCATGTAAAATTGGTCAGAAAAGGAAAAATTTAAGCACTAGCTGTTGCTTTCAGTAAACCAGTAGACATCAGTAGTCCAATTATCTCAGCTATCCCTGTATATCTATATATATTTCTTCCGTACTTCTGTCCCTTCCCTTTCCTTGCCTTTCTTCTTTTCTCTCTTTCTCTCTCCCTTCTCTTTCTTCTCTCCTTTCCCTCATTCCAGTTGTTCCTTTCCTTTGAGCAACTTCTTTCTCTTTCATAGTATCTATTGTACCTTTTGGGTTTTATTTACTTTTTCAGGCTCTTACCCTAGGGAGACAATGTCATTTTTACACATGAGGGTCTGATTTATTTCACTTATGAGTATGGTCTCTGGTTGCATCCATTTTCCTATAAGAATTGAAAACATTGTATCACAGTGGTAAATGTATACCCATAGTTAGAGCAGTGCAGTTTGTCATAGCATAGTCTTGGAAACAACCCAAATGCCCATCAGCTGAGGAATGCATAAAAAAGATGTGGTAGTTTTTATACAATTGAGTATTACTCAGATATAAAAATAGATAAATTTGAGGTTTTTATAGTGCTGGATTTGAGAGTATAAGCCATCCTGTTAAATGTATGAATAATTTCTGTGTAGAAACTTCCAATAGGTTCTGACTGCACTGCAGGTTCTGTTCCCATGCAGTCCTCTCTCCCCTTGCTGTTGCTCTCCTTTCCCCATTCCAGTGATGCTGGTTCCTTTGAAGTTTCAGTTTACCATTGAACGTTTTAATGTTTCAGATTTGTTTGATAAATACTCAAATTGGAGACTGAGTAGATAGTTTCTTTTCTCCTGCCAGCTTTGTTAATTGGTAAATTGGATACACCTGCATCTTACCTTTGGCTTCGTTTTACCTCCCTTTTTGCTTTTGTCTCTTAACAAGTTTTAACACTGCTGTAGTGCCCCGACACTCTTACTGGCTTTTGAGCATGGCTTGTTGATGTGACTGCTGGGTATTCCTTTTTGACCTTTCTAGCCTTGTTGGGCTCTCCCTCATTCAGGATGAGGGCTCAACTTTTGTGGCTTCCATGGCCTTACATGTTGGTTTGTTGGTCCCATTTGGGAACTTTGTCTTACTCATTATTCTATTTTTATTTCAAATAATGCCTGGTATAAAGTAGGCGTACAATAAAAATATTTAAGTAAAAATTGACTTAATGTATAAATAATGTAATTGTATAATAAATGAATAGTGAAAATAATATGATTATGTATAACCTTGTATTTCAACTAGTAACCAAACAATATTAGTTTAAGTCAATGAATATAAATTTGCTTGTTTTTATTCATTCATATTTTCTGATAAATGTGTTTAAGCCCTTCGTAGCAATTTTGATCTTGCTTGGTATGTGTTCTATAATTTTTATATTGTTTTCATTATCAATCTGTATTTTGTGGGCTGGGGATATAGCTCAGTGGAATAAGCGCCTGCCTAGCAAGCACAGGGTCCTGAGTTCGATCCCCAGTACCGCCAATCTGTATTTTGTAATTGCTTCCAAGACTTCCTTCTTTAACCAGATGTATTCTGTTTAGCTTTCAGATGTGTGTGTATTTTTTAAAAAGAGATTATTGGTTATTGACTTTTTACGTTTCAGTATAGGAAGAACAACATTTTTATGATGTTAATTTTTTTTAGCCCTATTGAAATGATTCTTTGTGCCTTAGTACTTATTTGATGTTTTTATTCTTTTTGAAAAGAATGTATATTCTCTTTGTAAATATAAAGGGCATGTGGATTTTTTCAACTTATTGTTATAGTATTTAAAGGTTATAGTGTTTGCATTTTGTCTGCTTGAAATATATCCATTTATAATTTTTTATTATTTTTATGAGTAATTCTGTCTTCTGATTCTTAATGATTTTAGTTCATGATTATAATTACAATTTTCATTTGTACATATTGTTGTCAGTAATAGTAGCTCTTTTACATGTCTCTAGCCAATAGCATATTGTTTTTTTTCTTTGAATTATAGCCCATTTAATTAGAAATATGGCCATTTCTAATTACATTCTTTATTTTTGCTTCTGGAGGTAGCCAGTATTTTGACTTTTGACATAATTTTCTTGCTTTTCAGTGGAAATGGTCTACTTATATACTATTTAAATTAGAGATGGAGATCATTTGTTGTCTAAATCAGAAAAAAGGAGGAGGTATTTTATTAGGCTCTTCAAGCAGCATTGTGCTGATCACTGACAGTGTTTCCAAGCAGAACACACTTTTTTGGTAGTGTATAGGGTTTTTCGAACAATGAATGAAGTTAAGCAGTTGGCTAACTCTCAAAAGCAGGAATGGGGTGGCACCAGCTGCAGAATCATAGCGAGGTTTAGCTGTTTGTGACTGGTCAGTATTTGGAAGCACATTCTTTAGAGTCAGTTACTGTTTGGAGGTTGGGATACTGTGGCTCAGTGGTAGAGCCTTGGAAGGCCCTAGATTCTGTTCCAGTAAACCATCGCCCCCACATCATACACACGTATCTCAGTATTCCTGTTTGGCTGAACTGGAGAAGGAGCTTCCCCACTTAGTTGACCTAGAGATGTATGTCCATTGAGACATGTTATCAGTTGATTTTAAACATGCTTTAGAATTAGTTTCTGTGGTGTCTGTGGCTGTATAACTAGTATGCATTGATCATCGTGGTTTAAAACTGATTCTCCTGGGTATTTATTATCATAGTTAAAGAACTCCCATGTTTATAAGGCCAGTTGTTCTGTCCTTGTGGAAATAAGTATCCACGAGGACCAGTTTGAGTATAGCACTTTTAAGCTTCTTAATATATATTGAAATTTGCAGTTGTGTAGTACACAGAAGTTCTGTGTACCCTCACCCACTGCCTTAGTCACATTCCTCATTGCTGAGACACAGTACCCAACACCTGCAAAGTAAAAGAGGAAAGGTTTATTTTGGTTCATGAGTGCGTGAGGCTCTTGAAAAACATCTAGATATAAATGATAACATTTTGTCCCTGTCCTTGAAGAGACCCATGCACATCCCTTTATGCAAAATGCATTTCTTCTATCTGTAATATTTGCTAAAGTTCTAACAGTTTTACATTGCTGAAAAGATCAAGTCTGAAGTCTCCTCTGAGACTTTTCAAGGCATACTCTTAGCTTTGAGCCCCTGTACAAATCCGTACAATGCACAGATAGGGTAAATAGTCCAATTCCAAAAGGCAGGAATAGGGGAAGGGAAAGAAACTGGACCAAAGCAACACCAAAACCCAGCAGGGCAAAAATTAAATCCTATACTTCTGTATCCAGCCTTCAGGGCAAATTGTGATGAGATATGAACTCTAAAGAGCTTGGGCATCCCCATTCCTATGGCATTCTTGGTAGTCGTAGCCTGCATGGCCTCTCTTGGGCTTGTTTTGCTCATTCTTTGTGACTTTACTCAGATGTTCCATGTTCCTAGCTTCTCTGGCATCTCCACAGCACTTTGGGCTTCACTGTCTCAGCTTCACACATTGTATTCTCAGGGACCTTTTTGAAATCTCTATGGATACCCCCCTGATCCCACAATTCTTGCATTCTGCTTTCCTATAAAATCTATACCTCATAGGTGACATGAAGATCTGCCACCAGCTCCAACAGTAGCCGCATGTCTAAGGCTGTAGAAATTTCCAAGTGCCTGCGTGACTGAGCACTGTGGACCGTATCTTGGGGAACAAATTCCTTAGGCAGCAGTTCTAGAGCACTGTGCCCCAGGGTTCTCTTTATAAGTTCAGTGTCTTTCACTTTATAATTTTCAGCCTGCAGAGGGTGTGGCCTTGCTGGTTCCTCATATGCCCTTCAGCCATTTTTCCTATTATCCTACTGTAAGATAATTGGTTTATTAAGAGAATTATTTTAGCTCTCCTCCATCTTTACAGGCCCCAGCGTTACAGGAACTTCCATTCTGAAATCATTTGGCTGTGCCTTTTGGTTTTGATTTTCATTGTAGAGCTTACTAACAGCCTCAACAGTGTCTATGCCTCAGCCTGAATGTTGTGCCGCTTGAAATTTCTCCCACCAGATGAGTTATTCCGTCATCTTTAATCTCAGTCTTTTCATAAACTCTCAGGACACAAGTCAAATATAAACAAATTTTTTGCTACAGCATAATGCCAATGTCCTGGAGTCCTTGTTCAGCTGAAACCTTGTGAGACTGGCATTCACAGTCTGCATTGTTACCATCAGCATTTTGGTTTTCTGAGCTCTCACTAGAATCCTCTATCAAACTCAGATCACAGCAGTTTAGGGTTGCTTTTCCAGTCACCATCTTTAAACCTTCCTAGATTTTTTGCAAACCAATTCCAAAGGCTTCTGAACCATGTGATCAAGTAGCATCACAGCAGTCACCCTACTTCTAGTACCAAAATCTGTATCAGGGTTTACTAAAGGAACAGATTTAAAAGTATATGTAAAATATTTACTAAATAGGCTTAACACTAGCCACCCATCAATTTGAGGTGGAAGAATGCAAAATAGCTGTCTGTGCATTTGGGAGTCTTGCATTGAGGCTGTGTCAGAAAGCCCAAGGGACTGTACTGGAAGCCTGAAAGAACTAGAGACAAACATCCAAAAGTGGTAGCGTAGACTGGAGCTTTTCAAAGAAGCAAAAGAAAAGACTTCTTTTATATTTCACCCAGGCTACAAGTTTATTTGTTGGTGCTACTCACATCTGGGGTGGGTCTTCCCTCCTCATTTTGTGGGCTATGTGTCAGTCATCACAAACACACTGAGAACTATTCTCCACGAATCTACTAGGTATTTCTTAATGCATTCAATTTTATATCACAACAGTCACACCTAGCTTCCCTAAATTTGTTTAAAATCTCATAGAAAAATGGGACAGTTATTAAAACCAGAAAGTTAACATCAATACAGTATATTACTTGACCTACACATCTTATTGATACTGTGGTTGTCTTGTCCCTTCCCTAGTCCAGAATCCAGTTGAAAGTACCATATTGCCAGTTTGCTGTCATGTCTCCTTAGGTTTTCTCTAATCTGGGACATTTCCTCACATTGTGTGTATTATTCATGATCTTGATATTGAAGAATACTGACTGGTTATTTGTACTGTGCTCTTTGATTTAGTTTTGTCTGATAATTTTTTGTGTGTGATTATATTAAGGTTATGCATTCTTGGCAAATTCCCACAAACATTTTATCCTTGTGTCATACCAAGAGCTCCATAATAACCGTGGCTCAATTTACGGATGACAACTTAAATCATTTGTTTAAGGAGGCGATAAGGCAGTTTTCTCCACTAAGAAGTTAGTTTCCCACTTGTAATTAAGAAATTTCTTTGGAGGAACATTGTGGCTTGTATCTAGATGTTCTCCCAAAGTCTCATATGTACATAGGTGGGGCTTTTCAGAGGTGGCTCTATCTAGCATGTGTGAATATGGATTAAGAATGTGTAATAATGAAATTATACTGCTGATCGGTTTAGCATAATTCTGGGGGTGGATAATGGGAAGGCTGCCTCTGGGTGTAGCTGATATTAGCCAATATGCCAAAATGGGATAAAAGCAAAAGGGAAGTTTAGTGCTGCTGCTTTGGTGTTTCTTGTCTGCCCTGCCATGTACTCTCTCTTCTGCCACGCCCTTCAGCCATGCCACCCTGCCTTGGAGCCAGCCAACTATGGAGTGAAACCTCTACAAACTGTCAGGCAAAATAAACCTTTCCTTGTTTAACTTGTGGATGCTAGGTATTTTGTCCCAACAGTGAGGTGGTAACTAAGACAAGGGAATACATTGAGATATGTTGATATCCTGGTTTTCGTTACATTTTCATCCATTTATCTTAGCACTCATTGATGACTCTTGTCCTGCAGTGATTATTAACTATAGGTTTTCCAAGTGATATATTTTTATTTCCATCCTCTGCTTTTAAAATTGGAAGTTTGTTATGATACTAAGCCGTCATATTGCATTGTTTATGGGGTCATCTCTTGTAAAGTTGTGCCTTGTCAATTTCATGACACAAATGGGTAGCTAATGTTAATATCATAGTTGTTAGGTTTGGTTGTTAATTCAGTTTAGCTTTTCTAAAATGTTCTATTCTCCCACCATTATTAGTTGGTTACCTTATGGGTACCATGGTGTTGGTAGTTGACTTTAAGATTGGGGAAGATAGATGGTAGTACTACTAATAGGAATATATGGCCTGGAAGTAGGAGCCAGAAGATGATTTTATTTTGGGAATGTACTTATCTGGTATTTGGGAGTTAGTGGGTAGAGTATGGAAGGATGCAGTTGGAGTCTTAATAGAACTCTAAGGACAATGACTGATGGGAAAGGGGGTATGAGGCTGTGGCTGTAGTAGGGCAGTAGGATGTGGGCATCAGGTGTTACAGTTTAAGGACTAAGGAGAGGTGATTAGACAGCAGTTAGGTGATGCTGAGCAGCATTTCAGGAGGGTTTTGTCTAAAGTATGCTAGTTTGTAGTGTGTTAAAGGAGCATAAGTCATCGGCAGCTTCTCTTAGTTTCATTCTGCATTTGAACATTCATGCATGTTTTTGCTGGAGAACAGTAGCCATGGGACTGTGAGAAAATTACACAATTCCCTACAGCTTTTTTTACCCTGTCTGTTAAAATAGGGTCTTTATTTTTCACTGAGTCTGACAGTTGCCTTCTGATTCCCCCATTTCCACCTTTTGGCCCCTGTTGTCTGTTATCTGTGGTGTAGTCTTGCCACAAATAGCCTGCAGTGTCAATATCTGTGCATGGAACTTCACATGCTTCCTTTCTGTAAAAGAACAAGTCCGTGGTCGTGACTTGCACTGACCAGCCTGTGTTACCTGCTGTCTGCTGCCCTCATCTCTCTCTCAACTGTAGTTTGTGCTCACACCCTCAGGTTGGTCTGCCCTGCCTGCACATGCCTTCTCCAGTGTCCTCCAGTCCTATGGCCTTTTCACAGGCCGCACCTTCCGGCTAGAACTCTTCTCCCTGACATGACCTCACAGCTTCCTTCCCCACGTCCCTCCTTTAAGTCTGTGCTCAGAGATACATGTGTCAGAATGTCCTAGCTGACCCTCTTCATAAAACAGTGTTCTAACATGTAGCATTCCTGTTACATTGTTTTGTCTGTGTAACATTTCACAGATGTATTTACTGTTCAACTTGTACCAAAAGGATCACAAGCTTTTTTGAGACCAACACTTTGCCTCCCTACCTGAGCCTGAGATGTGATTGGTGCTTAAAAAAAAAAGTTTTTGTTGAGTAAAGACTAACAATTATCTTTAGAGACTGTTTATTATGGCATGATAGTAACTGTTCCAGTGGCCTTACGTTTACAGACTCATTGGTTCTAATATCCTTATGAGGAAATCGAGGCTCAGAGAAATACAGCTGACAATGAATAAGGAGGGAATTCCAGGATAGGCAGTCTTGATTTCGAGCCCACATTCTTTCTGTTTCTCAAAAAAGAAACAATCTGTATAAAAAAATTTTTTTGGTCTTGTACTAAATACTCAATAAATGCTTAGTTGATACCAGTATCATTAGCAGCATTAGGGTACTGGTTGTGGAGTCATGCCCACCCATGATTTGGATTTGGATCTCCCATTTTCTTATCTTTAAATGGGTATAATATTAATACTGAAACCTGTCTATAACTTCTTTCAATCTTGAGCGTGTAATGCTTGAGTGGATTACTTACTTTTGCTAAGCATCATTTATGTACAAAATCCAAATAATTGCATTTCTGATCTCTGATCTTTACACTGATGAAGAGAACTGGTGTGTATAAAGTGGTTAATAATCTTGCAAGTCAAATAAATGAAATATGTTATGCTTTTGTAAATAATTGTCTAATGCAGAATATATGTATAGTAAGCTATTACACTTTAAAAGCAGATGTGAAATGGAACCTAATTGTTTGGTGACTGTATTTTAATGAAGCACAACTGGTGTATACTGAATGCATTTTGAACTATTTTTCCTGAAAAGCATCATTAAAACTAATTGTGGTAGTGCGTGGTTGTAATTGTAGCACTTCCTGGAGGCTGAGGCTAGAGGATTGCAAGTTCAAAGCCTGGGCAACTTCATGACTTAGTGAGACTCTGTTTCCAGATGGATGGATGGATGGATGGATGGATGGATGGATGGATAGGATAGATAGCTCAGTGCAAAGATCTTGAGTTCAGTTCCCAGTCCCCTGCCATTAAAATTTTTAAAAATAATAAAAACATATTGTTAAGAAAGGCAGACTTCGGGGTGGAAGAGGATATATACTATCCTCACATCCAGAATACACAGAGAACACCTGCATTTCAGAAGAAGGTAATGGGAGAAAAGGCTGACAGTTTAGTGGAAAAAAAAAAAAGATGAGAGTTTGAACAGATACTTCGCAAAAGATGATAGCTAACATGTCTAATAAACATGGAGAAGAGCTCATTTTCATTTTTCATGAAGGAAATCCCAATTCAAACTACTGTGTATAATTACATTATACAGCGTAAGTAGAATAAAGAAGTTAGAGAATACCAGGTGAGAAATCAGAACACTGTCCTGTTACTGGTGGGAGTGAATTATTCTGTAGCTTCTTTTGGCATGCTGTGTGGTAATTACTGCAAAGCTCATGTTTGTATTTGTTATGACCCAGTGATTGTGCTCTTAGATATATGCACAAGAAAAAATGTGTATGTATATTTACTTGAAGATAATATATGAGAGCCATTCATTAGATGGACACACACAAAGAAAAAGAAAGATACAGAGAATATTCTGGTAAAATTTAACTGTTTATGAAGCTTGGCTTCCTGAGCAAATAAATTGTGTTTTTATGTGTAGGAGAAGAGAAAAAAAGAGTGTTCCTAATAATTGTTGAAACAACTGACATGGCCGCTGGCTGTACTGAGGATAAGTAATTATGTTGTGTTGTACAGTGCAGTGCATTTTCAGCCGAAATTAAATAGCTACTGGCTTATAGATCACTCTTCCGAGCACATTGTTGAGGAAAAGCTGCAACACACCAAAGACAAACAGTATAGTATTCCTTTGGTGCCAGTTCAGACCCAAGGGAAGCTTGTGGCCAGTGGCAGGACTGAGGATGGTGCTTTCTTTGGGCATTGGTGGGTGGAGAGTGACCACTGGGGCTGGAGAACTGGGGACTCTTCTTGCTTTGGCTCCTTGCAGAACCATTGGACTGTAACAGCATGCTCAAAAAAGTGTACTTACTCTGTTCTGAAAATAAATATTTCCATTTAAGAATTGATTGTATCATATTTCAGGAATATTGGCAATGTTACACATTAATATTCTAATTGTAGACTGAGAAAATTATTTCTAATTGTTTTGTGAATTATTTTTAGATATGAACTGAGAATTCGTTATTTGCCAAAAGGATTTCTAAACCAGTTTACTGAAGACAAGCCAACTCTGAATTTCTTCTATCAACAGGTATAAGAGTGTTTTAGTATATTTACTTGTTTAATCTTACTCATTATATACTTTTATTTTACAATTGAATTAAACCTAACATATGAGAGAATACAAAATCACTGTATGACATTGAGAATCTTCTAAACATTGTGAAATTATAAATTTTTGATACTTGGTGAACTTTCATATGGTTGGACAATTCTTAAAAAATACTTGTTTACGTGGGGAAGTCCAGCCCATGACCATTGTTTTGTCTTTAATTCAAGCATAGTTATCATGTCTGAAGTAAAAAATTTGTCATAGAAAAATTGTTGTCTAAATTAACTTTTCTGGATACGCAAAAGTAAATGCCATTAAATGCAGAATGAACTAACAATATTACAGAGAAATACAGTACATGTTACTTATTAATGTTTTTGTAGAATAGTCACAACAGACTAGTGAATGTTAAAAAGATACACATACAGATTTGCCATTAATGTACTTGGTAACAACTTTATCTTGGTATATATATTTTATTAAATGGCTGCTCTTGGCCAGGAATGCCATTATAGTTTGTACTTTTATTTCTTTTATGTTGTCAAGAATTTTTATGGACACTTACCTTATATTGATCCTGTCATAGTGTATACAACGATATGACCTTGTAGAGAAGGGTCTGCTAACACAGGGCAGATGTGGAGTCAAGATGGATACCTGAAAGTGTCATTGGAAGATTGTCTACCTTCACATCAGGAAGAGTTGTGTTTTCTTGAGAGGAACGTAGAGGGGAGGGAGAAAATGGAATTCATGTAAGACTGAGCTACAGTTTGGTATGTAACTGATGAGAAAGTTAGGTAATATATCATGTAAATAGACTTTAGGTTTCTCCTTCAGATTATCAGGAGCCATTTAAAACATTTAATCAGTGAGTGCCTTAATCAGAATTTTAAATTTTTAAATAAGACCACTCTGCATGGCAGTTGCAGGGATGAATTGTGGTTCTAAAAGATTGTGGACAAATTCCAAAGCTCTTTAACAATTCCAATAAGGGGGGCTGGGGATATAGCTCAGTGGAATAAGCGCTTGCCTAGCAAGCGCAGGGTCCTGAGTTCGATCCCCAGTACCGCAAAAAAAAAAAAAAAAAAAAAAGAGTAAAAGACAATTCCAATAAGGAATTAGAAGTGGGCATGGTGGTGTACACCTATAATCGCAGCACTCTAGGAGACTGAGGCCAGAGCATCCTAAGTTTAATCCAGCCTGGGCAATTTCGTGATTTAGCAAAACCCTGCCTCAAAATAAAAAGCAGCTGGAGATAGAGCTCTGTGCAGAGGCCCTGGGTTCAATCCCCAGTACCATTAAAAAGGAAGTGGGAGGCGGAGGAAGGACAGCATGAGGGAGTGACAGGATGGCATGGTGGTAATGTAATACAAATATTTTGGGTGGGTTTGAGAGTACCAATTGTTTAAACTAGAATGGACAGTCAAGATAAGGAAGAAAACTATTACGTAAGTTTAGGTTTTACTGTCTCGTAAAAGCAACTGGGGATTAGGTTTAGAAGAGGGAAAAAGGAATGTAAATTGTTTTTTGTTTTTCTTATATGTGAAGTAACAATAGATGTTTTTGTTTATAATCTCACTGAAGCAGTAAGATAAGGAACTTTCTAGCTGTTGGAGAGCGTGGTGTGTCTTTTTTTTTTGGCCTGTGAAGCAGAACTCATACAGGGAATTTATGATAAAGGTCTTGTGAGAAGTTTGGGTTTATAGTAACACAAAGTTGGATGAGAGAGGGAGTTAAATTTGGCCAGCTTGAAAGAGAGAACACATGTTTAAATTTCAGCTGGAGTTATTAGAGGTCTGTTCACATTGCAGAAATGATTTCTACCTTGTATACTTGTTTGTTCTTTTTTCTTTGGTCTTTTTGAGACCTCTGACTCACAGCAGTCTTCCTGCTTTAGGCTCACAAGTGCCACCATGCCCAGGTTATAGACTGGTTTGTTCTTACATGTGTTGTTACAGCTCATCCGTTACCTACCATACCCGCTGAGTTTCATGTTGTGGTGAAGGAGGAGCCAATAGAATTGAAGAACTGGTGTGTTTATATAGTTTGCCTCTCCCTCCCCCTCAGAAATGCTTTGGACCAGAAGTGTTTTTGACCAGAAATATATTCTGATTTTGAAATATTTGCATATATATCATTGGGTATGGATGCAATTATGTATATGAAATAATTTATATTTCATATATATCTTACATAGACTGAAAGTAATCCTATAGGTATTTTAAAGTAATTTTGTGCAGGAAATAATTTTAGGGCATCATGTTGCTTCCCAAAAAGCTTCAGGTTTTGGAGCATTGTGGATTTCAGATTTTCTGATTAGGGATGCTTAACCTATATTGTATTTTCTCATTTGTAGATGATCTATACTGGAATTAGCGTACTTTCTTTGGGGGAAAAATATACCCACTGAGGAAATACATGGATCTTTAGGTGACATTGGTTGCCAGAATATATAATACAAGCCTAAATACCTGGTTAATATCCTTTTTGTAATTTCTGGGCTAACCTGAAAGAACTCTCTTATTCCTTTCATATTGTTAATAGGCCATCCCAGTTTTTCCTTTTTGGAAGAATTTGCTTTGTGATTGGAGGTCAGTACTATACATGCCAGTGGGTCCAGATTTTATTTTAACCAAGAAAACATATTGCGGTCTGTATAATGCAGTTAAGTAGTCTTTAAAGAACCCAGAGAAAGTGAAGTATAATGAACAAATTTTCTTGAGAACATGTGCAGTAAATACTATCCTACACCTGTTGTGCATTTTGCAAGTCTGTGACTTGGGGTTCTCTTTTAAGTCTATTACCTACAATAGAACCAGATGATAGCCACCTATAGGATCATTATGTTGCTTAAATGAGATAAAACTGTCTGAAATGTACTTGTCCAGGTATTCTCTGGATTTCACTCCGTAGAGAGTGCCAGGCTGCTGAGGATTTAGTATTTGCCATTTTCAAATCAAGATACAGGTGTTCTTTATTTTTATTGTGAGACAGGATCTTACTAAGTTGCCCAGGGTGTGCTCAGACTTGTGATCCTTGTACCTCACCCTCTCAAAATGCTAGGATTATAGCCCTATAAGACATGTATTCTTTTATAAGGTGTGATGTGTAACAGTGAGATCAGTATCCATGCCCCTTACTGGTCTGGTAAAAAGAACATCCTGATGGTTCCGTGTCTCACATCCTTGCCCTTGCCCTTATTTCCACATGGCTTGCCATTTTTGTTTTATGTTTTTTATTGCTTCTTACTTTCTTGATCAATTGTCATGTTTTACAACATACAATATGTATGTTTTTTCAGTCCTACTCTCAAGGGAAATACTGATCCTAGTTCTTCTCTAGCCCTGTGTATTCCTGTCATTGGCCTGAATATGTTTTTAGTTTGTCACCCAGTTCCCAGAAGCATTCAAAAGATTGAAAAAAAAAATACTCTGTTCAGCATTTCTCATTTCTTTCAGTGAGCAGATTGGTCAGGATGTTTAGTCTACCTTCTTGGTAGAAATGAAAATGATCATTGAGGGTTTTAAAAATTGATCCCTTTGGTTCAATTCAAAGGTAATTTTGCATTATTCTAGACTGCTGTTCATGTGATACCAAAGTTCGAATTTTGTTTAGATTAGTTTAATCAACAAGCATGTATTTAGTTTTTTGTAAAGTTTCCAGTTTTGCTTATATAAAATGTTATTAATTAATGTCCACTGAAGGATGTTACCTGTGTTGTTCTAATCTTCTGTCTTTAGTGTTCATTTTCCTGTGTGAAAGATACTGCTGCTGGACGTGCACGCTAGGGTCCTGAGTTTTCTCTCAGCCCCTTGATGGAATTTTCTACTGTGTTTTATTTTCCCTGAGGCTACTGAGAAATTGTTTCTCATCTAGGTCTTTGTAAGTGATCCATCTTTTCTGTCTGTCCCTCTCTTCCTCCACCCTTTTTGTCAGTGATGTCCCATGCCATGATGTACTAAATGTTTTGACCTATTTTTTAATATCCCAAAAGATACTAACTAGCACATTTTAAACTAGAAGCTTATTATAACACCATTCACTGTAGAGCAAGAGTCTGGAAAAATAATTTCTTTGCTAAAATGTATATCACTTTAAAAAGCAAAAAAAGTATGTTTTACCATACATCATTTTTTTTTCCTTTACCATGTAACATTTATTTTTGTCTTGGTTAACATTCATTGGTTAAAGTTGTATTTAATTGGCATTTTTGTGCAAATAGTTGTGGTCATTTGTTTAAAGGCCTATGTGCATGTATAGTTAGGCATTTTCATATTAACTAAATATGCATTAATGATGCTTAACTAGCATAGAAATAATTTGACACTGACATAAAAGTCCTCACTATTTGTTTCTACACATATTTTAAGGTCTAAAATGAGTGTATTTATCAGTGATTTATTTAATTAAAAGAGTTTGAGAAGGAAGTTGAAGATAATAGAACCACAACTTAACTCTGTGATATAGAATATAACTTTGCCTGTAAAAATATACATCGTTTCAGAGCATACTACTTTCTTTCTTTTTCTTTTTGAGACAGAGTCCCATCATGTATCTTAGACTGGCCTTGAGCTCTCTTTATAGCTCAGGTTGGTCTTGAACTTGGAAGGATCCTCCTGCCTCAGCTGCCCGAGTGCTGCACTTACAGGCATTGACCACCATGCCTAGCTCTTATTTCTTATTGGTCAAGTATTCTTACTTACTTCTGTGTATTTTGGGCCTTGAATCTGTCAGTTAAAACAGATTTTGAAATTGTAGCTCTAACTATGAAATTTTAGTTTAAAACGCTGTATTTTTAGTGTGGGGATTATCAGCTGCTGTTTTCCAGTCTGGAAGATATAAATAAGTAGTATGAGACATATTTTCTGTCCTTACTTAGTGGACCTAATTGTACATATTTCCCCCTTTCCATTTCTCTGTATTCTTTTTTTTTTTTGCAGTACTGGGGATTGAACTCAGGACCCTGTGCTTGCTAGGCAAGCGCTTATTCCACTGAGCTATATCCCCAGCCCCTCTCTGTATTCTTGATGATTCAAAGGGAAGCATTTATGGCTAGTACAGATTTAAGTAAACTCCGTCATAATTTTACTCTTCAACCTGTATTTCTTGACCAGCCTTTGGCTTGACAGATTCTAGAAATAGAAAGACAGAGATATTTATTATCTGATGATATATCTGCCCACTGGCAATATTTTAAATTTGCTTTTATTTCAACTTTCAACCTCTGACTCTTTGGCAGAGATACTGGAGCTCTACTTCTTTTTCTCTTGGAGAAAAAGATACTCCTCTCTTGGGGGTCCTCTGAATCCCTTCCTGTCCAGTGAATCATAAAAAGGATTTATAGGACTCAGAAGTTACATTTGTTGTTTTGATTACAGCCAAAGGATGCCAAGTACAAAGAGCAACAAGAAAGGGTATGTGGCGCATAGTCCAGAGGAAACCAAATAAAAGCTTCCAAGTGTGAACTCCTTGTAGAGCTGCACAGGAAATACTTGATGACTTCACAGTGTGTGAAGAACCGTACAAACCAGGGACTGTGACCTGAGGTTGAGTGTTCAAGGTGTTTGCTATATTTTAGGCTTATAGATGAATAGTGCCTGCCCAGTTATTTATAAATAACTGACAGACCTCAGTTACACAGTAGTGCCTTGGTTCATGAACTTAATTCATTCTATGATTCTGAAAAAGATGGCTGTGTCTGTCTTTGCGTGGGAAAGATGGCCATAGTTGTTATTTTTTTTTTCTTTTTTTTTTCGGTACTGGGGATCGAACTCAGGACCCTGCGCTTGCTAGGCAAGCGCTTATTCCACTGAGCTATATCCCCAGCCCACAGATGGCCATAGTTGTATGGGCAACCAGATGCAGAATCCAGAAACCAAAACAAGATTTTCCAAACACTTGTTTGCAAACCAAACTGTTTGTGAAGAAAAATGTTTGTGAACCAAGATACCATTGTATGTGTTTCAGCGTCACTGCTAGTGTATAAATTATCTGGTCAAATTGGTGGTCATGTTTTTCAACAGTTATTGCTTAGATTATGGGCCATAGTTTTATGTATGCAAAAATGCTCTTATTAGAACACTTCAGGAAAGAAAGGGAGATTTAAAATGGCAGAGCAAAGGCTGGCAACAAAACATATAGACTCTCTGAACACCTGGACAACAATAGCTTAGGAAAGAGAAAAAGAAGTAGAGCTCCAGGAATCAAGAAAGAGCTAGCAGGGAAACTAGAAACCAGAGAACTGGAGTAACCTAGAAAAAGTAGAAAATGAACAAAGCAATCTAGAATGCTAATTCCGCTTTTGGGAATATAAGGTAAGCCCAGAGAGTCAGGAACCTGTGGGAGAAAGCAACAGACAGGCAGGACATTATGGATCATTATGTTGCTTAAATGAGATAAAACTGTCTGAAATGTACGTGTCCAGGTATTCTGTCACAAATCCTATATTTGGTTACTTTAAACAGCAAATACAGCATGGGCTTTTACTATCAAAGTGATTCTTTCCATATGGCAGGCTAGAACTGGAGAAAAAATTCATTGCGGCATCTACCATACTTGAGAGTGATAGAATCAGAAGCCATTTTGGGAAGGAACAGGTTTATTAATGAAGACCAAGTGGGACTGGGGATGTGGCTCAGTGGTAGAGCTCTTGCCTTGCATGCACAAGGCCCTCAATTCAATCCCCAGCACCACATATATTAAAAATAAAAATAAAAATACCAAGCTATTCCAGGAATCAAATGACACAGAACGACTACATGTCAAGAACTCTGGGGTCACCCTACCACAGTGGCAGGGTGAGAGGCCAGAGATGGTTAAGGAGAAGGAGTAGGCTATTTGCACATCACCTGAAAAGTTCAAGCAGTGAGGAGCTCGAATCGTTGGCCACCTTTTGTGGTGAGAAGTCAAGCTCATTGTGATTTTTTTCTAAGGGTACTTGATCTGAAAGTGATGATATTAAGGCAGTAGACTACTTGGCCCCTCTTCCTGCCTACTTCCGGCACAGACCTCAGTGGTCCATTTGCTTTTCCCACCTGCTGGTGTGACCAAGGATTAGGACTCAGCTCAGACATTTGCCATATTACAGCTGATATGGACAGAGGGTCCTGTGCAGCAAAGGAGACATCTCATGAGGCATCTCATGAGGCCATAAAGTTAGTCACAGATAGTAGTAATGTGGGGCACACAAAGGGAACAGAACTACTAAGAGAGGCTGAAGTGAATAATAGCCCCAAGGTATACTCTACACCATTGATTGGCAATGCTCAGTGGGAAAAAATAGGGCAGGACTCAGCATTCACCCAGTAAAAAGTGGGCATGGAAACAAAATAGGCCTTAGTTGTGACTCACTGTTTTCTACCCAGATTTGGTAGATTCCAGTAACAGAGACCATGGAAAGAATCCACTCACCCAAAAATACAGAGAGATTTTTTTGGAATCATTTCTCTTTTTCTTTGTTCTTTGTTTTTGTTGTCTTGTCTTCTCCTTTCTTTCTTTTGCTGTGTTTTACTTTTTATTATTTTTGTGTTTTTCTGTTACTTAATTCTGTCAAGTTTTTTACCTCACTTTTCTTACTCCTTTTATTTTTCAAGTTTTCTTGTTTCATTTTCTCCGTCCTCCATTTTTGTTACTGTTAAGCTTTATTGATTTTTAGCCACAGTGTTTAATTGAGGATACTATTTTTTTTTTTTTTTTTGCGGTACTGGGGATCGAACTCAGGACTCTGCGCTTGCTAGGCAAGCGCTTATTCCACTGAGCTATATCCCCAGCCCGAGGATACTATTATTGCTGAGTTCTTTTTTAATGTTAATGGTGGTATAGTTGCTTTCAGTAGATATTTACTACATGTCAACATTTGGCTTATCTTTCCATCTACATTATCATTGCAGATCTCCTTTCTGTTAGGGATGGTATGGTTGTAGCTATACCATGGTTCTTATGGAATGTCAGTAACTGGTTTGTCCTTGACTCTTACTTCATTTCTATTATTCATGATGGCGTAGTTTTTGCTTTTAATTGGTGTTTACTGTATGCTGATAGCTGGTTTGCATTCATTCTGTCAGCATCACTGCAGTTCATTTTTTACTCTCTGAGTGATACATGGCATGAAGTCCCCAGAAAAAGATTGGACATTAAGAAGATCCTTAAATATTACAGTCATTTCTTCTTTTAATGACTGAGTTCCGGTCCTGAGACTAGGTCATTTAATGAATTGATCGCTTAATGAAGAATTGTATCACAATATTCAGAACAAAGAAATGGCCAAAGGAAACTCTAACTTTGATTTTGCTTTTATTTGTGTAACTCTTACATGTGATACTATAATATATAACATGAAACTACAGTACTGTACTCTACAGTATAATCAGCAAAAATTACAACCAGAATTGTGGAACGAATTAAATTTGTAAACCAAAGTACCACTGTACTGCATAAGCAAGGAGTACTGTTTAAAAAACAAAAACCAAACCACCATGAAGGGCCTTGGGTTCGGGAGGCCATGGTGAGGTGCCTGGGTGCCAGGATCCTGCAGTGCTGTCTCCTGCTGCCACCAAGGGAGGGGCTTTGGACTCAGGATGCTTCAGTGAACTGCCTGAGTGCATGGATCTTCTGGACCCGCCCCCTGCTGCCTCTGTGGGAGGAGCCTTGGACTCTGGAGGCCACAGTGAGCTGCCTGGGGACCCAGATCCTCTGGCCCAGTTCCCTACTGCCTCTGTGGGAGAGGCCTTGGATTTGGGAAGCCTTGGTGAGCTGGCTGGGAACCTGGATCCTCCAGCCCTGCCCCCTGCTCTGTCCTCAGGAACGGCCTTGGACTCAGGAAACCTTGGTGAGCTCTCAGGGCGCCCAGGACCTCTTGCTCCAACCTGCACTCCCATGTCAGGAATGAACCTGAATGCTCGGAAACCTAAGGAGATTTGAAAATGACAAAAAGAAGAAGCAAAATGCAATCTTAGCAAAACACCCCACCTAGAACAAGTCAGGAAACATCAAAGAACATGGAAGTCACACAACTGAAATCTCTGAAATGATAGCATCTGAAGTAAAGGACCAACTACATCAGGCTGTAGAGGAAATCAGATCAGAAATAATTGCTCAAGTTCAAAAAGAAAGGATAACCATAATGAAAGACTTTCTGGGCATATCAAAAGAAAATAGATTAAAAAAATAGAGGAGAACAGAAAAATGATGGAAACCTTGAATGAACAGTATAGGAAAGAATTAGAATGCATGAGACACATTCAAAGAGACATTCAGGAAATTAAAAACTCCACTGAAAACTGGAAGAACCACTTGAATTAAATGGAAGATAGACTCTCAGATCTTGAAGACAACATTGCAGCTAGTGATCATGAAAGAAAAGATCTCTTAAAAATAACAGGAACAGAAAATAACAGTTCTCCAGCTGCAAGATGAGGCAGAGAAAAACAATAGACGGCTGATAGGTGTCAATGAGAAAAGCAGGAGGCAACATGAATGACATAAAAAGACTATTTGCAGCTGTAATAGCAGAGAATTTCCCAAGCATGGGACAAGAACCTTACATATATACATAAGTGAGGCATATATAACCTCAACTAGCCATAACCAAAATAAATCTACACCCAGACACATAATAATCAAGATCTAAGAAATTGCGCAAAAGAACAGGATATTAAAAGCTGTTACAGAAAAGAAACATCACCTATGAAGGAAAGCCCATTAGAATCATGGCAGACTTCTCAACATAGAACATCAAGTCAAGAATTTGGAATGAAGCATTTTAAGTCCTGAAAGAAAACAACTTCCAACCCAGATTGCACTACCCTGCAAAGCTGTCTTTTAAAATTGGTAGAGAAATAAGATACTTCCATGACAAAGATGAACTGAAGAAATTCACGAGTGCCCAACCAGTCCTGCAAAGAGTGCTAAAAGATATTCTACAAACAGATAAAATCGACCAAAACTCAAGACCAACAACAGAAAAGAACTACCAAGCAAGGTAAGCAATTAAACAGAGGAAAAAGTACAGAACCAACAGTGGGAAAATAACATGACAAGCATAAGTCAATATGTATTAGTAATAACCATTAATGGGCCTCAATTCACCAGTCAAAAGAAACAGACTGACAGAGTAGATCAAGAAATAAAATCCAACAATACGCTGTATACAAGAAATGGATTTAACTCAAAAGGAAATCCATAGACTGAAAATCAAAGGATGGGAAACAATACTCCATGTGACAGGAACCCAGAAAAAAGCAGGAGTAGCTATTCTGTTTGCAGGTAAGGTGAACTTGAAACCAACAGTGATCCAAAGAGGTAAAGAATGTCGCTATATTCTTTTAAAGGGAAAACTGCAAGAGCAAGAGATCGCAATCTTAAATATATATGCACCAAATACAGGAGCACCCAGTTATATCAGGGACATTTTCACAGACATGAAAAATAAGTAATAACACAATTGTAACGGGATTTTTTGAGGGGGGCAGGACTGGGGGATTGAACTCTGGACCTTGCACTTGCCAGGAAGGTGCTTATTCCACTGAACTCTATCCCCAGCCCCTGTTATAGGGGATTTTAACACCCTATTGAGATAGATCAACTAGACAAAAAAAAAAAATCAAAGAAATAACAGAACTAAACAAAACATATGAACAAATGGACTTAGTAGACCTTTACAGAGTGTTCCTCCCAAGAACATTAGAATACACATTCTTCTCAGCTGCACATGGGACATTCATAAAATAGACCACATGCTAGCACATAGAACATGCTTATGTAAATGCAAAGGAATTGAAATTATCCCATGCATATTATCAGACCATAGTGCAGTGAAACTGGAAATAAATGAGAAAAGAATTTGCAAAAGCTTCATTAAACACAAGGAAATTAAATAATACCCTCCTGAACAACCAATGGGTCACAGAAGAAATTAAAGTAGAAATTAAACACTATTTAAAATCAAATGAAAATGGAGGTACAAACTACCAGAACCTGTGGGATTCAATGAAAGCAGTCCCCAGAGGGAAATTTATAGCAGTAGATTCCCACATCAGGAAAACGGAATGAACACAAATGAACAGTCTTAAGTTACACCTCAGACTTCTAGAAAATAAGAGCAAGTTAATCCCAAAGCTTGAAGAAGGGAGGAAATTACTAAGATCAGAGCAGAAATTACTACAGTTGAAACTAAGAAAACAATATAAAAAAAATGAATCAAAGAGTTGTTTCTCTGAAAAAATAAATGAAATTGATAAACTTCTAGCCAACCTTATCAGAAAAAGGAAAGAAAAAACTCAAAACCCTGCAATAAGGAGTGAAAGGGGTGATATCACTACAGATCCTGGAGAAATTCAGAAGAGCAATACCTTCTTTAAAAACCTTACTCTCATTGGATGGAAAACACAGAAGAAATGGACAGATTCCTAGATGCATATGAATTACCAAAACTGAATACAGAAGATATGAAAGTCTTGAATAACCCAATATTAGTCAATGAAACTCAAAATGTAATAAACTTAACAAAAAAAAAGACCAATACCTCATGGATTCATAGTTGAATTCTATAAGAAATTTAGAGAAGATTTAATACCAGTTCCTCTCAAACTCTTTAAAGAAATAGAAAGGGAAGCAGTTCTCCCCAAATCATTCCTGGAGGAATGAGTATTATCCTGATACTAAAACCAGAAAAAGAATTAACCAAAAAAGAGAACTTACAGACCAACCTCCCTAACGAACATAGATGCAAAAATTCTCAATAAAATATTACCTAATAGAATGCAGCAAATCAAGAAGAAAATACAATGTGACCAAGTGGGATTCATCCCAGGAATGCAGTGATGTTTCAGTACATGCAAATCAATAAATATAATACACCATATCAACAGATCCAAAGACAATCACATGATCTCAATAGATGCAGAAAAAGCTTTTGATAAAGTCCAACACTTATTCATGATAAAAACTGCACAGAACACTGGCATAGATAGGCTTTACCTCCATTTGATAAAAGCTGTCTATGACAAACCAAGAGCCAACATCATACTAAATGGACAAAAACTGAAAGCTTTCACTCTAAAATCAGGAACAAGACAAGATTGTCTACCATCACCATTCCTGTTTAGTGTAGTTCTGGAGACACTAGCCAGAGCAAGTAGATGAAAGAGAAATAAAAGGAATAAAGATAGGCAAGGAAGAAGTGAATTTATTTGCAGATGACCTGATACTCTACATAGAAGACTGCCAAAATTCCACCAAAAGACTCCTAGAATTAATCAACAAATTTAGTAGCATAGCTGGATACAAAGTCAACACTAAAAAATCAGTAGCATTCCTATACACAAATAACAAACATACTGATAAAGAAATGAGAGAAACCACACCTTTCACAGTAGCATCCCCAAAATTGAAATACTTAGGAATTAATCTAGATTTAAACAGTGTTTAAAAGATTTAAACAGTGAAAATTACACTACTCCGAGAAAAGAGACTGAAGAGGATCTAAAAAAATGAAAAGATATTCCTTGTGCATGGATAGGAAGAACCAACATTGTGAAAATGGCTATACTACCAAAATTGTTACACAGATTCAATGCAATTCTGATGAAAATACCATTGGTATACCTTACAGATGTAGAGAAAACATTCCTAAAATTTATCTGGAACCAGAAGAGACCCAGAATAACAAAAGCAGTCCTGGGCAACAAAGGCAAGGCAGGAGGTATCACAATCCCTGACCTGAAATTATACTACAAAGCTACTGTGAGAAAAATCAGCATTGTACTGGGAAAAAATGGACCTGAAGATCAATCTGACAGATTAGAAGATGTATGCATAACTACAACTGTATTTAATCACCATATCTTTGACAAAGGGGCCAAACATATTCACTGGAAGAAAGATAGCCTGTTTAATCAGTGGTGCTCAAAAAACTTGCTTTACTTATGCCAAAGACTAAAAGTAGACCAAAGCCTATGACCATGTGCCAAAATAAAGTCAAAATGGCTTAAAGATCTGAATATTAAAACAAAAACACTAGATCTAGTGGAATAGAAAGTAGGTGGAAGTCTTGAAGACATAGGGGTAGGTAGAGTTCATGAACAGAAACCAAACTGCACGGGAAATACTTCATTGAATCAACAACTGGGATCTCATCTTACTGAAAAGTCTTTGCACGTCAAAAGAAACCACCAGCAGGATGAAAAAAAAACCCATGAATTGGGAAAAAATTTTAGGTGACTGCCCCTCAAAGGACTCCTGTCTAGAACATGTAAAGAATGAAAAGAAATCAGGCCCTCAAAATTCAAAGATCTAATACAAAGGGCATCTGAGATGAATGCACACCTCTCACATGAAGAAATACAAATGGTAAATAAATAATACGAAAACTGTTCGATGTCATTAGTTATTGGAGACATGCAAATTAAAACAACACTGAGGGCTGGGAATATAGCTCAGTGCCATAAGTGCTTGCCTGGCAAGCCTGAAGTCTTGAGTTAGATTCCCTGTACAAAAAAACAAAAAAGAAAAAACCAACAATACTGAGATTCCATCTCACCCCAGAAAGAATGGTTATCCTCAAGAAATCAAGCCATAACAAATGGTGGAGGGCCTATGGGTAAAATGGAACTCTTCACTGTTGGTAGGAGTGTAGAGTGTGCAACCACTGTGGAAATCAGCCTGGAAATTCCTCAGTAAACTAGGATTAGAGGTTCCGTTCAACCCAGCCATTCCCCTTCTGGCTGTTTTTCCAGAAGGACTGAAAACATCATACTTTAGTGATATATGTGCACCCATGTTTATAGTAGCACAATTTGTAATAGCTAAACCCAAATGTCCATCAACTGAGGAATGGATTAAAAAGATGTGGTATTTTTATACAATGGAGTATTACTCAGCTGTAAAGAAAGATAAACTAGAGGCTCTTATAGGTAAATGGATGCAACTAGAGACCATGCTGATTAGTGAAATAAATCAGACTTACATGTGTAGACATCATATTGCCTCCCTAGTATAAGAACCTGAAAGAGAAGAAAAAAATATATGTATACACAGGATAACTAGCATAATTATACTACTGATAGCAGTTGGTTTATTGAAAGGAATTGTTAATATGTAATTGATCATTCTTGCATGCCTATATCTCATTATATGTGCCACCATTTTGAAGATGACATTAAGTAATATAACAACCATTGTTAATATCCTGTCAGCATGTTTTGAAATTCTGTATCATTTTTACTGTTCTCTATGTTGCTTTCTTTATGTATTTGTTTTCATTATTTTGGCTTTTTTATAAATGAAAAACAAAATTTATGTATATAGAAGGATAGCTGAAATAGGTACATTACTGATGTCTGTGGTTTATTGAAAGGGACAGCCAATGCTAAAATTTTCTTTTTTCTTAACGAACTTTGCACGTTTGAATCTGGTAATTAGAATGACTGATCTGAAAACAACAATATGCAGTATAAGAACCATTGTTGAACTCCTACCATCTTGTATGGTGAAGCTCTGCATCATTTCCAGTTTGTTTTTTTTTTTATCGTTCTGGTCTTCGATTATTTGATCAATCTTACATTCTTATGTCTGGTGGACTGAGCGACTTGATTGAAGATAACAGTATGTAATATAGCAACCATCATTAATTCCTGTCATTTTGTTTTGAGGTCATGTATTGTTTTTGTTGTTTTTGTGTTGTTTTGATTTTGTCTTCATTGTCATTTTATTTTATTTTTTTGTGGTACTGGGGATCGACATTGTCATTTTATTAGTTTTTTTTTATTTTTAAAATAAAAATCAAAACAAAAAGCTAAAGCTCTATAAATCAGATGTATAGAACTGTACCAAAAGAAAAAAAGATGGATCATAGAACAGACCTGGGGTTCATACATCTGAGCAGTAACAATTTGTCATAAATCTGAATAGTGATTAAACAGGCAGATTATTAAACAAGGAATATCTGTATGCTGAATAGGTTGAAGAGAGGTATGAACATGAAGACATAACCAAACCCAATGATACAGTATGGGGAGACAGAATCTTTCTTAGTAGAGCTCCACAGTAGTGACAGCATCTCTATTCTAAATTGTCTTGAACCTGTGCTGCAAAAACAATAGAAACGTGGCAAAACAAGGCAACAAAAATGTCTCCCCAGACAGATTCTAACTTCTTCAAAACTGAGTTCATAGACACTGAAGTAGAAGGTGTAGAAAAAAATGTTCAAAAAGCAAATGGTTTTATGTTTGAAGAGATAAAAGAAACTTACACATAAACACACAAGATGTTTAAAGAGCTCATAGAAGATTTAATTAAACAGGGAAAGGATTTTACCAATATAATGTTTGCTGAGATAAAAGAGGAAATAAACAGTGTTAAGCCAAGGCAGTGATACAAGACTGAATGACCACTTCAAAAAGACTTAGAAAGTGTAAAAGGAAGCAAGCAGAGATAGACAATAAAAATTCAGTGGATAGCATAGGAAGCAGACTTGACCAGTATGAGGACAGTGTTAGTAATAGAAGACAAGATGGATGTACTCACTGATACTCTAAAAATGGAAGCCACCATACCATGCAGGCTGAACCCAACACCTGTTATATGACTTTAAAAAAGAAAAAATCCTCAGTTACATAGATAAAGGAAAAAAGGAGAAAGTAACTCCCAAGATACAAAGAATTATTCACTGAAATCACAGAATTTTTCCAAATGTAGGAAGGAATTCAGTGTTCCACTACAAGTGGCATATAGAAGCCCAAATAACCACAACCAGAAGAGAACCTCTCCACAACATGTCATGAGCAACATTTGAGAAATTCAACAAAAGGAAAGAATACTATTAAGGTATTAGACAAAAATAGCAAGTGACCTATAAAGCCAAGTCCATCAAAATAACTGAATTTCTCAGTAAGCCTTAAAGGCCAGGAGAGGTTGGAATTGAAGATTTTTCAAGCCCTAAAGGAAAATAACTGTCAACCCAGACTTTTAAAGCAAAATCAGCTTTCAAAATTGGCAGAGAAGTAAAGACTTTCATTACAGAGAAATCCTAAAGAAATACAGGGCCACTAAATGAGCATTACAGAAAATGAGGGGAAGCATAGATAGACAGGGTAGCCACCAACACCAAAAAGCCTAAAGGAAAGTATACATCTAACTGGACTCATAATTAAGCAAAAAGGGTGGAAAAGAGTAGTCAGCACTAGAACAATAATGGACCACAAGATTCAGTAAATACCTTACAATGATAACTCAGTATCAGTAGTCTTAGCTCTCTAGTCAAAAGACCCAGGGTGGCAGGTTGGATCAAACCAATAAAAAGGACCCATATATCACTTAGAGGAGACACACCTAATCCAAAAGAGGTACCTAGACTGAAGGTGAAAGGATGAAAAAGGATACTTCATTCAGCTGCAGCCTGAAAACAAGCAGGAGAAGCTATCAGAAGCAAAACATCCCCAAACCTGTGGGACGGAATGCAGTTCCAAGAGTGATGTTCACAGATATAAATACACAAATAAAAAGAGTAGAACATTCCCAAATAAATAACCTAATGATACATTTCTTGTCCTAGAAAGATAAGAAAAATCCATATCTGAAACTAATAGGAAAAAAACACAGCAGAAATTAACATATTGAGACAAAGAAACAATACAAAGAATCAAGGCATCAAAGAGTTACATTCTTGGAAAGGATGGGAAGGATATCTGGGAATTGATGGAGATAGAAAAGAGGGGAAGGGAAAGTAAAAAGGATCCATAAGTGATGTGTATATGTACCAGTTCCTCTAGGATTATTGTATTTTCTGTGTATCACAAACATATACTTAAAAAAAGGAAAAAAAAATTCTAAAACAAACTTCTGGAGTTCAGAGCTATGGGCCAGTCCTAGAAACAGGTATTGTTTGGAATTGAGCAGGTTAGGCCAGCTTAGCCTGCTGAGTCAGTGACTTTCTGCATAACTATGTTTTCCACTCCAGGATTTAAGCAACTTCTGCTTAGTCTGGAGCTCTTAAATTAGTCTTCTCTGTAAAAACTTCCACGGTACTTGTACACATATAAGAATGTATTTTAAAACTTGTTTTATGGAAATATAATTCATATAGAATAAAAAAATTTGTGCCATCCATTAACTTTTAGCATATGTGTAGTTGGCAGATATATGTAGTTGGCCACAAATGTATGTAAATGTGTGTGTGTGTGTGTGTGTGTGTGTGTGTGTGTGTAATTACCACCAGATTGTGATATAATACAATGTAAAATAGGGAAAGTGACATTGGCAGAATACTGTTGATTACAAAACTTTTTTGGATTTCAGCGCTTTTGGCAGGCATTCAGATAGGTATGGTTCTGTGGACTTTTGTCACAGACACAGACATGTAACCACCATATTCTGCATGCAGAACTCTCCCATCCACACAGATTCTCTGTTGCTTTATAGTAATAACTGGCACTTCTGTTACCCCAGCAACCACTGGCCTGTTCTCTACCCATTAATTATACTGACATCTGTTGAATAGGCATGTATTCATTGAAAGCAAACATGAAGCTTGTCTTCACTATCTTGTCCACAGCACAGGAAGGCATGGAATTTGGGTCTGTATTCTCTTTGGTAACTTTATAGAGAGGATGGACTTCTTATGCCCTGAAATTCAAAATCTTAGATGAGATTTATTACATGTTTTTAAAAATCTAATAAATACAGGTTTTGAGTTTCTCTTTAGAGGTTGTGTATAAGTGCATGTATATGATCAAGTCTTCCTTTTAAAAATGTATATGCAGTTAGATGTTTTTACTTACTACAGTTACTTGTCCACTATAAATAGACAAAGAGATAGTGAGAACACTTGTAGTGTTCTAACTTTGGTCCTTTCCTTTCATTACTCTTAATGTAACATCAGAAGTAATCTTTTTTAAATGAAAATTTACCCACCATTACTTTTGGGGGGGGGCAGGGTACTGGGAATTGAACTCAGGACCTCGTGTTTGCCCAGCAGGCATGGTACAACTGAGTTATGTCTCCCCCATTACTTTATGTAAGTTCCATGTGTGTTTTTTTCCACTGGGTTATTCCGTTAAGTTCCTTCTGTACACAAGATGGTCCACTCTGATATGACAACTCAGAGTGGATATGTGAGCCAGGAAGGATCTGAGACCTAAATTACTTGCCTTGGGCACTGAGTGTTAAGTAACTCATCTTGTTTCTTCTTTGCCTGCTCTAGGAGGCCCATTTTTTTCCTTCTGCTACCAAGTTCTTATGCTTCTAGTTGGTAAACTTGTATAGCTGTGAGAGTGTTCAGAAGAGATCAAAACAAAACACAGAACCGCGTATGGTAACCAGAGTATTATGTTGACATTTAGAATAAGTTGGAGTAATTTAGGATTAGTATTTTGTATTGAAGAATGTGAGCTCTTTTTATATTAAAACCTATACTTAATTATATTGTACAGAAAGGTTAAAAAAAATCTCATGAATATAAATATAATCCTTGAATAATGAAAACAGTCCAAATCCATCTAGCCTGTCACTCCTGTGATGCTAGAGATTGAACCTAGGACCTTGCACATGCTGGACAATTGTTCTACCACTGAGCTACACCCACAGCCTCTATCTTATTTTTTAAGTAGAAAATTAACATGGAAACTAGTTATTTTAAAGATAGTTTTTTCAAAGGTCTTTGTATCTGAATGTGGTCCTAGAGATTCAACTTAAGGATTCTTGGATGCCGTGCAAGTCCTTTACCACTCAGCCACACCTTTGTCACTTGGCAATATTTTCTTGAAAGGCTCTTACAAAGTTAAGAAACAGTAGTAATCACAGTAGAGAAAGAAAAAATACAGTGATAGTGATAATCAAGCCAAGAGATGTATGTAAAGCTAATAGAATGACATAATAGGGTGTCTTGGTTACCTTTGTTTGTAGAATACCCAGTGCCCAAAATTAAAGAAGGAAGGGTTTATTTAACTTATAGTTTGTGGAGGTTTTAGTCCAGAATCACATGGCTCCAAGGCAGAGTAGCAGGGCACAGGACAACACTTGAAGGCCACACAAAGACAGCAAAAGCAGCAAAAACAAAAATGGGAAAAAGAAGTCTCTTTTTTTTTCTTATGTTGTAAGCAGGCTATCACCACCCAGAGGGTGTGTAGCACTCACATAATCTCCATGCCCTCCTCTTGCACAGGCTCATGATAAGTACAAAGTGAAAAACCCTGGCCCCCTGCATAGACACTTAGTTAACCTTTTAAACTTTTCAAATTGACACAATGAACGACATCCCAGAGCTGTAAGGGCATGTCCATGTTACCCCAAGATGTAGAACTGCTGAGTCACTTAAGCAAGCCTCTAAACTCCTCAGGTTCACATTATATCAATGATAACATAGGGATACAAGATAAAATATGTTCTACTACTTTGGTAGTAAATACTTGCAGTGTGAACATTCATGAGAAATATGTAGGGTAGAAACTGAAGCCTGAGGGTTTTTCTTTTTTCTTCTCTTTTCTTTTTTTTTTGTTTTTTTGTTTTTTTTTTCTGTTTTGGCTTTTTTTTTTTTTGAGAGGATCTCACTATGTAGTTTAAGCTGGCCTTGAACTAACGGTGTAGGCCAGGCTGGCCCTGAACTCATGGCAATCTACCTATCTCAGCCTCCCAAGTGCTGGGATTACTGGCATGTGCCACCGTACCTGGTTTGAAGTCTTAAGTTTTAAGAACTGATAAATGTAGATTTTGAGTTTTGTCTTTAACACATGTTTATGTGTCCCTAAATTTTGTGTTTTTTTTTTTTTTTTTTTGAGACAGGGACTCACTATGCAGTTGAGGCTGGCGTTGAACTCACTTTGTAGCCCAGGCTGGCCTCAAACTTGCAATGATCTCTTCCCTCAGCCTTCCAAATGTGGGGATTACAAGCATGTGCCCCTGTTCCTGGCTGTTACATTTTCTTATCTTCATGTATAATTACTATGATATTAACACCTACCTTGAAGAATTATTGTAAAGATTAAGAATGATGTGTATAAAATGCTTAGTGTAGGAGATACCTGGTTCCTGGTAAATATGTGTTAAATACAAAGCAGTGCCTCTCAATTGATCTCTTCAGGCTTTTCTGAGGCTATGACACAGAATGATAATAGTTTCCCATCACAGTGGTGGTGTGAAGATGAAATGAAATGATACACATAAATCAGCTTAACATGGTGTGCACACTTCAAAATAGATATCCATGTATATGCTTTAAAGTGTAAGAGAGCTATGCACTGTTGGATGACAGGGATATGTTCTGAAGAATAACCTCAGGTGACTTTTGTCAGTGTGCAAACATCATATAACTGTCCTTGACAAGTACAGCTCCACCAGGTGACTCTTAGAGGACTGTTGTCATATATGCAGTCATTTCATTGAGCAAAATGTCATACAGTAGTAGACTGTTTATGTTGGTAAGTTTTATTCATGTTGGTAAGTTTTATTCACAAGTGAAGGCTTTTCTGCAGGAATTAGTAGGAAAGGTGTAATCAAGAAATGTTTCATAAGGGAAATGAACACTGAGTGTGAAGAACCCTCAGGCTTACAGCCTATTCTTGGGATGTGGAAATACTCATAGGCTTCAGAGAGTGCCTTGGAGGTTAGATGATAGGCAGCTCTGGGGCATGTTTCCTCTCCTCCAGCAAAGTGGTAAGAGGTAAAGATCTGTTGTGCTGACATTTCTGCCTCTGTTCAGTGCCTCTTGCAGAGTAAATGGGTTGCTTTATGAATGGGTTTCAGGCTATGATCATAGGCAAAAGTAGCAGAATAATGCTATAGGAAAAACAACTTGTATCTTGAGACCATAGTGTTAAGTGAAATATTTCAGTCACATAAGTTTAAATATCGCACGGTTTCTCTTATATGAGGGACCCAAAATATAAATCAAGAACAAAATAAAAGATAATGGGAAATGGAGACAGATCTTTGCAAATGGGAAGGAGACCAAGAAATGGGAGAGGAGGTAAAAAACAATTAAGATGTGTTACGTACACATACTAACTCCCCATGGTGGCTGAAATCATTGTATACTCCAAACATGTACTAAGAAAAATTTAAATGAAAAATGGAAAAACTTGTAGAAATTTGAAGTCATGTTCATAAGTGAGAAGATTTTGCTTAATGATTGTTAAATTACCATTATTCTTTGCAACTAATACACAATTGGTTTGATGACTGAAATAGCACAGCACTGGATCATATTTTCCCACCTGTGAAAAGTTTTTACAAATTATAGTAATGAGAATCTTCTAGGCAGTTTTGTGAGGGGTATTCTTTTGCACTTGTCACCGAGGGTCTGTGTAGCCCTTCTGGAGTCTGCACTAAGTGTCTGAGGGCCACTGAAGAGCTCTTGTGCGCTCTGCAAATTCTGGTTTCTTTGGGCTTACATTTTGTGTCAGTAAGAAAACAGTTTACTATAACAAAAACTGAGATTTAAAAATTGGGCCTTTTGTTTTATAAAAGAAAGAACCAGTGAAAGTATAAATAAAATGATTCTAAAAATAAGAATCATTTTATTCACTCACTAGATTGAATAATTCAGTTCCATATACTCTTTAAGTGCGTATTTTGTGCTAGGAATAGTGCCGTTGTTGCTTGTAAATCTCATCTGTAGGAATTAGCATTTATCACAGATACCTAAACCCCAGTATGATGACTGTTTATTTGCCTGTTCATTCATTCAGTAAATATTTATTGACCACCTAGCTCTAGATGCTAAGGCAGAGGTCGTTGTTTTGTTTTTTTGCAGTAGTGGGGATTAAACCCAGGGTCTTCTCACTGAGCTACATCCCTTTTGTAAAATTTTAGGGCAAGCTTTTGCTAAGTTATCTAAGCTGGTCTCAAATATGCAGTTCTCCTAACTCACCCCGACAGAGTGCCTGCATTACAGGCATGCACCACTACAATGGCCTTACAGGTATGTACCCGGTTTAAGAGGAAGGAGCATTTAGACCAGAAATAATCACATGTGGTTCATTGCTGGAAAGAGGACATTTTTCCTGCCATAAGAGAAAGCGGTAAAGGCATGGTGACAGGTGTGGTGGCTCACACCTGTTATCCCAGGAGTCTGGGAGGCTGAGGCAAGAAGATCGCAAGTTCAACCCCAGACAACGTAGTGAGACCCTGTCTCAACCTTAAAAAAAAAAAAGTCCTAGGGATGAAGCCCTGTGTGGTGAAAGCCATAAATTCAATCCCCCATACTGCCAAGAAGTAAAGAAGAGCAAGAAAGAGAAATTGATAGATGGGTGCATATGCAGGTGAAGTTCAAGTTTCTGGTAAGTTAAAGAGAGAATTCCCATCTGTCTTTCTTCTGTGAGAAAGACAGTAACTGGATCAAATATGAGATTGCTATATGGAAGAGCTTTCTAGGCAAGCATTGTTGAATTTCCACACAGTTTTAGTTGGTCATATGAGGTTTGTCACCAAGAACTTAAGATGAAGTTAATTCTGTATTTCTCCAGCAGCTCAACAATAAGTAAGATAAAAAAGTGGTTGGGTTCAATGTAAGTTGCTTTTACTAAAACCAACTAAAATAGAAAATGGGAGATGGGATTTGGGGATCTTTGCAAGGGCCAGTCATAGTGATGAAATACACATTTCTGAAGAATGATTGATGTGAAGTAAAAGGTTAATTAATGGTCTGGAAATCCTTGGACAAATGAACTAGTAGACTAGGAGTTAGAGTTGAAGAGCAAAGTGTTGGAAATTTTCTCTAGGGCTACCGTCAATATACTTTTTCTTTAAAGAGCCAGAGAGTAACTATTTTAGACTTTGAGGACCAAGGCACAAAATTGAAGTTATTATAAAAGTAGTTATACAAGAGAGAAAACAAATTTCCACAAATTGTTGTATTTATAAAATTTATAATGTAGCTGAGTGTTGTGTATGGTAATACAGATGTACTATGAAATTTGCAGATAACATTTTACTTGCAGTTCAGAATGAGTGCTTCCTGTCCTCATAATCAATTGCAGTCTTGATCTGTTAATGGTAATCTATAAGGATAGTGTACATATTTCCACTTAGAAAATGCATGCTGACAAGTGCACACAGATACTCACATTAGTCCATCAGCACTTTCAAATGGACATGTTCAATGCTTACAGTCATTTCTAGTTAACTTCTTTATATTAGGCTTTAAACTGTTGTTGATCTGTAGATAAATACAATCAGTGGTTAGGTGGAAACACCTCACTTGCCAATTGGAGTGGATTTTGAAGTATGTAAATTTTCTTTATCCTTGAACTGAGGTCCTCAAAATGCTGTGGGAACTGAATTTAGAAATAGGAAAATAACATCCTCTGCAGGTTTTTTGGAAAGGAAGCTCTACTGTTAGCTTTCACTTTTCACTGCCTGGGGAAGGTACAAGGCAGGTCAACATTACTGTGATACAGTTGTGTGAGTTGATTCTGCAGTCTCATGTAACCAGTTACAGATTTTACAAGCTTCTTAGTAGGATATTATTTCTTTTTTTGGTACCAGAAATCAAACTTAGGACCTTGTGCTTGCGAAGCAGGCACTATGCCACTGAGCTATATCCCCAGCCCCTCGGATATTATTTTTAAAATTATTTTTGGTATTACTAATTTTTAAAGATAAATTACTCAACCATTTATCATACATAAGACAGCATGACTATCATAAAAAGAGGGGTTTCTTTTTCACTTAATGTTACATGTACACAGCAAGACTAGACTTGATCTTATGGTCTTAAACACAGGTGTTTTGTTTGTGTTTACAGTGCATAGAAGTCCTGTAATGAAACTGTAGTACAGCACATACAACTGGACTATAACATAACATAGTATGCAGAAGCATTGGATTTTTATAATTTTCTTTATGTAAATACAGATTTACAAACTGCCTTAGTTTTTTGGTGCTTGCCAAGGTGTAGCAACCAGCACAGAAAACACCGACCCGTATACAGAGTCCACAAAAAAAAATATGTACACATGTCAGCAGTTGACTGTACTAATGAAGTCAGGGACCTAATGGCCGCCACTTTGAGCACTTATAATTGTAAAGGCCAAAGGTAATTTGTATTATTCTCATGATACCGCAATAAATTTCAGTATTAAATATTTATACAAGTTTTTCTTTTCCTGATGTGTACATTTTTTGGCAGATTCTAGTGTCTAGGAATCTTATATTACTAGTTTTATTTCCAAAATCTAGCAGAGCTATTAACAAAGTGTAAACAATATGTAAAATGTGTTAAATATTTAAATACATTAAAAATATATTCCTTTGAAATAGCAGTTGCCTACTCCTCTTACTACAGGTGAAGAGTGACTACATGTTAGAGATAGCTGATCAAGTGGACCAGGAAATTGCTCTGAAGTTGGGTTGTCTTGAAATAAGGTAGGTAGGAACAGTACACAGGAGTCTTTATTCATTAATGATTTTCATTATTTTTTAAAAATTTCTAGGTACTTTCTTTTTCCTTATAAGATTATTAGTAAAATCTTGCATGAAGTGTGAGGAAATTCTGAATCATTATTCAGTAACCCTTTCCTCAATTTTTATCATTTAACAACAAAAATATTCCTTAAATATAAACATAAATTTTTATCTTCCTTCATTTTAGACGATCATACTGGGAGATGCGGGGCAATGCACTAGAAAAGAAGTCCAACTATGAAGTATTAGAGTAAGTATTATACTTTCAGATACTCAGAACTAAGTCATTCTTTTGTTTTTATTTTTGTTTTTGTCCTTTTGAGACAGGTTTTAATTACGCAGTTCAGGCTGGCCTTGAACTCACTTTGTAGCCTGGGCTGGCCTCAAACTCCTGTGGATTACGGGGAGTGCACTACCATGCCTGGTCTAGAACAAAGTCATTCTTAATTTATCTTGATTTACAATAAAATACTGACTCTGAAACACTACTGTTTGTTAAACTTTTATATCTAGGGAATGAAAAGTTTGAAGAAAAAATTTAGTTTTATAATCAGTGGTTAAATTTGTTGATAAATATCTTAAGGGTAACTATGTATGATTTTTCAACTAGTATAATAAACTTATTATCTGTAGATTTACTGTAGTGCAATGATGCTTCATTTCTAGTTTACATTCAACTCTAGAATTGCCTCTAAATTCCTTATAAATTATTACTCATGAATATAGGTTTAGTAAGGAGTTTTTACACAAATACTGGTATGGGTGTTAATTTTTGCTTAAATATCAGAAAATTTAGAATATTTGAAATGTTTCAGACAGTGAAATTAATTTGTATACTAGACTGTTAAATATATGTAAACCAAGCTGGAATTTACATCTTAGGAGCCTAGGTGTCCTGAAGGTCATATTTTTAAAAATCATTTCAGGAAATGATAATTGATACCTGTTATATCCTAGTAAAGTTAAGTTTTATTTTCACTTGCAGTAGATTAACACTTTGCTGATGTTTTTTCTGGCTCTACTGTGCTAAAATTCTTGTGGTATTTGAGAGATGGTAGTAGAATAAAATTAAAGGCTTATCCATAGCTACTCTGCTATAATAAAGATTTCAGATGGTTTTAGACTTTATTTGGACTTGCTTGATTGATCCACTTACTCTCACAACTGAAAGTTTAACATCCCCCATTTTCAAACAGAATTTTGCAGGGGAGATAGTCATTTAAAAATAAAAGTAGAAATAAATATTTTTGGAAAGCTGTTGCAAAAAAGCAAGTAGAATCATTTGAAATAATGCCTAGAAGAAGTAGATAAAACTGTTACATTTGGTACTTACATATACCTCCTCAGGGCTCAAGTTAGGACATGCAACTCAGGAGGTCATCTTGTTTTAATGAAAGCTGTTGCAGCCCTGGACTTCTGAGCTCAGTGTATCACTATAGTATCAGGTTTGTAAAAGTGTGTGTACTTGGTAGATACCAAATATCTGATTATGTTTATGAAGGGGTCTTTTATCTGTATTATATCTCTTAAGAGATCATATAAGGACAAGAGAAATTATTTCAACTTAAAATTTTTAGAGATAACTAAAATACTTTACTAGAAAACAGTTATTTCAAGTTGACTGTCCTGCAGTGGATCATGTAGTAGCATTGCCTTTATGCCATTAGTAACATGAAAAAAATGCAAACTACCATTTATTCTGGCTTAGAATTTTTTCAATTTAAAAATTGCCACATCCTTTAATCTGATTTTCTTTAGTATTTAAAGTATAGTATCAGAGGAATTAGTGAAGATCTTATCTTAAACAAAAAATAATTGTATGCTCATTTCAAAAGAACATTAGAAAATAGAAATAGTTTTATGTAGCATTTGGTATTTCCTTGCTCATTCGTTTTATAGCCTCTTTACTTATTAATTCTTTTAACAATAATTATTACCTGTTGATTCCTTGGAAGTTTAGTGTTTGAAATTTAGAAATTAAGAATACAGAAGTTTTACTCTCAGGAAGTTTATATCTGGAAGGGAAGTTCTCAGAGAAGTAAGAAAAATCATTAAAAAAATACTCGAGAAACTAATATGTTATTCTCTACATATAATGTTTGCAGGGGTGGAAATAGAGGTCTATAGTGGTTTCACAGAGAAAGGCTAATTACCATGGATCAATGGCTGAGTGAGTAGTAACTCATTCGTTGGATTTAAGATGGGCAGAGTAGCGTGTTGCCCGGGAGCCAGTCCACAAAGAAAACAGCAAAGGGGCAGACTTGGAGGATCAGATGAAGGTTTGAAAACCATAGGCTGTAGGTAGAACAACTACATATAACAACAGAAGCAGCTGTATGTGTAGCCCCAGGTGTTCAATGTTGTTGAAGGGACAGATCTGAATTTAGCCTCGGGGCACTCCTGAACTGCTGAACTATTTTGGGCAGGACAGTGATAGGAGAATATGTGGTTTAGAATTCTGTAGGTATGAAATTTGAATTTTAATACAGAAGATTAAAAGTGGATGCAAGAAACAGTGAATCTTCCTTATGTGAAAAACAAGGAGACTGAGATATGGACAGAAGCAGTAGTTATATGTAGGTTAGCCGATTTAGAGTCTGAGACCTATGTCAGTGAGATTTGAGTCAAGAGGGAAGGGGAAGCATCCACAGTATTTCTTGGTGTTCTGTCCTGAGCCACCAGGGAGGGATATAGTCACAAAAAAGTAGCATACTTAAGCAGTTTGGGCCATGTTGGTATTTACTTTTGAGAGAGCATTAATACTCTTTAAAATGGAAAGAGAAATGTTGGTTTACTTTGTTTGTTAAGAAATCACTAGCTGGGCGTGTTGGCTCAGGCCTGTAATCCTAGCTCTCGGGAGGCTAAAGCAGGAGGGTTGTTGCGAGTTTGAGACCAGGCTGGGCTTCAAAGTAAGCTCAAGGCCAACCTGAACTGCATAGTGAGACCCTGTCTTAAAAAGACCAAAAAAAAAAAAAAAAATCACTAATTCCACCATCGTTAAGGTTCTGTGGTATTGCCCAGGGCCCAAATTGTGGTTTCTAATACCATTATCTAATAAGATAAATTAGAACTCCTTGGAAAAATACCTGATTCTAAGAAACATAGGTTGAGCCTGGAGCATCTTATTGTGCCCGAAAGAAAAAAACGAAACGAAACAAAAGTCATAGTATGGCAGGACTGTGTCAAACGGACTCATGAACTAACTGAAAGGGGTCCCAGAAATGAAAGAAAGAACAATTAGAGCTACAGATTAAATATCAGCATTAGATTATGAACCAAAGTTTAAAACAATATGCATGAGTCCATACTAAGATAAATGAATGAATAAGTAATGTGAAGTGACATCTCTACAGAACAATTCGAAATAATTTACGCAGTTCCTCACCCCCTCGGAATAGATGGTAGGGTGTAAAACCTGCCCCTGAGATATAGGCTATACCGAATGATTTGGTTCTGAAGATTATACTATAGTGTGAAAGATGACATTGTAGTGGGGTAACTGGCAGACTGCCTCAGCCAGTACTGATCAAGTTTTGCATCAGTAATGGAAAGTGGTGTTTACAGTGCACAAGCAAGATACGATGTGTTGACAGTGATACCTCACCATTATCTAATAATGAGAAAAATACCAGGCAAATCCTAGTTGAGGAATATCTTATGAAATATTAGCCATTACTCCTCAAAACTGTCAGAGCCATCAAAGAAACAAGGAAAGTCCGAGAAACTGACACAGCCAAGGGAACCTAAAGATACATGGTGATTAACTACAAGGCAGTGTCCTACATGGGATCCTGCAACAGGAAACGTAAGTAGGGGAAAGTGATGAGATCTGAATAGCACAGAATTAGCTAGTAATATATCAAATTTGATAAATGCAAATAATGATGCAGGGTATTAACGGTGGAAGCAGTTGGATATGAGGCATATGAGGTGCTTTCTTTGCAGCAGTTTTTAAACTATTTCAAAATAAAAAGGTTATCTCAGTTAAAAATATGGGGTAGGACAATTGAAAAGACAAAAAGCTAGTAAGTAGTTAGATGATATTCTGAACAAGTCTAGTAGATAGATAATGAATAGTATTCAGTGATTTAAGATTATTAAACATGTTCTAAAACTTCTGTAGATTCATTTCTAGTTTTACTTTTCTAAATGTGTGAATGTTCTTTTTAAAAAATTACCTTTTCATGGCATTCTGGTCAGAGTGCATGGTCTGAGAAGCACCCCTTTGTGGAGTGTGACTTGGTACAAAGACCAAGGATCCGCTCCCCTACACATCCTATAGTTTTTATGAAAAAGTTTAAAAAATACAAAAGAGTAGAGAAAATTGTACAGTGAATGTTCACATGTCTACCATTCAAATTCTACAATTATTACCATATTACTATATTTGTTTTATATGCTCGGCTTTTATAAATGTTTCAGTGGGGTTTTAAAAATTCATGTTCTTGTGACACTTAGCTGTCTATACCGGTTTTTTTGTCACCCAGCATACCAATTAAAAAGCGTTTTGTTGAACTATCCACTCACTGGGTATTTCTACCCATGGCTTTGCATATAGATGTGTTAATTTTTGCTAATTTGAGCCTTTTTTTACTTAATCCTAATCAGTGTTTGCCCTAAAGTATGTTTTGCCTTATTTCTACTAGCATTGGCCTGATGTATATTTTCCATTTTTCATTTTCAATTTTTCTAAGACCTTAGACTTTTTATATGTATCTTATAAATATCATAGAGCTGGATTCCTTAGCTGGATTCTTTAAATCCAGTTTGCCAAGCCTTTCTTATAACAGACAGGTTTAATATATTTCTCTCTGTTAAGATGAATGATATATTTGTACTTGGTTATGTTATCTTCATTTCTGGTATCTTAGAAAATAATTTGTGTGTGTGTGTATGCACATGTATACGTCGAATTCAAGTCTTGGCTTTTTTGTTCCAAATTTTTCTGTAATGAATTGTAAGTGTATACAATGTCTTCACACTCTTATTAGTTACTCTTACATTTAAGTTTCTGTCATAACATAGCCAAATTAGATTTTTAAACTCTCTAACTTCTTAAACAGTATAAAGACTGTGGAACACCTTCACTCTCTTCTATCTTCCACGTACTTTTTCTTAAACCTAAATGTAAGACATTGTTACCGCTCTTGTACAGATACTGTGTTTTGGCTCTCCTATATGTTTTTATTTCTTAAACATCCTTTTCCTTTACCTTAGACTACCTTCTGGTGCACTTTTACTTCAAATGTATTGTCCAGGTTGTTGTATTTTCTCCACGTTGTAAAGATAACATTCTGTTATGACTGTGGAAAAGTCTGTCAATATTTCTTCTTGGTTGCTTTCTTTAAGATCTTATTTATAGTCTTGTCTAGTTTTCCTCTTGTGTTGGGCATAGATATCTTTTTATAAATCCTGTCAGAACAAGGTATGCTTCTTAAACTGGGTGCAGTGACGCATGCCTGTAATCCCACTCGGGAACCTGAGGCAGGAGGATTGTTGGGAGTTCAAGACCAGCCTGAACTGCATAGCGAGAACTAGTCTCAAAAAGACCCCTCCCCCCTGAAAAAGAAAAAAAGATATGGTTCTTACTTGTGTGAATCATATTTTCATTTGGAAAATGTATATTGTCTCTTTAATTAGTGACTAATAAAAGTCTCTAGAGATATGTTCTACCTTTGTGTCTATTAACATTTCTCATATTTTTTCTCTCCCTTACTCTCGTACACACACACACACACACACACACACACACCCACACCCACCCACCCACCCACCCAAATGCAGTACATGTTTATCAGGTTAAAGAACCCTTAGTTATTGTGGGTGGGAGAGTAGATGGCGAACGCCTGCATAAATGTGACAATGGAAATGATTTCAGGACTCCAGAGGGACTAACTCTCTTACAGCTTCTATGTTCTCTTGAGTTTAGCCAGACTTCTCTGGGCAGCTTGTATTTATTTGGTTTACAAACAGGAGGATGATACTCAAGAAAATGCGGGAATCTGGCCAAGACTTCTCCAAGTAATACATTATGTTGATTTAGGAGATCTGTGTTATCTCCAGGAAGGCCTTCACAGCAGGTGTGAGATGTGTGCAGCTACAGTCTCCTTTAAGTTAATTGGGGTTGGAGCCAGACATCCTCAGCTGTGGCCTTATCTTGTCCTTTGAGTTATCACAGCTTCATAGGCCAATATAGGCCTCAGCTGTGACCAGTAACTCATAGAGGGTTACTATGAGTCCACTGCCTGTCTTCAGACAAAGTGCATAAACTTCAGACAACTCACAAGTAAACACGGTTAATATTAAATCCTGCTCAGAGCCACTTTGTAGTGGTCTCCAACACATGTACATTCCATTATGGGGAGTTGATAAATGTATGTAATACATGTTAATTCCTTTTTCCTTTCCCTTCCCTTCCTCCCCTTTCTGCTCATTTCTTCATTCCCTTCCTTTTTAAAATACATATTTAGAATACATAATGTTTACATTCCTTGTGTGGAGTTGATAAATGGATATTAATATATCTGAACTCCTTTTTCTTCCCGTCCCTCCTCTCTTCCCCCTCCCTCCACCTCTTGACCCCATTCGTGACAGAGTTGTTTCGGTCTTTCTGCGATGCTGTAACGTCAGTAAATTCAGGACCGAAAAAAAGATCTATCTCCCTACTTGTTACCTTTTATTTTTACTTTGTGTTTCTCATGTAAGAGAAACCATGTGATAGTTAAGCTTGTCCGATTTATTTCTCTTGCTCTTACAGCCTCAAGGTATATGTTTTCCTATGCATTTGTCTTCTAATTCCTAACTCTCTTTTAATTAGTATCTATGTCATATCTCCTCCACTCAGGTTTTTTTTTTTTCTAATTTTACCACTTAATACTCTTTGCTGCTAAAAATTCCCTTTCTCATGATGTAATCTGCTTCTTCATAGTAAACTCTTGTATGCTAATCTGTGTATGTCTTTTATTTCTTCACATTTTTCATGCATAGCTGTTTTATCTTTTGTATTTGACAGTAACTGTGTGAATGAGCGCAGTCTGAATCTGCGGTTAACGTGACCCTGGATTAAGGTCCATGTATCCTTAGGTTGAGTAAGTTGGGCTCCTGGGGGCTTCATTTCTGCTGCAGTGGTTGTTCCTATGAGAGCGAGCAAATATAGCAGTACCAAACCCGAGCCTCCCAGAGTCTCAGCTCAGTGTCTTAAGTAACAGGGTCATAGTCATCACCTTGAGGTGCCTCCACCCAGAATCTCAGCACAGGTATTCTCAGTGTTCTTGTACATGTTTACACTGAGTATACACTCCTGCTTGTTCAACACTGTATCAGATATTCCTGGTTATAGCTCAGTATTTCCTTCTAACACTAATTTTTCTTAAAGTACATTATTTGAAAATTGTTAGTAAAATTCCATTTTTGTCATCCTATAATTTTGTTTCCTAATTATTCTCAAAAAGTAACCGTACTCTATAAATACTTCTAGATGAATAGTTTAACATTCTTGATAATTGAAGGATAACTTTTTTTTATTTTTTGTCTTTTTGAGACAGGGTCTCACTGTGCAGTTCAGGCTGGCCTTGAGTTCACTTTGTAGCCCAGGCCGATCTTGAACTTGCAATGGTCCTCCTGCTTCAGCCTCCCGAGTGCTGGGATTTACAGGCGTGTGCCACCATGTCCGGCAGTGTGAAATTATTTTAAATGAACGGCTTAGCTTTTCAGTGCTGCTCATTTCCTTATTAAGTGGTTTGTTTTATGTAGTAATTTGTTCCTAATCATCTTTGCATGTAATATATTTTGCTATAATTATTTATATAATTGTCTGTCTTCTCTAGCAGAATATAAGCTGCAGCAATATAGGGACCTACCAGTACTCCCTCTTAACAAAATACCTGGCATGTAGTATGCATTCTAAGAGATCTTTTTTTTGGGGGGGGGTACCAGGAATCAAACTGAGGACCTCACACTTCCCAGGCAGGTGCCTGCCACAGAGCAAAACCCTTTGGCCGCCTATGAGATCATTCTTGAATGAATAAATTCATGACTGAAAATTAGCCTAGATAAGGGATGGAGTATAGTTTAAAGGTAGAGTACTTGCCAAGCATGTAGGAAACTCTGGATTCAACCCCAAGCACTGCAAAAAAAAAAAAAAAAAATATATATATATATATATATATATATGTATGTATATATATGTGTATGTGTGTGTGTGTGTGTGTGTGTGTGTATAATTAGGTGAGGTTAATTGTGTTTGTGATTTGTTTTCATTTCAGCTTTTTCTTTTTAAACTTTCTTGTCAGTGGTAACCAATGCTTCCATCAACTGCCTGTAATAATGTAGAAAAGAAGAGGTCACTGTTAGATGTCGCAGGAGTTGGCAGCTTTTTTTTTTTTTTTTCACTCATCAAGTACAGACAGGCTGCTTTCATCATGCCGTTTTATCATCCAGTGCTGTCTCATGGCCAAGGATGACTGCTGGATCTACCCATCACATGAGATGTTCTAGCCCTGTGAAAGTGGGAAGTGATGGATGTTTTCTTTCTCTTCCTCTTTAAGGACACAGATGTGTATGTAGTACCTTCCCTGGTGATTGGCCACAGTGTTTCCTGAAAGGCTGGGAAATACAGCACTGTGCCTGACCAACAGAATCTCTTCATTAGCCAGGAAAACGGGAGGACATTGTTTTAAGTTCTTTGCTTATTTTGGTCTGAGGCCTCTGAAAGCTTGCTGTGCTGTGGGTTTGTGAACATGAATATATGTGTGCAAGATGAGGTATTCGACTGGGATTTGCTCAGCAGTCCCCAGAAAGTGTTTATTCTAGCAATTTCACGGGTAGAGGTGGGGTTTGACCAGATACAGCTGAAGAAGAGGACTCCTGTGCTGCCTCCTTGCCTCGACTATTCTGAATATCTATTGTGATGTGAATAGTGAGGGTGACCACTGAACAGTCATTGTGTAGAGGATGTAGTGGGCACAGCTCTCTGCATTTAAGTGTGCTGATTTCTAGAACCGTTAAGAGACAGTGGAGAGATGAAAGGAATTTTGAGCTTTAACAAATGGAAAGGGAAAGCAGGCCCCATTAGTCAGCAGTTGTCTAAATATTTCTTTTTTTTTTTTCGGTAGCACGACTCAAACTCAGGACCTTGTGCTTGCCAGGCATGCATTTGTGCCGCTGAGCTATATCCCCGACCCTGTCTAAATATTTCCTTTAAAAGACAGGTTAATTAAACATTAAAAGAATTCTGATATAAAGTTTAACACAAGATTTTAAATCCTAGAGACCTTAAATTTTTTGGTTTTAAATGTTTGTTGTTTTGCAGTCCTTTTCACGGTATGGAATGGTTGTTTGCCTCGTGATCTCACTTGGGAAAAGAGAACATATCACAGTGACTTTTTTTTTTTTTTCTTCCCTACACCAGGGTCTAATGTGGTCCCTGCATGTTGGACACTTGCAATGAATAACCAAATGAGCATAGACTGTCCTTGTGGCTTCCAGGCAACATAATCTGGGTTTTAGCAAATATATAGCAACACTTTTTGCTAATTCTGGGAGACAAGCAAGAAGAATAATGCTTGCTTAGGAGCTTACTCTTGTGTATATGCAGGCAATCCCAGTGAAAGGCTCCTAGTTTAATGGACAGTCTGTCCTGGGATGTCTCCCGCACGGCTGCCGCAGTATTGAGGTAGCTGCTGTCCTCACCTCCTCACCATGCCTTCTCCCTCGGAGAGACTCCTCCTTCCTAAGGGATCCTGAATCCCTGTGTCATCTGTGTGATGTCGGTGTCCCTATACCTAGCATCCATATTTTTCATCATCCTTGTCCTTCCTAAGGACCTTCAGCCCTTAGGGCAGGCATGGTGCCCAAAATCTTACAGTCATCATTTAAACTCCTCTCTATCCCATGGAGCTCTCTACAGTGATAGAAATACTACGTCTGTCCTGCCAGTTCATAGCTACTAGTCACATGGGACTGCTGAGCACTTAAGATATATCTAATGCATCCAGGGACTGAATTCTGAATTTAATTTTAACTAATTTAGCTGTATATAGGCAGTTGCTATTGTATCAGAACATACAGTTCTCACCTTATGTTAGTTTTGTCGTTTGTGTATATCTTCAGAGGTCCCTCCAAATTGATGTGGCAACCTAATAAACTGGTGTTGGACAATATTGTACAAGTTTCCTCTGAGCTAGTTTCTTATCAAATGAGTGTAAATTAGTTTAGGATATGTTCTTTGGCAGTTAACATAGTAATGAATACAGTAATGAGTTACATTTTCCTATGATACATATATTAGCTTGTTGGTACCAAAACTGGAGGGGGCGGGGAAACAACTTACAGGAGGAAAGATTTATTTTAGCTCATTGTTTCAGGGGTTTCAGTCATAGTCAGCTGGCCCCACTGCTTTCAGACCTATGGTGAGGCAGAACAATCATGTTAGAAGGGTAAGGTAGGGAAGGGTACCACTCACCTCATGTCAACTAGTAAGCAGAGTGAGTCAGAGAGGAAGGGGCCAGGGGAGAGATCAAATCCCCAAGGTCACACTTCCAAGGCCTGCTTCCTTCTACTTAGCCCTACCACCAGTTTCTATCACCGCTCAATGCCATCACATTAGGGTCTCATCAGCAAATGAATCCATTGACATTAGAGCCCTCCTGATCCAGTCCCCTTCTCTAGGCCCCACCTCTGAACACTGATGCACTGGGAATCAAACTGTGAATGAATGTGAATCTTTGCAGGATATGTCATGTTGAAACATGTTATATAAATTGTATTTATTGTCTTACTTATAGGACAGCTATGTAGATTTAGGGCTCATAGAAGTTTTATGACACCCACAGGAAGTAAAGCTATTGCAAGTTAGTTTGTACCTTGTGAACTAGGGCCAAACACAGAGTTGGAAAGAGAGGTGGCCTCATTAAAATGGGACGGCCTACATGTCCGTGCCTGGTCTCCTGAGAGAGCTCTAAATTTAGGTTTCTCTAATAGGCTCTCCCTAAAATGTGGAACACAACATCTTAGCTGCTTCTTGGAGTGCTCCACCACACAGCCTAAGGTAGGTTGTCTTCCTGACCTGATTAGAGTGTACTAGAGATAGTGTTTTCTTCCCCATGATTTTGTGTACTTAGTTTCATTTTTTATTTTTTCATTGCCAAATATCTAAACATGTTCTAACATTGAAATAAATGTTATAAATTCATTATTACACAAAAGTAGTTTCGAAAATAAAAATCTGTGCATGGTAAATGGTAGCCTTAAGCTTTTTTTTTTCCTAAATGGAGTTATGTTTGTCTTTGAAGTCAGAGAAACAGTAGGCTATACAGTGATACACACCTGTAATCCCACAGGCTGAGGCAAGAGAATTGCAAATTTGAGCGCAGCCTGGGCATCTTGTTTAAATTCTATCTCAAAATAATTAAAAGGGCTTGAGATGTAATTTAGTGATAGAGCATTTGATTTCCTGTCATATGCCACGTCCTAGATTCTCCCCAGTACCACACACCAACACACACACACACACACACACACATACACAGTCATTATTTTCACTAAGAAACATGCTTTCTTTAATTTTTCTTGAAATATATAACTTTATCTTCAATTTCCTATTAGTGACAGAAATGAATACAATAAATTGTTTTCTGTCTTCCTGGTTTGGGGAAAAATAAATAACCAGCTGGACTAATGGAAGTTGATAGGCTCGCAGTTGGGAAGAGGACATCACTGCCCTGCTCTTGCCTTACAACACTGGCATGGCTAGTTGCCTTGCCGGTACCTCTTAGGAGAGCACAGGTCTTACCCATCTGCACATGTGCAAAGTAGAACTATTGATGCCACCTGCCACTGTCTTCCCAGCCTATCCCTGGTAGGCCATAGTGCTCTTTCTTCATCTCCCACGCCTTGCAGCCCAATGACCGTGTCAGTGCACAGGGCTGCCCCTTTGCACTACTCACCACCTCTGCAGAGCACGCGTGGCCCATCCCCTCCTTGTTGCGCACCATTAGAGCCTACACTGTACAACCTTTCCATCCCTGTCCTTTGTAGATCTTAACTCCCTCTGCATTAAATAGCAGGCATCAGGCATGTGAACCAAAACTCCTCATAAGAAGAGCTTCTAGGTTATTTTTACAAGAAAAAACACTGCTCTGCTAATGTTTTAGGCTCTTTATAAACACATTTAATCTTCAGCACCACTGTGTGGGTAGAACTGGCATCCTCATTTACAAGTAGCTAACCTCATATTCACAAGTGTTAATAGGTAATAGGCCAACCTACCTGATGGCAGAACCAGATTCAAATACAGAACTCTGATTTGAAAATGATTGATTTGGGGAAGTAAGAAGGGAGGGGAGGAGGAGTAAAAATGGTCAATTTGTGATATTGCTGTGTGCCAATTCCCCAAGATAAATGTGATTACTATGTATCTCAAACATTTTAACAAAATCTTAAAATGTTTTTATTATGGAAGTTGCCTGGGAAGGAAGAAGATTCTCAGAGATAATGCCCTAGAAATTCTAGTGATTTTCTTTTATATAGTGTAATTTAAAATTTTACTTTCCAGTAGTAATTAGCATCAGAATCCTTAAATTCCAAGGAACTTTTATATTTTTTTTAAAGAAGAAAGAAAAGGAAGATCAGTGTTGGATATGTTTCCTTTGTATGTATAGTAATCAAATTAACAGTTGTGAAAAGGTAAGGAACAGAAGTTATAAACCAACGAGGTTGGGGAGAAATGGAAAGCTCTTAAAACCTAGGAGTTTAATGAATTAACTGATAGGTGAAACCAGGAAACAATATATCACAGAGCCCAGAAAGAACTTTTAGAATATGATAAACATAATAATAACAAAATAAAAAAAAGAATGAGAACTATGACCAATTTTGGACTTAGAAGGAGAGGAGTTCATTGGTTTAGGTTCTACTTAGTAGTTAGATTATAACATCAGGGTTTAAAATGTTTGGGCATAGGTTCAGCTATATAAACTCTGGCATTATTTCTGTGTTTTTATTGTAAACCAGCTCTCAGTTATGGGAGATATAATCCCTGTTTTTTGATACTTCATACTCAATTTATGGTTGCCTTGTGTTTATGTTGCATTTTTTTCCTTGATCCTTTTGTATTTTCTGTATCTCCTCGTTCCTTAGTCTTTAAAGGCATTATTTCATCTTCCTAACACACAGGTGCCATCTGGTGGCCAAAACAACTCCGGTTCCTTCTAATCACTTTTCTTGACCAAGTGTTCTAGGCTCTGGTTTTACAGACTGACTTAAAGAAAATTACTGGGAATTCTGGCATGTTTACACAGTCAGCTTTTTGACTAGGATAAATCACTTGGTTTCGATATCTTTACCTTTTTGTGAAACTGAGATGATAAACTAGGTGAATGAGTTCCTTAACCAAAAAGTTTATTTAAAACAACTCAAAAATAAATTCAAAGGATTTCTTTTTTGTAAACTGTCCAATACCCTGAATTCATTCCTAATGAGGCTAGCTACTTTGTTTAAAAATATAGTATTACCCACTTGCAATTCATATTATAAAATGATTTCCTAGCAATAGCTGTCATACATTGCACAAAAGCAACATTTTGGAAGTCTTTTCAACAATAAGGGTAAAAGAACAGAGATTTTTATTTAAACCAGTTATATTTGTGTTTTTTGTACATAACTAGAAATGATTTGTCCCAGTTTCTCCAGGAGTACACTAGTAAATTAGACTTTTCTAATATTTGTTTCCTTCCTAGATGATATTTGGAAGGTTAAATAATTTGAGGTGCTTATATGGTCTTTAAAATATGTTATTATATTAATGATTTGGTGGTGTTATCTTTAATGTGCTTCTTTTTATATTTCAGAAAAGATGTTGGTTTAAAGCGATTTTTTCCTAAGAGTTTACTGGATTCTGTCAAGGTAATTGGAGTCTCCTTTATCATAAATAATGAAATTGTGCCAATACCTCTCCCCCAATACTTGTTTTTCAGAAAATAAGATGATACAGATTTTCCCCTACATGTAAAGGATATAATGTAAAAAAACCCAAGTTAATCTAATTATATTAATAGCAAGTACATTTTTATAGGTTTAACTTTTCTCCACAAAATGATGGTTTCACTTGATTATACATGATACGGAGATAGATGTGAAGCTAAAAGTGTTACATGCAGTATCACTTTCACCCAGGTCTTTAAAGTTAATATATGAAAAAATTACAGTCATAGAATCACGAACATTTTTGTGGGCATATCTGTGAATATTTTCATGTGTATATGGATATCAGTGTGTATGCTTATCAGTTATTCTCTATATATGAATTCTGGTGTTCTGTGTGTGCATATATTTTCTGTGTGTGCACACCAAGTATGTGCACGTGTCTGTGTACCAGTGCTCTGGGCTCTGTAACAGAATTATACTCTGGAAGGGCTGAAGCCTAACAACTTGCTCTATTGTTTTATAATAGATCAAAATACGAATGGGAAAGTAAAGAGTAACATCACTAGAAAAAAAGCAACTTCAGAAAGTGTCTACTCCTGCTGCTGCTGTGGAGGCTGTTCTGTATTAGTAACTTCGGCAGCCCTCAGTTCTTATCCTTGTCTCTAATCCTCATTATAACTGGGAAATAACTGAGGCCAGAGAAAGGAAACCAGTTTTGGATTTTTGAAAGAGGATCTTGCTGTGGAGATCAGGCTGGCCTTGGACTCATTATTTAGCTCAGGCTGGCCTCAAATTCAAAGCAGTCCTCTTGCCTCAACCTCCTGAGAGCTGGGATCCAGGTGTGTGCCACCACACGCAGCAAGGAGGGGAAATTTTTGAAGTATGTTTTCCCAGCTACTCCAGAATACATATTCAAACATCCAAGTAGAACAGAAGACACAGACTTTGGGGTCAGCATCAAGTCCAGCTCTGCCACTCACTACCCTCTTGATGTAGGGCTTAATTTCTCATTTCCACAATGAAGAAAACATTTTGTAGAGTTGGCATGAATAGTAATAGTACCTGCTGCATAGCAATTCATAAATAGTGGTAGTTATTGCTCCTTTTCTATTATTACAAAGGTCTTGTTATACCTCCCACCAACTGAGGCCCAACAAGGATAAGATGTGCATTAGGAGAGAATGTAGCATAACAGTTTAGAAAACTGGCTCCAAGGCCACACTATCTTGGTAAAATCCTTGCCTCAATGTAAATTGTTTGTAACTTTGGAAAAGCTACTTAACCTTCTGTATTTTAGTTTCCATGTGTATAACATATGGGTAAGCCATAAGACTTAATGAGTGGGTTTGTATTTTCAGAAGAGAGAGACGAGTACAGTATTATGTTCAGCATGCAGGGAGGAACAGAATGCTCATCCCCACTGTGTGTAGAAGTCAGAGAGCTGATATTTTCATAGCATGACAGTATGACCAATTTCCACATGGGTTTCCCAGCAGTCATGCTTGTGTCTGTTCTCTGAACATAACATTAACATTATTTTGCCGACAGTGGTTGGGTGACATTGCATGCAGTCTGTGTCAAAAGCCCCATGTCTAGACCAGTGTCCTGTCCACTCTTCAACCCATCAGCATAGGGTATGAGGACTAGTCACTACTGCCCTAAGTCCAGAGATTGGCACATGTTTCCCTTTCTCACATACCTTCTGGGTGATCTCATGGGGAGCACAGATACAGAAATGTATACATGTAATACAGTGTGTGTGTAAGGATAATAGGGGAAAAGTACACTCTTTCTAATGTTGCTTTTTTACTTTCCCATTCATATTTTGATCTATTATAAAACAATAGAGCAAGTTGTTAGGCTTCAGCCCTTCCAGAGTATAATTCTGTTACAGAGCCCATTCTTAGTGTGGCACAGGGCAAGCATACAGACACAGAGATACTGTCCCCACTGGTATATTGCCCACAGACCAGTGGCACAAGAAAATAGGCATAGATTTGGTAGTCACAGGACAAAGAGGTTTAAATAAAGATTGCTATAGTGGGAGAGGGTTTGAGGCCAAGTATGAGGTGCTAGGGGAACAAGAGAACAATGAAGTTGTGTCCCTCAGGAGGGTTACTGGTATGGTTTGGCCATGTTCCTTTTAGGATAATGGGAATCTCACTTTGACTGGAATGTCTCTGATGCAAGAACTGAGGGGGCTGGGAAGACCCTCAAGTGGGAGAGAAGCCCTTGTGCACAAACCTGCTGGGGGGCTGATGGGTTGAGGAGAAAATGGTGGAGACATTCAAACATAGGTGAGCCACAATTTTAGTAACTTTTAGTTTTCATTGGGTAGAAGAATGTGCTCCCCACTGTTACATTAATGGTTCTTGTCATATGAATTGTGTCTGTCAATGATACTAAGTAGTGTAACTTAGAGGACTCAGAATTATTACAAGGTCTCTTCAAATCTTTATGTATAGAAGCATTTCCCACAAGAAGTATGACTACTATTGTTTGGAAGCCTAAGACATTATCTTGGGTTTAAAGTACACCCTAGACTTCAAACAGGAAACTGTGGTGCAGGTCACACACAAGTGTACCGTGAGAGCACAGCTGAACACCCGGTTCATTGAGGGCCGGTGCTTCCTCTGTGCCTGGCTCTTGCAAACATCGGTTCTGGAAGAGCTCACAATCCTGAGTAAGTAGTATGATCAAGAAATCAGCGAATAGCCAGGCATGGTGGCACACACCTACAATCCAGCCCTCGAGAGGCCGAGGCAGACAGATTGCTGTGAGTTTGGAACCAGCCTGCACTACATAGTGAGAGCTTGTCTCCAAAAAAAAAAATCATTGAACGTTAAAAACTTATAGTGAGAGACACGTCATTAACCCCCCTCCCTTTGCTTTGATTGCACTAATGTGGCTGTTCTTGCTACTTTCTGAACTAATTGTGGAAGTTATCCTTTGTGAGTATCTTTTGTTATGCTGTTGTGGCTACTTTATTGTGGCTACTTTAATTTTCTGAAGCACTTTAAAATGTTTATTTTCACGGCTATTTTGACTTGGGAGAAGAGCCAGAAGTCGCATGGTACCCAATCTGGTGAATAAGCTGAATGAGCACATACTGCGATATTTTTATTTAAGTGCCTGCCTGGTGAGTGTAAGGTCCTGATTCCAGGTACCAAAAAAAGAGAGAGAGAGAGAGGAGAGTGGAGAGCAGAGAGAGAGAGGACAGAGAGAGAGGGGGAGAGGGAGAGAGAGAGAGGGAGGGAGGGAGAGAGAGAAGAGAGAGAGAGAGGGGAGAGAGACAGAGACAGAGAGAAACAGAGAGAGAGAGACAGAGATTTTTATTTGACAGAAATTGCCATACAGAAGGAATGTGTGACACAGAATGTTGTTATAATGGAGGATGAAGCTGTTTGCCCATTTTGAGGCCGCTTTCCTTGTATATCATTTCTTAATAAGCCCAAGCCCTTATAATACAGAGTTCACCATACTCTTTCTGACTCCTTAAATAGCTTCATGAAGAAGTTATATCCTGAGGCCAAGATTTCCTTACCTTTACATAATTCTTTCAGCATTGTACTTACAGTCATAATACTTCTTCGGTGTATGGTTCTATTATAAAGATTTAACCATATAGTATATAACAACTACTATACAAATTAGATGGTATTATAACAGTCCCTTAAAAAATGTTGTAAGTGAAACATTAATTAGCAAGAGGTTAAAATCTAGGTTTTTGTTGCTTCTGGAATTGTAGAAAGGTTAAGTCAGGTAACACTTGTTTTTTTATAAATAAGCTACGTCAATACATTTGTTTTTACAAAAGCCATTTTGTTGTGCCTTCCTTATTCCCCTTCTTTATATTTACATTTCTAGAGGATTGTTCAGTAGTCACATTAAACTTTTAAAAGATTACTTCATTGTACTTGGTGGAACTTGAATTAATTATAGTAGATACCAAAAGCAGACTCTTGGATATGTGTCCCTCAGTCTCATTACAACCCTAATTTGCAAGATATATAAATTTCCATCTCTGATATTAGTAGTGCCAGGGCAGCATCTTTAAAATCATCATACCAGTACCACTAAGTAAACCAATCCCCAATCCAGGAGCAATCTACAAATACTGTACAGATCACTCCACCAAAAGTATCAAGGTCATAAGTCATGAAGAAAAACCAAGAGGTTGTCCCAACTAGAAATGGCTGAGGAGACAAGATACATTAATTGGAGTGGGGGCACTGGAAAGAAGAGACAGTAATAGCCACTGAGGAGCTCTGTATCTGGTCAAGTTTCATGAATCACGTAGCAATGCTGATGTCTTGGCTGTCAAAGGTATGCACTGCTGTGTGATATGCAAATACCAAGAGAGCTCCCTATCATCCTGGAAGTCTTGCTGTAGACCTAAAATAAGATAGCAAGTCAAAACAGCCAATTTTTAATTTATTTCAATATCATGCACAGTAGATATCTAATTTCAGAGCTAGAAATGTTAAAAAGTCAAAAAACGCCAGTTCCAAGTAACGAAATGCTTTCCTAGAATACTTTAGGAGGAGAACTCAGAGTTTTTATTTTATTTTATTTTATTTTATTTTATTTTAAAGACCAAAGAATGGAGACATATCAGCAACCAAACAGATATAAACCAGAATAACTCAAGAACTATAAAGGCAATATAAAATTATACAGAAGATAGTAAGGAATTAACGATAGATGCTGTATTACATAATGTTATCTTTACATTTGTTACTCATTTATATAAATAATGGCACATATGATGAATCAGTCAGTTTTCTCCACCCTCATCTCCATTGTTCTCTCACCCAATCAGTTGTCTTCCCTCTGATAATAACTGTACTTTTTGGTTTTATTCATTCCCTCAGGCTATCACATTGGGAAAACACATGGCTGCTTCAAATTATGCTGTAACAAACATGGGTACACACTAATTACTATGGCATTAGGTGGAAAAGCACCCAATCTCAATGACGGTACATAGGCAGGGACCCAGGTGCAGTGATCAGCACCCCACTAACAAGCCCTTGAGGCCCTTGGGGGGCCAGTTGAGTCTGCGGGGTCACCCCTGCATACTGCCAGGCTCCGCCCCAATGTGGCGCACCCAGGGGCCTGGTTGAGTCTGCAGGAGCTGGAAGATTCAGTTTTATGCTCTAAAGAAAACAGTGATCATCTTCATTTCTATGATCTGTAAGAATCCATCGCTTGCGGTAGTCATTCAGCTGGGAGTCCACGGCATCTACAGTACACCAGGCACTGTGGTGCTAGGGAGAGTGGACACTGGCTTCAACTTGAGGAGTTTGCTATGGAGTCAAGGCCCTGTGGACAGGAGCCAGAGGGGTGCTCTGCTAGTATTTTTGTAATGAGACTCTGAGAGTGGGTAGGTCCCTTATTCCACAATAACATATTCTCAGCCTATGGCAAGTTGTAGCCTTGCATCATAACCTCATGTGAGACGACCTAGCAATCCATTCTTGCTAGCCACAGATGATAATCATTAGGTTAACTAATATGAAATTGGTTGTTCAACATACCTGAATAGCACCACATTGTCATGGCTCTTATTAATATTGCTTTATTTTGAGGTGTCATATTCTAGGCAATTTTCTTTCTACATGTGTATTGGATTTAGGTTGAACAGTGTACATGGATAAGTGCCTTGTTTCCTAAATCTGTACAAGTACAAAGCAGGGCTGAAATGTTAAATGCATTGCAAAACAATATTGCTTGTTCCTACCAGTTTTACAAGTATATTGATTAAATATCAAGAGATTCTAGAAAGTTAGATTTTGTGGGGTTTTTTTTTCTTACTGAGAAATTAGGAAAGAACTAATGCTTTCTAAGATATCTTTTATATAAAAACCAATTTTTGAACTTTCAAGCTGAGCATGGCCGTGCAGACCTGTAATCTCAGCATTCAGGAGGCTGAAGCATGAAGATCACCTTGAGTTCAAGGCCAGACTGGAGTACACAGTGAGACACTGCCTCCAGAACAAAAAAACAACCAACCAACCAACAAAAACTTCTTTCAGGCAGCGGAGATTGATACTATGGGTTCGGAATTAACAGTGGTCTTATTAAGTACAGACCATTCAAAAGCTTGGGTGTACTCCTGGTCAAGACTTGCATTTTAGTTGGTAGGGAGCCAAGAGTATTGTTTTTGTGTTGGTAGGAAACCATTTCTATTGAACAGATCTTATTGCCCTACCCCCTCACTGCTTGTGCTAATTGATTTTGTTGGATTTTATCACTGTGACTTCTTGATTCTTGACTTGGCAATGTGCTCAAATAGGATGAACTAGATCAGGTATCTTGTAGAAAACTAAAGCATATTCCCATATTCAACTGGAGACAAATACAGTAAAATTAGGGCTGAGACTGTCTTTTAACACTTCATAGTTATTATCTTGAAATATGTTTGTCTAGTTGCTTAGAAATTTTCCAGCAGGTTAAGGTTAATAGAATGAGCAATTCAGTTCTTTACTGCCATAAATATATATTTTCTTTTCCTTCCTTCCTTCTCTTCTTCCTTTATGGGCGATCAAACTCATAGTGTCCTCCCACTGAGTTGCATCCCTAGTCCTTTTATTTGGGTCCAGGTCTTGCTGTGTTGCTGAGACTGGCCTGCAACGTTTCTGTGTCTTCCACAAACTCAACAAACTGGAGAAAGAACTTTTTGTTCTCAGTCCTAGTTACAGAAGCAGTGGTAATTCTGTGGGCACAGTACTGGTAAGACATTAACACACATAAGACATGATACCAGAAAATGACATCTGCCAGCTTCCATGGATATAAACTCCTTCTCAACCACTGTAGACAGGCTGTCACCTCCATACTCAACCAGAGTAAGCCATGCCCTCTTGGTTTACATGTACCTGCCTCAGCATCATATATCTACCTGGGCCCTGGCTATACCTCGTTTCCCCAACCCACTGGGATAAACCAGTCACCTAGCCTGTCTCCCTGATCCTGGTCTTCTAGTTTCCTGGCTTTGATTCCCTATCTGCTGAGCCATCAAGGGCTGCTTTTCCGAACTCCAGTGGCCTGCTTGGCCAGTTACTTTTGCATTTCTGACATCCTCCTGATACTTTCCTCTTGGTATCTTCACCTCCTAACCTGCTCCATCCATAGATTTTGCTGTGTCAGTTCAATGCCAGTTCTTACCTACCAGCACCTTTTGTTGTTTCTGTTTCTAAAATGAAATCAGTCTGACTACTTTTGTTCTACTTTGTACTTCTGTGCTCATGCACACTATCATTTACTCTGCATTATTTGTTAGGCTCCTACTTAGTCTCTTCCCCTTTCCTACACTTTATCAGCCTGAGTATTCCTGTTAAAAAAAACCTGTTTATTTTTTGTCAGTGTGTCCAAATACCTGAAAATTACAACAAAGGAGGAGAATTATTTTGGCTTATTGTTTTAATGGCCTGTGTCTCTCACCCTCTTCTCAGTCTTCACCATGTAATCATTACCCACTGCTTTTCACAAGCTGCCTCGCATGCCATGCACTGGGAATGTATGACCTGGGAAATACTTGCTTCTCTGGAAAGGTGTTCATGTATAAAAAAGGAAAATGCAAATGAACAAAAATGTACTAGGAGCCAGTGATCATCCACTGAAGATTTTTTTAAAAATATGGTTCTTTCAAGCCCACCTGTCTAATACAAGGCTCAACCCTGTCCTTTCTCCTAATGGAATCTTTTACAGGAAGACTGATTTGTCACCTTTCTTGCGTAACAGTATGATATTATGTTTTAATGTCAATAAATTAGTTCCACAAAGCAGTTTTAGGGCTGCATTAACTATTGACTGGGTAGGTTGATACACCATAATTTACCTAGCCCATATAGTTCTGTAGTGAATTCTCTTCTTGATAAATGTTTTGTCTTCAATCATTGCTAAAGAATAACATCATAGAACAGGCTATGGTGGCATACAGCTGTAATCCCAACACTTAGAAGGCTGAGACAGGAGGATCACTGTGAACTTGAGGCCAACCTGGACTACATAGTGACTCTCTGGCTAGCTGGAACTACATAGGGTCTCAAAAAAAAAAAACTAGAATTTTCCTTTTTGGATCAAAGAGTGGGGTTTTAAAAGTTTATGATTTGTGCTGCTCTTCAGAAAGATGTACTTATTTTCCCTTTTAATAGTGAAATGTGTTAACACCTATGTGCCTTCATTCATCCTTGCCGTTGCTAGTCATGTGCGTTTATGGTACATGTTTTAATGCCTGACCTGGCACCGCTTGTTCTAATATAAGATCATTACCTTAACAAGTTTTTGTAAAAGAAATACAGCCCAGAGCATTGAACTTCACACTTAAAATGGTTAAGATAGCAAGTTTTGTTATGTGTATTTTACCACAGTTATAAACAAATAATGCTTTGATTAAATTATTTGATAAGTATGATTTTATAGTAAGGAGAATATATTAAGTAGCAGGTAAGACAGAAATTTTACTATGTAACTTTTACTCATTGCTGATGTGAAAGTATTGTTTTGTAATTTTATTATGCAGGCCAAAACACTAAGAAAACTGATCCAACAAACATTTAGACAGTTTGCCAACCTTAATAGAGAAGAAAGTATTCTGAAATTCTTTGAAATCCTCTCTCCAGTATACAGATTTGACAAAGAATGCTTCAAATGTGCCCTTGGGGTAAGTATGGAAACTTGGGAGACAATAGACTAGTTGGCTTTTCTTCTGCTTTTTTTCCTCTGCTGTGTATCAAAATTTCTGATCAGAAGAAAACTAATTTGTACCACTGGTAACATGACAATACTATTTTGTCATTTTACAGTGGGAAAAGTGCATAAGAAAGTGTATGAGAATAAAATTGGTTTTTAATAGCATGCTTGTGTTCATAATTAGGTTTTTTTTTCATAATTAGTTTTACCCCGGCCTACAATTTGTTGATTAACTGTTCTCCAAGGACTAGTTTGCCTATTTGGATGATCTTCCTAGGGAAAACATTACCCTCTGGCATACTAGAATGACCACAGTGTATTCCTGTCTAGGCTCAGCAGATGCTTGGTCAGTGAAGTTACAAATATCTTACTTGGTTAAATAAATAGCAAATCCACCCAGGCACCACCCCACCCATCCCCATTTATCCTTTAATCTATCTCTGACTCATGATCTAAAATCTTTCTTTTCCTCCTGGCACATCTGGACTTGCCTGTTTAACCTTCTAAAGTCAAGCTGGATTATTTCAGTGGAACTGGCTATCGGCCCTGAAGAAGGGATCAGTTACCTAACAGACAAAGGATGCAATGTAAGTGCATTATAATTGTTCACAAACTTGACTGTAGACAGAGGAGTCCGACTAAGGAAGTGGGGCACTCCCCTGGAAAGACATCATTCTGCAATTAAACCTCCCGTTGCATATTGCTTCTTGCTGAAGGGAAGGAAGACAAGGCAAAGTCTATGTCCTTATTAAGATTCTTCATAGTTCTATAGTTTTAGAAGTATGTTACACAAACGGTGTGCATGTTAGTGATACCTGGGTGGGCTTGTTCTGATTTATCTGGAGAGGAAGTTTTAACAATAATTTTTTAAAGTATTTATTTATTTTTGTGGTTTTTGGAAGTGATCCCAGGATTGCATGCATAATAGGCAGGCACTGTACCACTGAGCAACATCCCTAGCCCTAAATACAGGGGTTTTTTGCTAAGTTTCATATATAATTATTTGTACTGACGTCTTATCCTTTGAAACAGCTTCTTCTATGTATTCCAGAAAAGAAAAATTTCATACATTTACACATTGCAGCTATCCTTATTTACCTTAAGTGAGGATACATACCCATCAGAGGGAAATCCATACTATATTCCTTTACGCTAGTCCAGCCTTCCTTCTCTCTTTTGGGTTCTTTCTTGGAAATGCTAGCCCTTTTTTGTGTGTGCTTGTTTTTGTGCTTGTAAGTGTTACTAAACCGCCTGTTTGTGGCCTAATCTAGAAATCTGCAGTATAGCAAGGAGCAAAACTGACAGTAGCTCCTCCTGAGGATATCTCACAGTTGCGAGTGCATAACATGTATGGGATACCTGTGATGATGTGTACTGAGAAGGAGTGACATGCTGAGAAGAGCATGTTGCCATTTGAACAGTTTGTCAGGGATCATAATTCTGAGGACTTCTTCAGCCCACTGTAGCAGGTGTGCTTTTCCACTTAAATAATTTCGTGATTTAAACTTTCATACCTTTATATACAGATTTGCGTAAATGTAACCAAATACTGTCAAATCATACCTCCTTTTCAACAATGCAGTACCTGGTGTGCATTACCACTCTGCTTAGCTTTTTCTGCCCCATCGTACCTTTCTTTTCAACTTGCCCTGACCCCTTGTAAATGGTCCAGTAACTTTTCTTCTGTAATACCCTTGTCTTGTTCAGAAACAGTGTCATCATCAAGTGCATGTCCATTTCTTGTTCATCTTAACTGTGAACCTGGTAAGAATCCCTTCCTGTCCGTCTGGCACTGTCTTGTCTCTCTCTGGTTGCCAAATGAGATTGCATGGAGGTCATTTAATGTTTGTTCAGATTTCTGCTTCAAGACAGTATTCTTTTAGAAAGAGATTTATACACTACTGCTTTTTCTCCCAATGAAAGATACTTCTAGAGATAAAAGTGTAAAATGTAATTCCTATAGTTTTAATTTTAAAAGAACATGTTAGATTGCTTTTCAAAAACGCTAAGAAACTTCATACTGTCAGCAGGAGTGTGTAAGAGTTCTGTGTTTCTACTTGATAGCAGTACTTTTAATAGTTCTTTTAATTTTTTCCCTTTAATAGGTATGAGTTATTCTTGTTACTGTCTTTACCAGTTGGACAGAAAGAAAGCCTTTAATAAATATAAATAGATGTTCACATGCTAGCCACTTCTGTTCCACCTCCTCTTGTCATGTACTTTGCCTGTTTTGCAGTTATCTTTTATTTTCATCTTTTAAGTCTGTACATTCAGAGAGTCAGTATATTTTTCTTCATCTTTGTTAGGTTTTTTTTTCTCTCCAAATATTACATTGCCCAGTGACTAAAGCGATTGGTCTCAGAACTCCTTGAGCTCTCTCCTACCCTATCCCAGTCATTTATATACCTCATGAATCACCATTATTGATTTCCAGCATCAGTGGTTTAATTTTCAATAAATGCTTCTCACTCCACTACATATTTATGGAGGAAAACAAAGTGGGTTTTAACCTCTATCACTTAGCATGACAAAAATTGATTCCAAATAGAACATAGGTGTACATGTTAATGGCAAAAATTGTAATAGTTTGGAAGAAAACAATTTGGAAAAAATCTTTACAACTTTCACATAGGTAGAGATTCCCTAAATAGGATATACTAAATGCTAACTCTAAATTAAAATTTTGGTATATTGGACTACATTAAAATTAAGAACTTTGTTTTGTCAAAAGATAGGAGAAAAGGAATATTTACAACAAATGCATTTTACAAAAACCTCTTAATCTAAGATAAAGAGTAGTTACAAATCATTAAGAAAAAGAGAGGCAACTTGGCAGTAAATAAAACAATGTCATCAGAAAAATAATATCAGCACTTGGGAAGCCAAGGCAGGAGGATCGCTGCAGGTTCGAGTGAGCTGAAGGCCAGCCTGAACTGCATAGTGAGACGCTGTCTCCAAAAAAAGGAAACGAAAAATAAGACATCATATCATTGGTACTTCTAAAGATAAAGAAAGAGAGGTATGGTACCAAGTATTGGCAAGAATGTGGAGCAACTAGAATCTCATCCTCCGCCAGTATGAAATAGTGCACCCTCTTGAGAAAACCATGACCATATCCAGCTTTTCTTTATTAATTTATACCTTACATCCAATTTCTGGTCTCTTGATATTGTAAGATTTTTCCTTTTTACTTTTACATCTTTATCTGGAATTTTGTATACGGTACCTAACAGGCATCCACCTACTTTCTCTAAGGGAGAAGATTAAAGATAGGGCTTACTGGGGTTAAGAAGCCGGACCATGAAGTGCACAACAAGATCACTGCCATCCTGATTTTCACACACTACGCTGGCTTCGCGAGTGGGTACATTCTCTTGTAGTCTGTGTCCATGTTTCCTTATCACTAAAATGGCTCTAGTAATCACCAGTAAGAGAGTTGGTAAGGGGATTAACACACTATTAAACTGAAGTACTTAGATCATGGCCTAGTTAAGTACTTAGAAAAAATTAACTATTACAGTTGCTATTGCCACTGTACAGATTGGAGTTAATAGTTCATATTGATTTAAGTATTCTGATTCTTTACCTTTGAATTGAGCCAGCACTTTCTTAATCTGCTTCTGGTTTGTCCCGCCTTATCTCACTGATTCCAGGGTTGATTTGGTTGCTATGCTCCTCGATTTTCCCTTTTTGTGTATAATTCTCTCTTTTTTTGGTATTTTTCTCTGAATGTTCTTGGTCATTTAGTCTTCTAAAGCCAAATTATGAAATTAACAAAATCATGTTGTAATTCTGGCTTATAAGTTAATTTTGTAAAAGTAGATGTTTTGGGATATTATGTTATCTAAGAATATAATATGTCTGTTCAGGGCTTATTTTGCATCCTTAAATGAAATTTCAGTCTTTTTCATATAATTCTTTTGTATTAAACTAATTCATAAGTATTTTCCAGTTTTTGGTCTTATTTAAATGGATTTTTTGGGTTTTTCCAATTTAAAACTTATACTGTGAGCGTAGCAAAATATACTTGGTGGTTGTGTATTTTGTATTCAGCAACCTCAATGTTCATTTAATAAATTTTTTTTATTGAAAATTATTTTAACTTTTCTACTGTCAATGTTTTTTTTCCCTTTTCTTATCCCAGCAAGAACTTCATAGACCAGGTTTCATAATAGTGGTGGATGAGGATATTCCTATTTTGTTTTAAATTCTAATTTTTCAATTAAATGTGCCTCATTAGGGCTGGGTTACAGTTCAGTGGTACAGAGTGCTTGCCTAGCATGTGCAGGGTTTTGGGTTCTAACCTCACACTACAGAAATGGGATGCTTATCTAGAAAAAATTTTTGTTACTTTTTAATGATGTCTTTAATATTTTTAAAGTTATGCATTGTGACCTTTTCTTTACATTGTATTAGCAACTCTTAAGTCTAATCAAAGGCTTTTTAACTTGTGTGGATATAATTCAGGTTTTCCTCCCTCCTGTTTATATTCTAGTAGATAATTTTAGACAGTTATTATATTTTAGTGATGTGTGTTGATAACGTACCACTAAGTAACTCCTAGTCCTACAGTTATTCTCTGGAAATACTGGTTTATTATATTTGTGAATTTGTATAAATTTGCTACTATTTGTGAAATTAATCTAGATTTTTCCCTTTTTATATTAACTCAGTAAAAACAGTATTAAAGTTACACAAATTTCATCAGGTAAATTAAGATTCTTTCACAATTTTTAATGGTCTGACATTTTATGTTTGACTTGTAGTTGCATATTCTTTAGAGGTTAGTTGAATTCTGACAGGGTGTATTTTGCAATGATAGATCTTTAACTGTCTTTATAATCTGTTAAGTACAATTGATCAGTTCAGATGTACAATTGATCAGTTCAGATTTTGAAGTACTTTTCAGTTTTGGTTATTTACATTTTCTTAATATATTTTGTTCATCTTCTTTATACCTTCAAATTATTGCCAGAGAGTTCACTTAAAATCTTTACAGAGCTAGACACAGTGGTGTAAGCTTTTAATCTCACTGCTTGGTTGGCTGTGGGGCCTTCATTCTAGTGTGAGAATATATAACAAAACTAAGCTTATTGTGATAAGACTACAGTAGGCTGATGTGAGAGTGTTTGGGTGTCCAGTTTAGAGTACATAGTCAGCATCAGTCCTCAACCCTATCTTTTTTATAATAGATATATGTTAATATTCTTTTGCTGTCCAAAATTAAAACTGTAGAATATGTTTTAGATAGATTATATATATGTACACACACACACACACACACATATATACATATATATATGTGTGTATATATAATACATATATATATCTATATATTATTTTTTAAAAATCTCAGTAAGTGCTTATCAGATGACATTGGAAGGCGTTAATAGACAGGTGCTCCTACCTAGTAATGACTTTTAAGTTGAGAAAAGATGACGAGAAGTCACTCTATCCAAGTAATATAGGAAAAAAGGCTGTACTTTCAGGGATCATTTCTATAGTATATTACAAGTAGTACAGGAAAATGACAATCAAATAAAGTTATATGTTTAACCATTATCACTATGATGGGTGATAATGCCATAGTAGCCCCCCACCCCACCAAAAGTTAAAGAAGTAACAAAAAAGGTCCATGTGAAGCTGGGCGTCATAGCACACACCTGTAATTGCAGCACTTGGGAGGATGAGGCAGGAAGATTGCCCCAAGTTCAAGGCCAGCGAAGTTCCATGTGTAATTTCCATAACCTAAATTTCTTATTGTGCTTCAGAAAGTTTTTTTTAAATTTTGAGATAGCAATAGTGGGAACTAATTGAAATGTTCCTCATTTCATGTATTGCCACCAGCTTAATTAATACTAGGCTCTCTGTTACAAAAAGCCTCAGATCTCTGTTACACAGTCACTACAAATGTATACTAACAGAGGTACATTGTATCAGCAACTGAAATACACAGCAAGTCTTTCCCTCAGTGGGACATTTTTCAAAACAGCAAGCACCTGTTAGTAGAACTCCAAAGACAACATGAGATACTGCTCCGTTAAATTACTCACAAATTACAATCCTGGAAGTTTCAGTACAGAGTATACTTTATATCTTTAGATGTACTTTGGTTCTGAAATCAGATTTTTCACCAACATAATACACAGCATTTGGGACAATTTTTCATTATGGGTGAATTTCTCACACATTGTATGGCCTCTAGCAACCCTGGTCATTTTTCATATCCCCCATTCTTTGGTCTGCCAGAATCCACCCACACCAGTGAAATTGGAGCACATCTCAGTGAAATAAGATCATGGCAGGGAATTAGGTCAGAGGAGAGGGAGAAGGGCAAGATCACATAGAATGTTGGATCGTGTAGGGTATGCAAGCATTGTAGCTTGTATAGCAGGGAATGATATGACCTGATTTACATTTTTAAAAATAATTTCCCTGACTTCCAGGTTAGAGACATTATATTGTAGGACGATAGTTATGGATGAAGGGAAACCAGTTAGAAAACAGTGGGGAGGTTTCTAGGTATGATATGGTACGATAATCTAGACTAGAGTAACACTGAGGAGATTAAAAGAAAATGTATGAATTCTGCATGTTTGGAGCTGGGGCTGCCAGGTCTCATTGAGAAATTTGGCATATGAGGTAAGGGAAAAAGAAGAATTATGATAATGTCTTTCTTCATTTTTTGGCTCAGGAATCTGGTTGAACATAATGCTTTTTACTGAATTGGGAATCCTGGAAGTAGAAAAACATGTTTTGACTGTTAGATTTATAATCTCTGTATAGCGATGTCATGTAGGCAGTTGAATCCATAAGTCCAGATTCCAAGGAGATATCAGGGCTGAAGATGGTACTTGATGCCATGGGGCCTAGATGGTTTTCATTCTGCTGTGGGGCAGTTAAGGAGAAGAACAGGGCATTTTTCACATTTCTAATTTGAATAGGGGAGAATCCAGTAAAAGGATCTGTGAAAAGAGACAAGTGTAGTTAAGGGAAGATCCCAGCAGGGCAAGATGTTCTAGAGTCCAGGAGAGCAGAGTGTGCAGAAGGGCCAGGAGAGCTGCCCATGGTCTGTCTCCTAAGGAAAGGTAGAAGGTCTACCAAATACACAGATGCCTGAAAACAGCAAGAAGGGTCTTTGTGAGGAAAGGCGAGTTAGTAGGAGCCCATTTGTGTGGGGCAGTTCCAGCTTAGTCCCAGTGGCCATTATAGGATGAGGAGGGCTAATACCTTCTGGTATGCTCAGAAAGCAGACTTAATCAAGCTAATTCTTGTGAAGAAGCATATGGGAATCTAATACAAAGTGATCATGGTCATGAAATGGTAGAAGACACTTTTGTATCTTTTTAAAAATACAACAGTGGAAACTGGGTATGGTGGCACAAGCCTATAATCCCAGCACTCTGGAGGCTGAGGCTAGAGGATCACAGCGGGCTTGAGGCCAGTGTAGTATTACATAGTGAGTTTAAAGCCAGTCCGAACCACATAATGAGAAACTGTCTCAAGAAGGAAGCAAGAAGGGAGACAGGCAAGAAAGAATTTCCGTGGGAAAAATGACCATAGTCTCTCCTAACATGTCCTGTGAGCCCAGTGTATGAGGCAGATCCTTTGGATACCTGCTATCTCCCTTTTCTCCATTGCACTGATAAACTTTAATACGTTCCGAAACTTAGGCTACCCTGGTGCATTGTTTGCGAGAATGTGAGCACATGTTCATTCCAACCAAGAATTTCGTAAGGCTCCTTCCACACTGGCAAGTGAGTCAGAGAAGGGGTTCCTTTTGCTCCCCTTTCCTTCTCCCCCATATCTCTGTCTCTGTATCCTTGTGCAGCCGCGCCGCCGCGTTCCTCCCTCCCCGCCCGGTCTTCAAACGTGTGGTTCTTCTAAAAACCTCACAAACAACACACACATGCCAATCCTGGAAAGTACATGAGAGCAGTTCCACTATAGGCTACATGGAGAATCAGTTTTTACTCTGACATCCAGTTTTTGGGAGAGTGTCTTCAGAAGTTTGCGACTGAGAGAACTGCACAAAAACAGTTCATGATACTAGTGAAGTGAGCCATTTATCCATGATCTAAGGATCTTACCTTTCCTTTCTAAAGCCCACCCATCTGGCTGACTTCAACCAAGTACAGACCATTCAGTATTCAAACAGCGAAGACAAGGACAGAAAAGGAATGCTGCAGCTCAGAATAGCAGGTGCACCCGAGGTAAGGGAGTCTTTCCTGATGAATGCTCCATGAAGGGAAGACTGATGCATGGCCGCATTTTAGAAATTGTTTTACTTGTAGGGTAAATGTAATGTTTTCATGTATCACTGCAAGTGCAACTTTATTGTCCATATATGGAAGGTTATATTAAAAATAATTAAATGTTACCAAAAAATAAGAGAGGGGACAGATTTTTAAAATCAAGAGCATTCTTGTGAGGATAACTAAAGATTATCATTAATTATTGAGGAAATCAACTTTTTATAATTAAATAATATGAACAATGTATGGCTTACACTATATAGCATATAACACTCATCTAGGCAGTAATAATAGTAATAGGTGAGGTTTATGGACACATGATATTCTCACAATGAAGCAGAGTAGATACTTTTATATATTGTAGTACTTTGGTTAACTGCATTCCATAGATGAGGAAGCTGAGGCACAAGAGGTTAGCCATGGCCATAGTAATTGGTAGAGCTAGGTTCATAACCTGTGCTCTTAATCACCCTGCAACAGTATGTTAAAAGTAAGAAATGGTACAGGAAATGATCATTTGAGAAATACTACATAATATGATCATGTCTGAAAGATGGACAAAGTACATTCACATGAAAGAATATGAACCATTCAGTGGCACATGGTTTTGTGTATATGAAGCACATTGTTTGGGACTTACTTCTTCCACTGCTGCTCTTCACTGAGGGGTGCTTTGTGAGTGTTCTGGCCTGATTCTGAGAGTTTGGTGTAATATCTGAGGCTCTGGGAAGTCTGTTGCGTTTCAAGGTTAACAAATACAACCATATAATAATACTGAAAATTTGCAAATTGAGATTACTTGCAGAAGTCTCAGTAATGAAGTTGCACCAACATTTTCAAGCTGTCTTCTCATTTTACTATATAATGTACCAAATAACATGTAGGGTCAGGCAGGTGAGAGCTTTTAGTATAGGAGATCAGAAATAACCACTTGAACTAGGATATATTTGTGCTTGAAAAGGAAATACATTTTTCATTGTCTCCTGGATAACACTTAGAGTTAGGTCTTTAGCAGTTTGTGAAATATATAATTTTTCTTTTTTTTTTTTTTTTTTCCACGGGACCAGGGATCGAACTTAGGACGTTGTGCTTGCCAGGCAGGTGCTTGCTTATTCCACTGAGCTATGTCCCCAGCTCATTTTGACCTGGTCTTCATATTTACAGTGTTGCTAAAATTAAAAGCAGGTTGCTGGGGCTAAGCTCATTTTTCTATTGAAAAGAGTGATTTTTAATCCTTTGTACAGAACGTGTAAAAAATAATGAAATTTTACTAATTTTCTTCAATGTCAGAAAAATTGTGATGGATATGTTTATTACACATTAATCTCATTTCTAGAACAGTGTATGCTTAGTGATTATTTAAAGTCTCTTTATTAGAGGGTGCCAGAGTAACCAGCTATTTTGAAGCAAAATATGTTTTCCTTTTTGTTCTAAGAGTGAGCATCAGTTTAGTGATTTTATCTTTCCTTATGAAGTTGTCTTTTGTCACAAATTTTAGGATATATCAAACTTCCTTTTTACTCAGCTCTTCTGACAAATCTTGTTTCACTCCCATTCCTCTGTGTTTTCAAGTGTGTGTAGAGGTCTGATGTCATAGCACAGCTGTCCCTTTGATTGCTGGGAAGAACAATAATGTCTCTTTCTTGGTCTTTTCCCTCGTTTAGCCTCTGACAGTGACAGCACCGTCCCTAACCATAGCGGAGAACATGGCTGACCTGATAGACGGATACTGTCGACTGGTGAATGGAGCCATGCAGTCCTTTATCATCAGACCCCAAAAAGGTGAGTTTCTGTTTCTGCCCCGCCATCCCTTTTGCCTTCTCCTGAATGGTTGGAGGATCTTAGCCCCAGCAGTCTGCTTTTAATTTTAGCAACACTGTAAATATGAAGACCTGGTGAATAATTTGGCCCCATATACCCTGGACAGTTGTTTCTCTAGGGCTAGTGGTCCAGTTCACACTCCTGCAGGCCAAGAGCTGGGTTGAAGTAGACTGTAAAGACAACAGTGTCTGCATTTATAGTACTAAGTTTTGAGTGTCCTACTTAGATTTTCTAAGTCATGATTAGAATTTTTAAATAAATTTCTGATATTTTGAGTTTTTCTTAAAAAGTGTCCATTAACTCATATTAATCTTTCCTGTTGTTATATTTCTCAAAAGCTTAAAATAGTTGAAGAACAAAATACATTCTAAATTATGTAAAATCAGAGATTAGGGTGAATAAATGTCCTAAAACCAAGACTGTGTCACTTTAGAAATAAGGCAAGGTTTTTTGCAATCATAGAATAAGAGATGTTTCACAGGACATGAGTCTCAAAATAATCAAGTGAAAATATTTGCAGTAGGACTCTAGCATAGTATAAAACACAAAGAGCCTGGGCTTAGGAGTTGAGTTAGCTTGCAGGTTCATGTGCTGAGTCTGTTGGGCTGCTGTTCATATGTGCCTGCCTTTCTTTGCCAGTTCTCTCTTCCATGGAGCACAGAATTAGCAGCACTCTTCTATAGTACTAGGAGAATGATTTCATGTGTCAGAAATGTTTGAAAGTGCCTGGCATGTCCAGGGTTCATACGTCAATTATATTGTAATTCCTCTTGCTCTTGTAGTCAATGTGATCTTGATACATAATACTAACCTAACTTTTAGATTCCTCCTTTTTAAAAGAAGAATGATTCCTCCTTTGTGGAGTTGTTGATGCACCAAATAGGGTCCAGAAATTAGCCCACCATACTGTGGCAAGTGGGGACTCTGTACCTAGAATTTAGCCTTAATTACAAGTCTCCTTCCAGCACTCACTTCAGTGATTAGGGTGATTGTAGGGAATCCTGAAGCCCTGCATGGTTTGTGTCCAAACAGGAAGTATTGAGCTAGATAGGGGCTAGGGCAGAGAGACATACAAGTGAGCAGAAGGCAAAGGCTAGGTGCCAAGTGTGCAGTGCAGAGGCCAGCCTTCCTGGCAGAAAAGTCCTCTGACTACAAAGCAGCTCTACGGTCAGGTTGAGGATATGGAATAAGGTGCATGGTTGGTTTATTTGGTTTTGAGACAGCGTCTCACTATATAGTTTAAGCTGGCCTTGAAATCATTATGTAGCCCAGGCTGGCCTGGAACACACAGCAATCCTCCTGTCTCAGCCTCCCAAATGCTGGGAATTACAGGTGTGCATCTGGGTGCATGTGTTTTTAAACAAAGGAGTCATGGGACCCTTTGTTTAAAAGGTAGTAGTGATGTCATGCTCTGAAAACAAGTGCTAATGCCATAAAGCACGTGTGTGGGAACTAAACGTGCAGGATGCAAGGATGTGGCATGTGTAGAAGTGTTTTTTCCCTGAAGATACCACTATTAATGCTTTTTAATAATTTTTTCTAACTGTATTTGTGGCAGTTTTCTTTATGTATCATAATAAAATTATTTTGAGAAATATATGAAGCTATCCTCTGTTAAGGCCTTCGTAGCCATGAGCATTTTGCTGCATTCTCTAAATGAGTATGTCTTACAAATGGTATTTAAATGCTTGGGAGATTTCTTTCACAGAAAGATAGTACTTTGGGACAAATGTTAAATGTAGCAGATTGATTTCCTTTTCAATAAGTAAATTTCTAAATTTCATTTTAACTTACCAAATAACATTTATTGATAGGTTTTGTGTGTGTCTTTAACACACATTAACAAGTAACATTCAGATACTAAGCACTGAACCATTTCATATTTAAAGCTTCAACATCTTCCTTTGTCAATTTCATTGTTAGCTTTCTGTTGCTATAGAAAGAAACACTTTACTTTGAAATGTGAAATAATTTCAGATACTTTAAGAATCCTGTTCAGATGGAAGAGCATGAGTGAAACACTAGTTTTTAATGTTTTACAACGTGAGTTATTGAGCTTGAGAGTTTACCTTTTTTTGAATCATAGCATAGTTTTGTATTATTACATGCCCATTTTCTGGTGCTGGGTATTGATCCTGGATCCATGCACACACTAGACAGGTCCTGAAGCATGCTGAGCTACATTCTCAACCCTATATTTTTGTTTTTAAACCTGACTGTTTTTTTCCTTGTAGTACTAGGAATTGAACCCAGGACCTTCACACTGAGCTACATTCCCAGGCCCTTTAAAAAATGTTTTATCGTAAGACTGTGTCTTGCTATATAGGTTGTTTAGGATGAGCTCAAACTTGTATTCTTCCTTCAGCCTCCTAAAGTGTTGGGACTGTAGATATGTGCCACTACTCATGACTTAGATCCCTATGGTGAAAGTATGGCAATATTTTGTTTTGTAACAATATTTTGTTTTTTAACATGGCAATATTGCCATGTTAAAGTCAAGCCTTTTTAATGCATTAATGCCATACATATGGATAGGGCCCAGGTACATTTTTTATTGAACTTTTAAATTTCATTCTTTTAATTTTCAGGAGCACAAAATGGGAAGGAGACATGGGGAAAATTTGATGGTTACTAATTTGTAATAAGATAGGAGTAAAGAGTTTTGTTATATTAGTGCATAGCAGTGTGATAGTGGAGTTATAGATAACAATAACATATTATGTACTTCAAAAATCTATAAAAGAATTCTAGTGTTTTTACCATTAAAAATGATGAATGTTTAAGGAAATAGATATATTTAGCCTGATTTAAGTAATTGTGTGCCTGTATTAAAGCATCATATGGTATATCATAAATGTATACAATTTTATGTTTATGTATCAGATAAAAAAATAAAATTTTAAAATACAAGAAAAAATTTTCATGTTACAATTATATATATCCATCTGTCTTCTTCAAATTACAAACAGTTTAGTGGCAGGCACCTTGTTACGTGTGTGTACATAACAGATTGTAACAGTAATAAATGGTCAGTAAACTCCATATGTGAGCCATGGCTGTGTCCACGTGCACTTTAGTCTTCTTTAATTACTTCAGATTTATAAAGTGCTCTTAAAGGTGATGAACATTGGTGGAAAACAGTGAAAGTCACAAACCAAATGTCCTGAACATAACTAAAGTACTTCTTTTCGTAAAAGAAGAACATTTGTAAAAGCTGTGACACAGGGGAAAAAAAAACTTCAGATACACTATAAAGAATTATTGAAGTGTGGCCTGCTCATTCATCTACCTCCCAGAATCAGTTCTAAGGAAGCACTGTCATTATCTTGTGACTTTCTCACTTTATAAAAGTTATCACATTATTTACAGCCTTCTCCCTGTCTGTGCTCAGCTACTTAGGAAGACACTATTACCCACGGATGGATTGACTGATTTATTTTTCTCTCAGGAAATAGAAATTTCAGCAGGAATTCAAAGAAATAATAGTAATGTGCCACTTGAAAGGCCGTATTATTAATTGACAACGTTAGATGTAGGATGGGTGGTGGTAGTGTTGGTGGGATAATAAACTAATCACCAAGCTGGATGTTGTGATACATACCTTTATAATCTCAGGATTCTGGAAGGCTGAGGCAGGAAAATCAAAAGCCTGAGATGTAGCTCATTGTGAAGTCCCTCATTCAATCCCCAGTGTCATAGAAATAAAATAAAAACCTTGCTTTTTCCATTTTTCTAAATGTGATCATTCTTCATGACATGACTTGGTTATTTTGCTTGAAAGTTAGATATCTACAAAACCATAAGTGGTAAGAGTTTGACCTGCTGAGTTGGTTTTTATTTTGAGACGAGGTCTCACTATGTAGTGTTGGTTGACCTTGAACTCACTATGAGTCCCAGGCTAGCCTTAAACTCATGGCATTCCTCCTGCCTGAGCTCTCAAATGCTGGGATTACAGGTGTGTGCTACCACATCTGCAGGGGATAGAGTTTAAACTAAGTTTCTGAAGCATATTGGTTATCTGTAGTGGGCTGTATACATAGTGTTTGCTAGGTCTCACAGCAGTCTCTGCAAATTAGGTAATGTTACCTGTTATATAGGTGAGTAAACAGTTTTTCAGGAAAGCTGATTTATGACTTCCTTTGCTAAACAGTAGTCTGAGAGGCATGTTCATGCCTAGCACTCTGTGTTGTTAGGGATACTGCTGGACAGGGTAAATAGTTTGTGCACATGTATGCTGTGTGGTGAGCTCTCTGCAGCAGAAGTAGGAGGACCAAGCAGAGTACCACAGCCTTGGAAGGGCCTTGTAGGAGATGGTGTTCCAGTTGAGCTTTAGAAAATTAGTGGGCAGAGTACCTTTGAAGGCAAGGCATGCCTGGCTCGTTCAGGAAGGTATAGTGTGCAGTAAGACAGGATCCAGGAATAGTGAAAAGTGAGAATGAGGTAGAGTAGGCAGAAACCTCATGCTCTTGATGAGGTGATTGTTGGCTGTGTACCACTTTCCAGGCTCAGGATGGGGGATCTAGCAGTGAACAGAACAGTCAAACCCTAAATGCATGGAAATTTCATGGAGAGGCTAAAGGACAGCAAACAAAATAATACATAGTGTATCAAGTGGTGATCAACTGTATTAATAAAGTTGAGCTCAAAGGGATAAAAACCAGGGAGAAAAGTCTTGAGCTTTTGTGGGATTGACCCACCACAGGCTAGTCACTATGCCCAAGAAATGAGCTGTCTCCTCAGCACTAAAAGCCCACCCTGCGTGTTATTGCTGGATGGCTGCCTGGCATTCTTTCTAAATGACTATGCAGTGGTCTCCTCTGGTCATCACCAGGAATCCTCTGTGGTGCCCTGGTGTCTCCAAGGCCTTCATTCCTTTGACAGCCATATGCCTGTAGGGTTTTGTTTTCCTTGTTTCTCCATGCTTCCTGCACAGGCTTTTGTGTTGTGATTAATGGATAGTTTTCATCAGAATACATACAGAATGTTTAGTCCTTTGGCAAGGAATGTTGACTTTAAGAAATCCTTCAACTTTTAGTCTCCTCAGAAGAAATCTTTTACCAACTTGTCATTTTAATTCTTTATTGTGATTTGGCCATAGTTTTTAAACAATATATACATAATAGTTTATGTTACAGTATTGAAAATAAAACCATGGGAAGCAAAAATTAAGTGTAATTAATTGTAATGACATCCTTTAAAGATTATTGCCAAAATACCAGATGAGGCTATTCCTTCTGCCCTGACATCTAGGCATAATTTTTTCAAAAAAACAAAAGGAACTTCATACTTCTCTTTCCTTTTTTTCCCCCTGCAGAAGGCGAACGGGCTTTGCCGTCAATTCCCAAGTAAGTGGTGTTCTGTGCATATTGTTATTTGGTGTTATGAGAAACCATAAGGAATGTTCTATATTTTATCATCTACTTTCTTGAAAAATTAAACTTCTCTCTATATGATCAGGGACCTAGAAAAGAATTATTTCAGAAAGAAATCAATCAGTTGTAAGTTATATTAGGAATTTAGATTTCATCAAAAAGTTTTAAATTAGTTTTCTATTTAAGTTTAATAAGGGAACTAAATGACAGTCATGAGTATAACATAGTGTTAAACACTCACTTTTATACCATTATTTTAAATCTTTATAAGAACTTGAAAATAGGTACTATATCTTGGCTATGTTACAAGTAGGAAAATTAAAGAGACATAATTTATGGTACTATTTCTATTTATTTATTTTACAAGTTTCATAATAGGTGTGTAGATCTATAAAATTAAATAACTTACATATATACTTTCGTATTCTCTCCCAGTACGCTAGGAGCTAGGGACCAAAGTTTGAAATTTAAAATCTAGTCATTCAGGTGCACAGGTAAATACAGTGATAGCTATGTAGGAGTGCTCCTTGGGGTAGGTTACACCCAGGAAGGATAGAGACCAAGATGCCCAGGAGGAAGAGGTAGACGCTAAATTCATCTTTGTTTTGTCCCTCTCCTTCATGCCCAGTCCATTGCCATTTCTCTGGTTCCGCTTCATAAATAAATGTATCAAGTCTGTCCACTTTAATGCCTTCCTACCACCACCCATTTAAATGGTTGCTATCACCTGTCTATACTACTGCAGGAGATATGAACCTCAAGGCCACCCCTAGCTCAGTGGCTTTCTGAAAGAACTCACAGGACTCAGCATGTGGTTGTATTCTCAGCTGTGATTTATTATAACAAAAGGCATAGTACACAGGACAGAGTTCAAGGAATGTAAGGAGTAAGCTTCCGTAGGTTGTGCCCCGTGGAATGAACAACCTCAATGCCCAGCAGTGAGTTGGGGTAGCACATGATGTCCTAGATGTCCTATCAGGACATGGTACTCAGGGTTTTTATAGGGGCTGGTCACATGTATATTCTCTACCCAGCATATAACAGAAAGCCAGACGCCCAGGAGCTTGGCATAAATCATATTGTTTATGCAAAAGTTTTAGATACAGTGAGCCACCTTATGAATTACCTGATGATGGAAACACTCCTAAAATCCCAGACAAGCTATATAAACAGGCCAGTCTCAGATTCACTATTATTAAGTCTTGGTTACGTTCTTCTTGTTGAATCTTTCTGTCCAGTTCGACCCATCATCCTGTCCCTTCTTTATGCTGTAGCACTAGACGCTGTTCTAATTAAAAGTTTGCCTGACTTGCTGTCAGTCTTGGGGCAAGTTCCAACGTTGTTAGCTTACAGGTGCCTACCTGATTGTTCCTGGTTGACTCCTTCAGCCTCGCTTTTGGCACTCCTCACATGCTCTTCTTTGACTCCATTGGACTTTTCAGTGGCTGGACCAAACATCTGATCTTTCACTGCAGGCCATGGTCAGTGTTCTGCCTCTTCATGACATATTTTGCCTCTTACTCCTTTTCCTTGCCTAAGCCTTTCTCATCTTCTAGGTCTGTTCTTATATCATTTCCCCTTGAAACCCTGGCTCCCTGGCCGGGGCATCCTAGTTGCCTTTTCCTATAAAATCTTCTGCTTAGTTCTTGCCACACTTCTGAAATTAGCCTATTTGTTTATACGTACCTTCACTGAATGGTCAGTTCTCCAATCACCAGAGGTCCTGGTGAAGTTGCAGGTATGACTGGTCAAGAACTCGACTGCACCTGGTCAGTGCACTGTACCCATGTGCACGAGGGAGAGATGAATACAGCAGCTTTCTTTCAGTTTTGAGGCCATGTTTCACAAGGTCAGCCCTGTTGAAGAGTACCCCACATTAAAGAGTATCTGAGGAAATAATGCATACTTAGGTGATCTTCAGTTGTTAAAAAGTTCAGGGTGATTTTTTGAAGATTAAAGCATTAGGATGTAGGGGCTGCGGGTATAACTCAGTGGAATAAGCACCTTCTTGGCAAGCGCAAGGTCCTAACTTCAGTCCCTGGTACTGTAAAAAAAAAAAGAAGAAGAAGAAGAACACAAAACATGAGGGTATCATAAGATTAAAAATTAAACTGGACATTGTGGCACACGCCTGTAATCACAGCTCTTGGGAGTCTGAGGCGGGAGATTTGTCGCAAATTTGAGGCCAGCCTGGACTATATAGTTACTTCAGGAGCAGCCTGAACTGTACAACAAGACATTGTCTCAAAAAAACAAAACACAACAACAAAAAAAAGTAAGAGCTAGTAAGTTAGAAGTGGTAGCAGACTAGAAAAACTATAGAGTGAAATGTCCTTAAATCAGTGGCAGCAGCATACTGTTACTGCCATTGATCAAAGAAATGATAGAAAACAAGCAAGATGAGAAAATTTATTGGTAACAGCATGGGTGAATGTGTTATGACTAGGGGAGACCTAATTATTGACAACAGAATAAGAAAGCAAACTATAAATTACTTATAAATGAAGATTGAGTTACTTCCCAATGAATACAGCTGAAAGACAGTTATGATTGTTAAGGAAAATAACTTCAGTTAAATGTTTATGACGTTACAAGATTTCAAATATTTGCACATTCAATAAAAGAACTAAACTCTGACTTTATGATTATAGAGGCTAGGCAGTTTTATATTTAGTGCTCCAAAGAGAATTTTAAATGTCAGCATTTCCTAGTATAAATTCTGTATACTGGAGAAAGTGTCTATTCAGTATTTCTATAGTAAATGCTCATGGACCTGGAAGAGGTTTGTTTTTATTGTTAATTTTAAATGACATCTAAAGAAATGTACGGTTTCTTTTTTCTGTATGCTTTGTAGTTTCCAACTTTAAACTATACTTACATTTTTAAAATGTCACCAAAATTTTGGGCCAAAATTTTGTTTTAATGGGGCTAAATATGTAAAACGCTAAGGTTTTTGAGTCATCTCATGAAACAAATTACCAAATACATTAAGATCACCTCTTTTCAGTGTGCAAATAATAATATATGTTAACATATTTGATTACTTGTTTATATACTTCCAATTTAAGAGGAACCAGTCATGCTACCATCTCAAATTGATTTAGAGAAACAAATTCAGTTCCAAGTGTATGGCCCTTTTCTCATAACTTTGAGCAGTTGCTCACAGTCTATCACTTAAATGTAAAATTTTGTGTAATTTATGTGTACCACATTACATGATATGTGTGGTTTTATGTCAGTGTCGTGAGCAGCTTTCACAGCAGTTTAGTGTTCCTTGTGCTGGGGGTCAAACACAGGGCTTTGCACTTGGCAACCAGTCCAGTTAACTGTTGTAACTTTATTCTTTAAAACATTAACACATTCAGCCTGTGTTAAGTGGTAGTAGTATCCAGTTTTTAAAAAAATTCACCTAAAATTTAATCTCCTTGGAAAATGGCATTGTCCTCCTAATCCATGGAAGCTCTGTGTTTGAGGGAGCTTATAGCTGAATCTGAATAGTGCAGCACTCACCTTTTGCCCATCTGTTCCAGGTTGGCCAACAGTGAAAAGCAGGGTGTCCGAACACATGCTGTCTCCATGTCAGGTAAGGGGCTCAAAGTTAAGACCTTACAGAGAGAGCACACTACAAGGTGTGGGAATGTTGTAATCTGTTCATTTTTAATGTGGTTGCTTAATTCTAGAAGAGTTTATGAAAATAAAGTATTTGCATAATTTTACCTTCATTAAAGACTTCTAAATATGGCTCATAGATTGTATTTTAGATGAGATGTACATGTGAAATACTAGATTGCTCACTAGGTTATATAGAATTGTTGGGGTTTTTTTTAGTTTTAAAGTCATTAATTATATTTAGAGTGAAAGCTTCTACTTTTGAAGTTGCCATTACAATTAAGCTTTACAAACAGCAGAATAGAATATACTTATGTATTGATTTTTGAAGCTCAGGAAGTATATATAAAACATTTTATAATGGTTATTATCTTTACTGATTAACATAAAATGATGGATATTGGTGTTTTTAAAATATAGTTAAGATATTCTACAAGCAATATCTTAACTATCTACTGTTGTGAAGAGTGTGTGTACTTTCTTGGAATGTTTTCAAAATATATGTGCACTTTTTTCCCATCTAAAAATGTGGGAGATAAATGAAGAAAAAAGAGAAAGTATCTTTCAAAGACCCAACCTGGGTGTCTTAACAAACATATGCTGTACTACTTATACATGCACATATATGCATATCATCTGTTCTGAGATATAAATGTGAACATGCATGTTTCACTTCTAAAATAATACCTTCCTGTTAACTTGGTGTCAATATAGAAGGGATTCAGGTACTGTTCATTTAATTTTGTTTTGAGTTATTTTTCCCTGAAAGTCAGTTTTGTACTTTTGCATACTTGATACTGGGTTCTTTATTTTAGTGTCCAGTATAGAACTGCAGCATACTTTTTTGGGTTGTGCACTAACATCACACCAGCCTTTTCTCCAGAAGTGTTTGTGCTTGTGTTTACCTGGCAGAGATAGTAAAAATACACCTTGTATTTTTACTGCACCATGTCACCTGAGGAATCACTGTTCCCCTCTCAACACAGTAGAGAGGAATTTCTCGGTGCTATAGCTGGCTGACTGGCCATATCAGGTTGCCACATGTTTTCCAGGAAATTAAAATCATCTTTTAAGCCTAATACAAGACTTAGGGAGTAGTCCCAGATTTCCAGAAGTGATGTAGGGAAGCCAGGCAGCCCTCAGTATTTGTGCTTGTTTGGTTCATGGAGGGAAGAGAGACTCAGAGGAACCATTACATCCTATAGTAGGAGGACAGAAACAGTCACAGGACATCTGGTAACTGTTCTGTTGAATGTGTTCTGTTGAATGAATGAGATACGAGCTGACCTCTGTGTAACTCATAAGCACTGTGATCTGTCTCCATGCCAGCCTGAAAGGCAGCTTTTGGGGTGAGCTAGGATTCCATGGCCTCTGGTTGCTTTACTTAACACACATATTGCCTACAGCAACTCGGGCATGAGAGCAAGCTGAAATATTCTTCTATTTGACTGACAAGAACTGTTCTTTGTATGTCTTTAGATAATAAAGTAGATCCTACCAGAACCTTCAAATTTTGTCCTTCTGTTTTGCTGGTCTCTTTTCATCAGTACTCTCCATTCTTTAGGTTTGAACCCTAGCATTTCTTCTAGCAGGTGGTCATCAACAAGCCTCTCCATTTTACTTTCCCAGTCAACTCCTCCTTTGTGTTGTGCAATTTTTCCTCCTATCTTAGAGGCACATTAAGAGGTAAGTTAGCTGACTTTTAAGGAGCACGTGTAGGAGATACTGGTTCAGTCTTTGGTTTATGTTTTGTCCTCAAAACAGACAAATGAGATAGTTTGTCTTAGTGCCAGAAAGGTTAAATAACTTGGTCGAAGTTATATACCTAGGAAAAGGTAGAGTCACTGCTTAAGCTTGAGGATCTGCCTTCAACCCGTGGCTTCATTTCTTATGATCCTGACTTTGTGGGGTTTTTTCCTAGGTGTACCTTAACAAGGAGATCATATTTTTTCTCTCTTACTTCTTTGCTTGTTTCAACATTAATTTAAATAGGCAATTATTTGCTCGGAATCTTAATGTGAAAATTTAGTACCCATCAGATGATGCTCAAGCTCTTTAGCTCAGCCCTTGAAGACCATCTACATGTTACCCTCTCTTCCCTCATCAAGTTGTTTCTCAGACACAATAAGTTGAGATTGTGGTCCCCCATTTATCTGCGTAGCTCTACTGGAGCTTTCCTATTCACCCTGTTCTTCCTGTCATTATGTTACAATCTCTCTGTTCTCCAGAGCTAGTGATACTGTCTTTCACAAAGACTATAAAACCTAGCATCTTTCTGAAAGCTTGTGCATACTGCAGTGATGGTACACTTAGTCCAAACCCTGATACTCAACATTTCTAGGAGCATCTTTGCTCAACTGATAAACTAGAAAACCAGTATATCAACAAATCCCAAATTTATTCTTCTGTTACTGTTTAACTCATTTGACGTGTTGTGTTGGTGCTCTATAGTCATGGCCCTGCTCCTGCTAGGCCCTATGGAATCCTGCACCTGCTCTCTACCGCAAGGCTGTTCTGTGTGCAGGCCAGTTGGATGAGACTGCCGTCTGACTACATCCCAGCAATGTAGATTGTCTTCTTTATCATGTTACTTCATTAATCCCCAAAACCCCTACCGGTAGGTAGACATTCTGGTGGTACGTTTACCATGTACATTAATCTCCTCAACAAACACGTAAGTAGTTTATATGACAAACACTATTATAGATGTACATCTTAGGAGTCTTCATCTATGAAATTTAGGCAATCTTTCTTTATAAAGGTAAGATTAGCAGAGATTCAGAAACATACTTGATATAACACATTTTTGTGGTCCTGAAAAGGAAATTTAGGGCTTTTGTAGAACTCACATAGGCCTTAGCATGTATCCAAGAGGCTAGTGTTGGGTAGTCAGTCCTCAGTGATCTGTAGATATGCTCAGAGAGGGAGAAGTGGCCTGCATGATGTGGTTCCTCCTGGAATCATGAGTATGCAGAAATAGAGATATTTCAAAGTCAGTGAATAAAGCTGAATTACAAATATTTTGACTTGAATCCTATTGGTTAGTTTTTGTGTTGGTGGATATTTGTTTGTTTTTGATAAGCAGGCCCTTGCTCGAGAGGTAAAATCTTAGATATGATCAGAAATATATTGATGATAATGATGCCATTGCATTATGTCTGTGGCTCTTGTTTGGATTTTACATAATAAGACTGTAAATTATACTTTTTCTTTTTGTATCTCTTATGATGACAATGAGTGAGTATAGTGATCTTTTTCATGTTCTAGAAGTGTTTAATTGATTGTCTCTGCCAAAGCCTTTGTGTCAGAAAAATAAATATATCACCTTGGAATATTTTATCAATATTACTGCAAGTTTCAAAAAATTGTAGCAGATTATTTTGGCTTGGTTATTAGTCACACAGCATAATTTTTATATACAAGATTATTTCTAGGTATTTCAAGTTAATAACTGAAAATGATTATGAATTATAGTGGATCCTTTACTTGCAAATTCAGTTTGTTCATGAGGACTGGTTTTAACTCAGGTTGGTTGTAAGGCAAGAGTATTTTTCCTGTAAGAAATAATGGAAATACCCACAAAGCATTCCAAACCTCCCAAAGTACCCCTTATATAACCTTTTCGTGATAAAAAGTGTTGTATAATATGAGTAATTTGCCAAAAAGACCAATAATTTTCCAAGCGTGTTCACCAAAAGCTATAAAATGTGCCTAGTTTACCAGAAACAATTTCAGGGGGCTGGGGATATAGCTCAGTGGAATAAGCGCTTGCCTAGCAAGCGCAGGGTCCTGAGTTCGATCCCCAGTACCGCAAAAAAAAAAAAAAAAAAAAAAAAAAAAACAATTTCATACTATACTTACCATTTAAATTGATGCTTTGGCTTACAGGAAGGGAGGATGAAACAGAAGGTGGTTATTGTTTGGAAAGAGAGTCTCCTTCTATAAGAAAATCAGGAATCTGGCTCTCAGGTGTCTTTTCTGTCCTTGGGTGAGGCTCTAGCAGCCCAGTAGGACCTGCTTCTGGTTCAGTAGGTCTCTACGTTTTCAGAACTAAAAACTGGTCTAAGGTTGCCTATTTCTGTCTTTTCTTTAACTTTGTTCTGTAGTATGATGTGACATTATCATTAAGCAAGTCAGTGCAACAATTGGCTTTTTGTTTCTCTGGGTAGATCTTCTCCACAAATGTTTGTAGTTCCATCCATCTTTTCAAGATTTCCTTTATTTTAGAAGAGCTTTGCTGTACTGATTGTTGAGACTCCCTCTCCTCTGCAGCAAGCTCCTCAGTTGCCATTCTCTCTTGCTCAGCCAGAAGTTAACTGAAGTTCCTCTGTAGACAGTTCCTCTGAGTGTTCCCCCACCAGTTCCTCAACATCACACTATCTACCTGCAAGCCTATGGACTCTGCTGTAGTGACAGTATCACTAACCACAGGGTCAAGTGAAGGCTCAGGCTCCTCTATGTAGCCTCCTGTGTAATTTTAGGTCTCACTTTTTCCAGGCTATTCTCAGTGTCCTTAGACATTGGCCTAGGATTCTTCAGTTAACCTCACACAGAAAGGATATTGTAATGTTCCTTCCAGCATTCTTCAAGGGTTAACTCTGTATCTGAAACCATCTGGAAGTACTTTGGGAACACTTCCTTGATAAATAGCTTCTTAATGTTAGCTATGACCTGCTGATCTATAGGCTGCAATAGGAGTTGTATTAGTGGGAGGAGCTTGACTGAGAGCCAAAGGAATTCTTCAGCCAGTTCTTCATCCCCATCTCATGGGTGAGCAAGAGCATTGTTCATGATGAAGAGAACCTTGAGTGGTAAACCTTTGTTCTCTAGATATTTCTTAACAGTAGGACAGAAAGCTTCCCTGATCACTCAAGAAAAAATATTCTTGTTACCCAGACCTTTTAATTAGATCTCCACATGACTGCTAGCCTGTTCTGATTTTATGTTTTCTGAACACTCAATGGGACTCAGAGTGATAAACCAAGAGAGGTTTTATCTTGAGGTCACCATTTGCATTGTCACATAGCAATAAGGTTAGCTTATCCTTGATAGGCTTGTGGCCTGACAGTTTTCTTCTCTTCATGGATAATGCATGTTCTCCTGGGCATTTTCTTCCAGAAAATAACGGTTTCATCACAGTTGAAAACTTCATCAGAGCAAAAGCTATTTCTTGGTGTCATCATTTTGAAGTGTATAATTTTCAGCAGCCCTTTTATGAGCACTGCCTGCTTCACCATGCCTAGTTACACTATGAACCCTGGTTTTCACTTTAAAATAGTGAAACCACCCCTTACTGGCATGAATTATTTCACCATTATCACTTATTGATGGATTATTCTTTATGAGAATAAAGAAAGTTTATAATTTTTTCACAAATTATAGACTCAGATGGGTGCACATCTTTAGCAGTACTACCTTCCTTAAACAAGAGAGACTGGTGGAGATGCTGGATTTTGACATACTGCATGGATTAGTGAGAGTTGGTCACACAACTGACCACTCACCTGTTGAGCGAGATTCAGTCACACAAATGCCACTCTATATCTCGTATTTCTCCAGTGTTCCTCTTTTCAATTATGATGGCCTTCTTTACCTTCCCTTCCATCCTTAGCTTCTTTTCTAGCTTTTCTGGGGCCGCTTTGATAGCAGTAATCATAGTGATTATATAAACCACTGACCAAAATCATGTCCACAAACATGTGCATTTTAATAGCTTTTATGACATAGTGAGTCTTTATTTACAACTGCACAAACAGCTGGCATTTGGGCTGTTAATTAAACCTAAAGGTCCAGTTGTAACCCAGGTTGTACCGTGTAAGGCTGGTTGTAACTTGATCCACTGTTTTAAGGAAAATTTTAACAAAATAAAAGTATCAGGCTGTTTTATTGCAGTTCCTAAAAAATCATACGTAATTGGAGATTCCTCACAAAACTAGGATTAAAAGTCTCACTTAACCCGGTTATTCCCCTTCTTGGTATTTTTCCAGAAGAATTAAAAACGTCACACCATAGCAATATATGTACAGCCATATACCAGCGCAATTTATCATAGTTAAATCTTGGAAACAACCCAAATGCCCATAAACTGAGGAATGGATAAAAAAGATATGGCATTCTTATACAATGGAGTATTACTCAGCTATAAAAAGAAGATAAACTCGAGGCTTTTATAGGTAAATGGATGCAACTAGAGACCATACTCTTAAGTGAAATAAATCAAACCCACATGTGTAAACATCATATTGTCTCCCTAGTGTAAGAACATGAAAGAGTAAATAAAACCCAACATGTACAATAAATAGTATGAAAGGGTAAAAAAATTGCTCAAATAAGGAACAATTGGGATGAGGGAAAGAAGAAAAAGAAGTACTAAGGCATTAAAAAAAAATATATATATATATATAAGGATAGCTGGTATAACTGTACTACTGATGTCTGGTGGTTTATTGAGGGGAACAGTTAATTATATTAAATTTTTTAATATATATTTTGACTAATTTTGCATGCTCATATCTGATAATCTGAGCAACTTATGTGAAGACAACAATATGCACTATAACAAGCATTGGTGAATTCCTACTATCCTGTCTAGTGAAACTATGTATTGTTTCTAATGTTCTTTTAAATTACTATTTTCTTATTTCCTTTAATAGTTTGATCTATCTTCCATTCTTCCATCTGGTAATCAAAGCAACTTTGTTGAAGATAACAATATATACTGTAACAACACTGTTTTAATCCTTATTATGTGGTTTGATACCCTGTATCATTTTTTAATGCCCTTGCCTTGTTTTGTTTGTATTTTGCTGTTGTTTTTTTTCACTATTTTCTTTAGAATAGAAAAAAGCATAGTACTACCTTTAACCAAGAAAAAAAACCCATACATATAAAAGTGGCTTTAGACTGTAAAGTTTCATATAATATAAGGTGGTAGAGTCTATAATATAAAGACTGCATCTGTTTTCCTGTGATCTCTTCCCATACTAGATCTGTTGCACAATGATTGCCATGCCACAACATTGTAAAGAAGAGTTATTTACATATGATCAAGGCTCAGGAATTATGCCTGGTAGATGCGCATGCGTTGTCTTATCTTAACTTGAGGACATCTTCACTGTATTTCCACTCTACACAGGAGGAAATAATGATTCTCAGAGCCTAACTGGCTTGGCTTGTTTCACATAGGTCATGGGTAATCGCCTGAGGGAAGCTCAGATCTTGGATACCGAGGCTTATTTTCTTTGTGTTAAATCCCACTGATAAATTCCAAAAGCTTGATGCATGTGGATTGGAACAGTTCTTCACTTTGTGTGTCCATTATAGTTTTTCCTCATTTAGCAGGAATAAGATAGTACTGACTCTACCATTAAAATTCAAGTCTGCCCTGTGATGAATATTGAAAGAGCTACTTGTATCTTGGCTTTACACTCTGGCTTCAGTTTTGATAATGCCATGGTTTCCAGGATTGTTTCTGCTGCTGAGTACTTGAATTAAATGCCAGTTGTTTGAAGTGGGAAAAGAAGACCTTGCCCCAATTTTGGAATATTATCACCTGGTACATATGAAGTCGAGTTTTATGTTCTACTGAAGCAAGCACTGAAGTTCATTTTTATAAATTATGTGCTTTATAATGTAGTCAGAATGTTACTTACAATTGTGTATACAAAGTGACAGGTATTGGATGTTACTGATGTAGAGTACTGGAAATTCTTCAGTTTACTGTGGTATTAGGACAGACTCTCAGCCATTGCGAAGCTTGCAGTTGACCCTGACTTCATAGACTCCCACTGGCTGATGAGCTGTGCCTGGATAAGAATGTGAGTGAGCATAGCCCAACCATGCTGCCTCCTATCTCATAGCCCTCCCCTCCTGCTGTGTCAGCTTTTGAATCCTGTCTGCCATACTAGGATTTGAGGTTGCTTCTTAGTGGTTTCTGAAGGAATTGAAAACACTCTGAAGACACAAACATAAGCAGGTACAAAGTAGGGGCCTGTAAGAAGTACTAGAGGCAAAGCAACCTCCTATTCCTTACCGTCTCCCTGAACTGAAGTTTTCAGCCTCATGGATTTCTCATGAACTTGCAGGCCTGCCTGGCAGTAAATAGACTGGGGCACTTTCAAATTTTAAATGATCAAATTAAAGATAAACAATATTTTTGTTTTTACAAACTCTTATCTCTAGTAATCTTTCACCTCAGTCCTATGAACTTTGTTTCCAGAAGAATGTTTTTATCTTCTCCATAATAGCTTCTGTATTATATAAATAATGAAATGCTTCATGAAAACAGTATGAGGAGCTGGGGATATGCTCATCACCCTGTGCGGCAAGTGCAAGGTCCTGAATTCAATTTCTAGTACCCCCAAAAAAAGTACTTTGAACAGACTGTGTTTCTATACTGGTGTATGCTTCACAGTTGGAAGTATACTTAAGTATAGTCTAGTATATTTGACTCCTGGAATAGTCCGTGGCTTAACTAATTGCAAATGTTAATCACCTTTAAAAAGCTTTTTAAACAATTGATAACTAAAATGCAAGAAGCCCATCTCATATTGCTAAATATAAAATAGATACCACTAACATCAAAAGGTCTGGTTCTTTTCTACTTTTCAGAGGAATGCTTTGATCTTCAAAATATGATTCTAGAATTAGATCTCAGCCCAGCCCCCACCCCTTGTTTGTAGCATATGATAGCTGGATAGTAATTGTGAATTAAAATCAAACAAGTCAAAACAAATGAAAGAAATGAACAAATACTATAATAAGTGCCACTGTGTTATGCCTCTAAATTATTTTTACATTTTCTTTTTTTTTTTGGTCTTTTTGAGACAGGGTCTTGCTATACAGTTCAGGCTGGCCTTGAGCTCACTTTGTAGCCCAGGCTAAACTCAAACTAGCAATGGTCCTTCTGCCTTAGCCTCCCGAGTGTTGGGATTACAGGTGTGCACCACCACGCCTGGCTATTTTTACATTTTCTTTCTTTGAAAGAAAGAAAAGAGAATAGAATTGTTTGATAATTTTCCCCATTATCATCACCCAGATTTGGTGATGAAAAACTTAGCTTCAATCTTACTTCACCTCTGCCCCAGCCTCTTACACAGACACACAGTTCTCGTTGGTTATTTTATAGTCACCCTAAGGCATATTTCACCTATAAGTATTTCTAAAAAAGAGCATTGTAAAAAATAGTATCAGATTTCCAGTGTCCAGATTCCCTGATTACCCTGTTTCACACTTGATTTTGTCCAAACAAGAATTAAACAAATACTATTGAATTTATTCAGTGCCCCTCTTGTGTCTCTCAGCTAGTCTGTCCTGTTTGTTAGTTTGCAATTGCAGCTGTCTGTGGAATAACTGTGGCACTTAATCCACAGTTCCTACTTTCTGTGAATTACATTTTTGTGACATTGTTTTCTTTATCCTGTCATCTCTGGGCCCTTTGTTCCTTACTAGCTGCTTACTAGTATTTAAAGAAATTTGGAGCAGGTGTGGTAGTGCATACTTGTAATCCCAGGAGGCTGAGGCAAGAGATTCACAAGTTTGAGGTGAGGCTGGGCAACTTAGAAAGACCCTTTCTCAAAATAAAGATACAAAGGCCTGAGATTGTAGGTCACTGGGAGGACTTGATTAGTATGCTTGAGCCCAGGGTTTGATTGTTAGTACTGTGCATACACACACAAACACACACACAAAGTGTTAGATTGGATTGGATTGGATCGGATCGGATTGGATTCAGGTCCAGTGATTTTTCACACCCTGCGGGAGGAATACTTCATAAATGATGAGTATTTGATTCCCTCCCTTTGTGACATTAGATTGCCTGGTGGGTTGGGATCCTGCCAGTCTCTGATCCATCCATTATAACAATCCACAAGTTTTACCTACTTGTTTTAGTAATTCTTGGTAAATGTGCTTACCTTTCATTAGGGCCACAAAATGGCTACAAGCAAATTTTTTCTTTTTCCCTTGTTTGGCTGAAATACTTCTAAAGATACTTCCCCAACATCTGCTGTTTTATTAACCTAAGTAGTGGTTTCTACTGAAAAGATAAGAATCCTTCCTCCTTCCCCCTTTATTTACCAGTTTTTAAAATAGGTTTTTATCTTGCTACCCAAATGTGATTTCTTTTTTGTTCTTTGGGATTTTTTTTATATTGCTAGAAATTCCTGAATTTTTAGCATTGTTGGAGTGGGGAATTCCCCTATAGCCACCCCATGTTGGATGGCTTGCTGGAAAGACTGCTTTCCCAGAACACAGAGCTCAAGTAATGTTTAGCATCATCCATACCAAACCAGAGGTATGGTCAAGAGGAAATACTGCTTTGCTTGTGCAGCTGTAAGTCAAAAGAAGAATAGGTGATCCACTGGGACTGACTTCATCTTGCCCTTTATCCCTGTTTATGCCAGTTCTATGGAAGCCCAGACTCCCTTGGGGTCCCATACCTTCTGCATATGCCCTGCTCCTGCTCTTGCTGAGCTTCTAATACTTTCCACCTGAGCCTCTGCTTAGAACCTGCTTGTCATTTTCCTCAAAAGCAAGTTAGCCCTCAGTGTGAGGGCAGTGGTACCCCTTAATGCCCCTGCAGCCCTACTGATGATGGCTGTCTTTTCTGTGGGAGCCATATAAGAGAATGCGGGTGAGGTAAGTGTGTCCCTTGGCATCTCATTGTCAGTCTTCCTTTCTCACTGAGTATCCACCCTTCATATTGAGGACACAGAACTTAGTCCTTGTGTCACTTCTGCCAGCCTCAGTGCTTGCCTGGGGGCTCTTTTTGTGTTTATGGTTTATCAAGCTCTCCCAACCCCAGAATCCTTCTCTGACCTCCAGACTCCCACAGCAATGTTCACTCACCTTGTATACTCAAGTGTCACAAAGCACCTCACATACAGTGCATTCAAGAAGAACTGCTCCGCCAGCCAAGCAAAACCCTCTGCCTTCTCCATCTACTACATGGCTGTCCTTCCTCCTGGCTGATAGGCCATCTTTGGGTCATTCTTTACGCTACTCTGCTTTCTTCTCCAACGTCCAATCCATTGCAAATCTTAATAGGTTGTCTTTCAGGTACTTGCACAGTCTTTCTTCTCATGCATTATTAACACTCATATTCACTTCGATCTCCCACCTCAGTTATTGCAGTTCTGCCTTCACTTGGCAGGTTCCAGGAAGCCTTTAAAGTAGAGTAGTTCGTAGTACTCATTCACCCTTGACATTGTAACCAGCTCCTTAGCTCTCAACATCTTGGTTTGGAACAACAAAAACTGAAGCTGACAAAACAAGCAGAAGGTGGTGGGAAATGGCCAAACTAGTCAGGAAACTTTCCATAAACTAGACACCACAGATGTTTTAAGTCCAGGGGCTTTTTATACAATTTTTGGTATGGGAAAATGTGAGAGAACACAGGAATGCTGCTGGTTGCATGTAGGCCTTGATGTCCAGAAAGCAAACTACTTTATTTGCATTTCACTTCTTCTAAGGCTTCTCCCATTTGCTTACGGACCTTTTCTTTGTCCCTTGTATTTTATTAGGCCCTGATGGTCAGCTTGCTTAAGTTAATTATTTGGGTCCTCTAATATGTTAACTCACTTAAGTCTTGACTTTTAGTTTACTTTGGATTCACTATTCTGAACCTGTGTCCTGTCTGCCTAACTTCCTCTATCTTCTGGCTTCAACATCATTCAGAATATAAAACACAGCCTCTGTCATGAACTATAAGGTCTTAAAGTCTTTGGCTCTCTGTTAGTTACTTCACTGAGTGTGCCTGCCATCTCCCCTGTCTCCCTAATGCTAAAGCTTCATCTCCCGTGCTGACCACCGTGCTGTTCCTCTGCATGTTTGCTGTGTGCCCTGCCTATACAGGCCTTCATAGATATGTGTATGGCCACTTTCTTCCTGGACATCCTTGCGAGTGCCTCTTTATATAATTACACATTTAAAGTTGCAGGCGTCTACATGGCAATACTCAATTTTGCTCTTTTGTCCTCATAGCACTTACATGCTGACAGATCATACAATTTATTTTATTTGTCTTTCTCTTATACTAGAACCTAAGCTAAGTAATTTAAGGGCCTGAGGGCCTATTTTGTTTGCTGCTATAACTGCAGGACCTTTATGATATGCCTAGCTCAAAGTAGGTGCTCAGAAAATATGAGAATGATCATCTTTAATAAACTGAGTCCTCATACCTTTTTTCTGATGCAAGATGATGTTCTTGGTATTATTCATGAAAAATTAACATCTTAAAAATTAATTTGCTTTTAACATAATATGGATAATATGCCATTGTTTAAAAATAGAGAAATTAAGAATAGCTGGCAGGCACTTGTGAAGTGGCTACTCTGAGCCAGCTGCACAGGGAATTCTTCAGCTCTGTCTAAGGCAATTTCTGTTTCTATCCTGTTGTACAATTAAGAAAACAGAAATAAAAGTTGAGTAACCTTCCCAATGTCAGAGAGTGTTCAAATCCAGATTGTGTGGCTCCAGAGCCGATATTTTATCATGATTTCATTCTTAGAAAGTGATGACACAAATAGTTAATGTAGTCTCAAAAATTCTTTACTCAAATCTGCTGTGCTTAGTGTATATTTCTCAAAACTGCAGACACTATCTTACACAGTTGGGTATCATTAACAAAATCAAGAAACTTAATACTGACAGAATGCTTTTATATACAATCTGTATTACTATTTCCTATTAGTAGCCTCCCGCATAGCTCTTGCCTCCTGGTTCTCCCCTCTCACACTCACATCTAAAGTCCCATCCATCTTCACACACAGGAAGATGTTAAGTCAGGCTCATCTTCACCAATAAGCGAACAAGTGTAGTACTCTTAAGGTCATCACATAGGAAGTTTGGCAGTGTGGTATGTGATAAAGGTAGCTTTTTAAATCAAACAGTAAGGTGAAATAGTAAGTGCCATTGTAGTCAAGCATATCACTTAAAGAATATATAGGTATGCATTTCAGTTCTTCCCATTCTTACTCCTTGTATGTTGGTCCTGTCCAATGAGACTGTTGCCATTTTGGCAGCCAGATGATCCTGACCATCAGGACTTTTATTGATGGTGCCCTGTGTGTCTGAGTACTGTGTATGTCAATCACATGTTATATCAACGACATTTTGAAGGCTTCATACCTTGCTTGCACTTGACTGATGTATGTCCACTGTTGCCATACTGTTATTCTTGCTTCTCTATTCTCACTGCTTAACTAGAGAAAGCTGTCTCTCAAATGAGTTTTGAGTACATAAATGAGTGAGCAAATGAATATAAACAGTGCAAGTTTTTGTAGCCTGTATGTTCAATGATCCTCATTACCATTGTTTTATGTCCAGGTTATATAGATCTGTGCATCTGTTTTAGCTGATGAGTTTGGGGTAAATTGTTCAAACAACTTTTTCACAGTAAGATACACTGGTTTTCTATAATTTTGCCTTTCTGGTTGAATGTTCTTGATTCTTGAATTATTTATTGGTCGTTTTGTTTTTCATTTGTTTTTGTTACTTATAAAAATATCTGTATCTTTAGTAGCTGTCTCTCCAGAACTGGGAGCATTTCATTATATCTTCTTTTGTATACACTGTGAATCTTCGTTAAAACAGAAAATTACATTTTAAAATATCAATTTTTTAAACCACAAGTCAATTTCAATCATAGTAAGAAATAAGGTATGCCAATAGCAAAAGAAAAGCATTGCAATTTTGTATTGTTTTTAATAGATATGCCTTAAAATGTAACAGAGGTTGTCCTTTGTATTGAAATAATTTGTTTCTATTTTTCTCTTTCCTCCTCCTGCCTCTTTATAAAGGAGTCAGTCACTGCCAACATAAAGTTAAGAAAGCTAGGCGCTTTCTCCCTTTGGTCTTCTGTTCCCATGAACCTCCTCCTGCCGGTACTGCACTGAATTTGCATAGGCTCTCCCATTAACCAAAGCACTCCCATGAAACTAACTTTAACCAGATGCTTATAGATGGTCCTAAACAGATCAGACCTTTTCTGAATATGTGTATGTGCTGTCTACTTTCCAGAAGTGATAACTGGGGGAAAGGTTTTGTGTCTCACAATCTTTGGGCTGCTCTCTTAAAGATTTCTTATTTGTCTGTTTGCTAGTTTTTAATGCATGCCAGGGCAAGAAGTATTTTTTCAGTTTTGTGTTTTCCCACAGGAATTGGAAGCACCAAGTTTTTGCTGAATAGATTTCCTAATAACAGAATGAAACAGAATGAAGGAAATAGGGTGAACCCTGAGTGCCTATTTTTTGAGTGTTGGGCACAGATGTTCAGGGTTGCAGCCTAGATAAGAATATTCTCTCATTCCATTTGGAGAATACTCTATGAAAGCAATGATTTTCTTATGGCTGTTCAATACAACTTTTTTTTTTTTTTTTTTGTGGTACTGGGGATCGAACTCAGGACCCTGCGCTTGCTAGGCAAGCGCTTATTCCACTGAGCTACATCCTCAGCCCTCTTATGGCTGTTGAAGCAGTTTCTACAAAATGTTTAGAATAAGATTTTTTGTTTTGTACAAATTTAAACTTGAGCCTTGTGTGTCATCGGAAAGCTTCAAGTCCTGTAGTCCCCTACAGTTCTTTGTAGCATGCCTGACCGAGTACTTCTCCCCTGTGATATTAAAATCCCATCAGCTCATTGGGATAGATATGCTATGGGCTTGTTCCCTTAGTTGTCATTTAAGATACACATTAGACATTAGTTTATTTTCCTTTTATCTAAGAGTACACAAATTCTCTGAGTGAGGTAGAAACCATTTTTAACATTTAATTGTGAGAAACAAAATTTTCCTTAGTGGTAGAAACTAATTTAAACTCTACAATGTTGCTATATAACTTCATATAATACATTGGAACCTTAAAACTTAGCATAACATCCTTCAAGTAAATATTCTACTACTGTAGTCTTTCTGTTATCTTTTGAATTAGACTTTGGGGGTGATTTTGTTATTTTTCTGATGCTTTGATTTACTTGTCATTTTAATAGTGTGTTTCCTTTCTCTTCCCTCCTCTTTCCTGTCTTTCCCTCTGTTCCCTATTCCTTCTTTCTTTGCATGCCACCTGGATCTACAGATGAAATTAGTGGGGACGGTAATATTTATTTTCACATTTGTGTTACTGCTGTGAGATAATTATTTATGGAAATATACTCCAGTATTTAATGAAAGGCAAAATACGGTTTTGATCCAACAGAACTAAGTAGAAAATGCTATGAGAAAATGATCTCTTTTAGAATCATTTAGGCAGAGCTTTGACATAAAAGGGATAACATCACAGTAGTAAATTTGAATTGTGTGTTCATAGTAAATTTTCTAGGTTTTATTAAACCTCTAGAGTTTTAAGAAGTTGTCAAATGGTATTTCAGCAAAATTAGTTACATTTGGAAATGGTAACTTCTCAAAAAAATACAAACACACATGTACATATGTGCTATATAAGTGAAAGTGGTTTTTAAGAGTCAAAAACTAACATCATTAAGGAAATTACAGCGTTAATACTTTTTTCAAACAGTTGACTTCATAAGATAGAAATTTTAAAATACATTTAGTATCTTGTGTTTTTCATTTACTTTATGAACTGTCTGTATGAACCTTTATACTCCATTACACCAAAGGAGTAAGACTTTCTAAACTGAAATGAGAGGGCTACATTTTTTTCCCTTATCACTGAAAAAAGACTTTCACTGAAGATTTCATATCTGTTCATTTCTTGATATGATAGAGATTCACAACCTGCATGAAATGAGCAAAGCAATTGCAGTGAAAGAGCTTAACTAAATATGACTTTAGAAAGGACTTATTCTTCACAGGATTTGAAGCCAGAAGGTTTAAGCTCTCTTTCCACATTGATTCCTTAGTGGTAACAAATTAGCAGTTGCTATTCTTTGAGAGCCTCCTGTACTGTGTAAGCATCTTAGCTACTGGATTCCTCACTGCAGCAATCCCTGGAGAGTATCATTGGGAGGTACTCTTTTGCAGATGAGGAAACAGGTGATCAGAGAAGAGTATTTAGGTCTTGAACTTCAGCCTCACCCTTACCTACTGCCGGATCCTGTCAACAGCTATTGAGCGACCTCAAGCACATTACTCTGTCCACTGCATCCTGCATCTGTCTGTGGGAAAGGGTTCACTTGAATAAATACACACACGCACACACGGATGTACCACGTGTTAATAGAATCCAAGCTTTTCATTTATTTCCCCTATATTTGAATTTCCGAGTTCTGTCATTGAGCAGCCAGGACAAGTATACTTGCCCCATCTTACAAGTGAATAACTGAGGCTTACAGTTTTCTCACTTAATCTTGGTCATGATTCATAACGTAAAGCCCACCTATTGTGGTACTGCCTCTTGAGCTAGGAGTATTTTCACATTTTTAATGGTTTAGGGGAAAACATCAAAAGAAAACCAATATTTATGATAATCAAAATTACATGAAGTCCAGATTTCAGTGTGCATTAGTAAAGTTCTGTTGGAACATAGTCCTGCCAACCCCTTTGTTTATATGGTATCTGTGGCTGTTCCAAGGCTATACTTTGAACAGCAAAGTTGAGTAGCTGCCAGAAAGACTGTATGGCCAGCATAGTCGTCAAAAATTTCTTGTCTGGCCTTTTACAGAAAATGTGCCAGTCCCTAGTCTAGTTCACATATTACAGAGCAAAGTTGGTTTATCTTGGCTCCTAGAAAGTACTGCTTCATGGTGCTGTGGAGTTTATGGCACATATGGGTTATCCAGATTGGATTAAGAGACTAAAATTGGTTGGTCCTTCTGAATTGCCTGAATAATCTAGTCACTATAAAGATATTAGTGCAAGGGATAGATGACTCATCAAACTTCCTAGCCTCCTGACTAGTCCTCCTCCCTCTGAGGAGCAGCAGAGAAGGAAGTCAAGGGAACATATTGTCAGAATTGCTGATGCACACACCAGCAAACAGATGCCACTAGAAAGAAGGGAAAAGAAGCAGAAACAGAATCACTCTGCCTCATACATGAAATATTGTGCAGGTTTATTTACCTGGCGAAGTTTTGAGCTTGAAGGGTATTGCACAGTTCCTGGAACTTGTAAACTAAGGAATATTCATTTTTCTATCTATACATTTCCCCTAAATGCCAGACGGACCCTCTACACAACACTTCCAGAGCATCAGGCCCTTTAATAACACAACATGAGTCTTCAATATCATCCAGTCCTGTTCATGATTTCAGTAGTAACCTGTCTCTTTTTACTTTACTTTGAAATGAAGACACAGTAACTATTTTCTCCTATTTTATTTTGTTCCCTATTATTTTCTGGGCTCTTAGTTTCTGTCTTTTAATGGGTCTTTTACCATACCATTCAAACTGTGCTATCCAAATTTTAAGTCTTATTTTTAAATACTTAATTGCTCTTTTTTTTTTTTTTTTTTTTTTTAAGACGGGGTCTTACTCAGGCTGGCCTTGAAGTCTGAGGCCTATACAAACCTGCTGCCTCAGCCTCCTGCATAGCTGAGAATACAGGCATGTGCTACTTCATCCAAATTTTAATGTTTTATTTTAAGTCTTTAACTCATGGACCAGGCTTCTAAAAATCCTCTTCCAAATTCACAGGTTTAGATGAGCCATCCTGTGAGTATGCCTGTACTCAGAGAAACAGTGACAAAGACAGACATACATGCATAGAGAGAGAGAGACAGAGAGAGAGAGAGATATGAAGAGATAGACATAGAGAGATGAGAGAATTGTCACATGGAACTCTTTAAGTAGAAGGTTACAGATTATGACAGATCCATGTCACTTCAGCACTGTTCACTGCATAAGAGCCAACTAATAAAATTCACTGCAGTAAAATTCTGTTCATATTACATCACAGTATACATTCCTGGCCCCAAATGTTAAATTCTCAGATAGCTTTTCCCCAGGTTTTATATAGAATTCACATAGCTTTTTTAAAAGTTAAAGACCCTTTCGTGTGATTTTTATGAACTAACAGAAATGTAAGCAGCATGATTCTTCCCAAATCAGTGTTGTAAGCTAGACTGAGATAAAGTAGGCATTTTGTTTTTATTCCTTCAGAATTGTTTCAGGGTTTGATTTCTCTACTGGAGATCTTATGTGACAGTTCTTAAAGACATTATTGTCAAACTAAGACTGACTAAAAGGATCAGCACACAGGAATCTCAGCCCCTACACTCCAGGTCTCTCCCAGAGAACTCCTAAGAAGCAAAACAAGATAGGAACTTCCATGTCTTGATTATCTGTCATGAGGAAGGCCACATCTGAACTCTCTGTCTCTTGTAATCCTCATAGTAACCCCACAAGGTTGATGATGTTCTTTATTTTACATATGCAGTCACAACCAAAGCACAGCTAGGTGAAGTGGCTTCCTGAAGGTCAAATGTGTGATTATGTGGCTTGTTCCGTGTCCAGCACCAGGTCTCCTATTCACTGTCTGTGCCACCTTCACAGATACTTTAAGTCCTGATGGTTCAAAGCCTGGGGATGCATCATCCTATTAGTGTACTGCTGCAGTATAGTCACCTTTGTTGCTTTGTTTCCTGAGTCCCGCTTTCTGTGCCAGGTGGTATTTTAGACGTAAACAAGGTATACGAGGGTTCTCCAGCAGACATTCTGTTTTGGAGAAATAAACAAACAGATAACAAGGGAACAAAATAATACGTGGCATTTACAGGTAATGAGGACAGTAAATTAGGGTATATGATTAAGAGCAGAGGGGATAGGGAAAATTAGTTTGAGTAGAGGTCTCTGAGTATAGTAGCACTTTGGCTGTGAGCCAGCTGCAGCCCATGGTATGCACTGGGTTTGAGGTCACTGCTGCGGCGGTTGTCATTAGTTTCATACCCTTCTTTGTGCAGGCAGTAGACCTAGCCTGGTACTTTGGTTTCTGGGTAGGTTGATTTGATGCCCTACAGCCCTGAGAAGCTGTAGTGCTTGTGGTATGGAGTCTGAAATGCCTGATGAGTCAAACTCAGAGCCAAGTACAGGGTTGTTGAAGTGCCTTGAACAGTTTAAGGGCAGGACAGCTTGGGGAGGGCAGCAGATGTAGGAAGTCTGAATGGCTTTCCCAGGGAGAACTACATACTAGGGTCAGCCGGAGGGATGCACTTTCCATATGAAAGGAGGCAGAAAGGGAACTGAGGCCACTGTCTATACAAATGCAGCCTTGGTTGCATTTGTATTTTGAGAGGAGTGTTGTGAAACTGAGCCTGCTAAATTACAGAATAAGAAGAAAATGATGGGTACACATCCATCTGTGTGACTTGTGTGGCCACTGTTGTCTTAGCTATTTAGAGTAGATTCATTCCTGCTCAGTCTTCGGTGCTACAGATGCCTGCACAGCTCCCAGATTTTTATTCACAAGTTCTTTTGATAAAGCAAATCAGCAGACCTATGCAATGCAATTTCCTTTTCTTGGTGTTCACAGAGCAGAGGATAAGAGAAATTTGGAAATAAAACAATGTAAGGTTTAACTTTTTTTCTTTAATTCTGTAAGTAGTATTACTTATAAACATACAAATAACACAAAGTATCCACCAGTCAGAGGACTTAGGAATACTTTATATGTGATACATATCTTAAGGACTTTTTTTTTAGCATTTGTTTCTGATATATATTAAATATATTCATCATGGCATACTTTAATCATGTTTGATAATGATTATACAAATTCTTCCAGTGACAAGTTTAGTATCAATCACTACCGTTATAGTATGTGCAACAATTGATGTCCTAATGACTAGGAAAGATACACATTTTCTCTTTCCTTTGGCTTCTATACCTTTAGTATCTCAATGAAGTACTAATGGTGTTAGTTCCTCTCAGGTTAAATAGGCAAGTCAGGTCAGCTATCAGAAGAAACTTAATGACCCTGAGAAATGAAAGGCCTAGCAGCATAGTCTTTACAAACGGAGTTGCTAAGCATTCTCCTTTTTCCAGAAAGAGGAAAACAAACTGAACTCATATGGTGTTCTAGCATAAAGGTTGTTCAGAGCTGTGATTGTTTTCTTCAAAGGAGTGTGGGGTTTTTTTTTTTTTAATCTTCCACTAATGCAGTGGATTTTTAAGTTAGTGCATTACCAAATGGAAACTTTGAAACTCCTTGACATTACAGTATCTCAAAAAATAACTGATTTTAGTATACTGCCTGTTTTGCTTTATTCTTTTTGATAAATCTTTTTTTTACAGTTTTGACATGAATATATACTCTTCAAATATCTGAGCTAAAAAGTTACAAAAGATAAATTCAAAAGTTACAATCTTCAACTCAGAATAAATGAAATAAATCAGCTTAGTACACTTCAAAAATTGGGCCATCATTTGTTTGTCTAAAGGAAAAGTTTCAGATTAAGCTGTCAAGTCTAGTAATCAGTAAAATCATACCTGGTTTTAAAGATCTCTATCTTGTTTGGAGTGATTGCGGTAGGCAACAATGTGGTTTTAAACATGTATTTGTTGTAGCTAAAGGAGTGTTCTGCAGTCTGTACAAATGGGTTAATTTGAATCCTACACAATTATTTCATGTCTTTATGTTTTTTTATAAGGGCTTACTGTATTTGCCTATTTGCTGTCTGGTAAAGAAGTCTTTGTATTATAACATGTTGGACAATGATGTCACTTTTATTTCCATAAATGAGTCTAATGATCAAAATTTGAGTAATAATATTTTAAGACTATTTCAGCATAGTAAGGGGTTAGGCAGATCAACTTGCCTTTTCAAATCTTATTAAAGGCCAAGATGTCCAATTCTTAACCTCTACCAATATAACTGTCTTCGTTTTTTACAGAGACAGATGATTATGCTGAGATTATAGATGAAGAAGATACTTACACCATGCCCTCAAGTAAGCAGACTTCTCATTTTGTTCTTGCTCAGATTTCATGGATAGTACCTCATATATAAAAGTTTTAGGTGTTCATTATCTTTTGAGAACCTCATTAAGTGCTTAGCCAAAATGTTCTTCTCGACCTTTATAATTCTGTGTGTCTACTCCAAGGTGAGAGGGCTAAAATACAAATAATTAATTTAGATTTCTATAATCTCATTTTCTGGCTCTCTGTTAATAGAATATTATTTTTCTTCTATTGAAAATTACTACTATTTAAAGTACACAGACACACAATAAGAATTGCATTTCTCCCTGGAAATTATTCATTACTGTCACTGACTAACTAATGCAAACACCTTCTAGCCTTCAGTCCTTACACTTCAATCAGAGAGATCAGAGAGAGTGGTGGGGACAAATCCCTTAGATGATCCCCGCAAGACCTGAAAATATCAAGGTACTCTTCATGATGTGACAGTGCAGCTTGCTGGCAGAGGATCTGGATGCCCCAGATCTTAAGTTGAATAAGCTCTTGAAATTTTGTTTTAAATCTACCTCTTAAGGAAGTTTCAGAATTCTTAGTAATTTGAATGTCCCAATTTCAGATTTCAGTAAGAGCTAAATATTTTAAATTTTTTATTGTTTAAATGCTTTTTAAAGTATTATTATTTGGATTTTCTGTATTCAGTGAGACATAACCAAAATAAAGAGAAACAACCAGGCATCTGATGCATTTTCTTGGTCAGCCCCCGTGTGGGCTTTCAAGAGTTCTTTATCAGAGAGTAAGTGTAACCCAGGCAAGAGGTGAAACTTGAGTATATGTGTTTTGACTGTCAGTAATAACTTGGAAAAACGTTTAAATTTTTAGTTTTGGGGTTTTTTTTAAAGGGGTAGGTTGAATAGGCATTTAATCACTTGTACATTCCTGCAGAGAATCCACATTTGTATTTGTATATTTATTGCTTCTAGTTGAATAGTAAATGCCTAACAAAGCTACATTTTACTCAGATGCCACAAAAATGCGTTATAAAATAGGAATTTATGAAATAGATACTTAAGGGCATTACTTAAATAACATTGGGTTAACTGAAGGATAGTTTTTATTTGTGCTTAGTTCTCTTTTTTACTCACAATTGTACTTAAAATATTTAATAAAGTAAATATTAGTGAAATACACTCTCCAATATTGTTGTTGTTAACCTAATTGCTATTAGTTATTTCTAAGCAAGGTCTTCAATTTTTTTCTCTCAATTGCAATACAGAAAGCTATGGAATAGATGAAGGTAACAGGGTTCCTTTGAAATAACTGCATTTGCTTGCAATTGCAACTGGAGTGATTTGGGATGTTTCAGTTTTCAGTTAACTTTTATATTTTAAAATTATTTGTCATTGATTTACTCATACTGTTAAATCAATGAAATTATTAGCTAAAGTGATTTTAAAGAGGAAAAGTGTTACATAAAGTCTGGGCCAGCAGTTCTGCCATCTTCTAATTTGACCACCAAAGGGAAGATATTAAATATGTGATTACTGGTTTATTTCATTGGTGATGATACTAATGGAATACATACAATACAGATTATGGGGATGAGAGTCTTACTTGAAATAAATTAAAATATCAGGTAGTTAATTGAGTCTGCTATGTTGCAAATGGGTATTTTCTTTCATGTGCCTCAACAGCCTATTAAGCAATTTATTTTTATATAACTCACAATTTAATGTATTAATTTGAGGCACATGCTCTCAAGAATTGATGCTGATATGTTCAACTTTGACTAGAAGGCATCAAATTTTGAAATTAGTTTTTAGAAACTACCTCTTTAAACTCTTTTAGCTCCATGAATAATCTAAAGATAGGATTATTGTAAAGTGGAAAACTCTTAAACTTTCAAAACATAAAGTTCACTCATAACACTATTTTTGTCACCTCTGTTTTTACAAACTTTACTTATTTTTAAAATAACTGCTTTAGGTGATTGTTTTTATAACCTTCTTATGTGAATTCCTAAACTAATAGTTATTATTAAGCATATAATATAACGCTTGGTACAATTATTTAGACATGTAGATATTAAATAAATTAGACATTCAAAGACTCCTAGGAACAGCATGAAAAATATATCTACCTTTAGCAGAATTCATTGTTTTGGTAGTCTATCCAGTACCATAACTAATACAGAAATTGCTTTTAAAGTGTTAAGAGAATTCCACTCTGTTTAAAGCATTTTTTATATATTGACATATTACATGTGAAGTTTTTGTTGATGGATGATTTATGTATCAAGTGTTGTTAGTGTATTTGGAATATTGTACTTCTTATTTATTGCTATATGGGTCATGTTTTGCAGCGAGGGATTATGAGATTCAAAGAGAAAGAATAGAACTTGGACGATGCATTGGAGAAGGCCAGTTTGGTGATGTACATCAGGGCGTATACATGAGTCCAGTAAGTCCTTTACCACTAGTAAAAAGCTAGGCTAAGGGTGGCTGTTTAAGTTTAAACTGTCTCTTGTTTGTCTTTGTAAGCCACTAGTACTTCTGGGTATTTACATTTGTGTTTGTTTGAAAGCTCACTATATCTGTCAATTTATTTGGTATATTCAGAAATCATAAAAGGCAAAATTTGCTCCTATGGGGCTGGCTTTGTCTAATTTAATATCTCAACATTTGTCATCAGTAGATGCATTGGTGACTATTCTGATCAGATAGCCAGACTCAGTAGCAGTTAGCAGTACTCACTTCCACTTCCTGCACCTTCAAGAAAAGAACATTAATTTGCCACGGTTTGCCTTCTAAAAGATACCAGTGAACTTGTTTCATTCAGGGCTTCTGACTATATTCCAGAGTTGTATAGCCATCACCATAGTCAATTTAAGAATATATTCCCCTCCTCAAAAAATAGTACATGTTTCGATCAGTTGTTATACACACCACCCTCCCCCAGCTTCTTAAAACTGCTCTCATTTTTCTCTCAGTTTCTCTATTCTGGATATTTCAGATAAATGAAATTATGCACATGTGATCTTGTCCTTTTTAGTATCAAATAATGTTCCTTCATAACTATACCAACCTTTTGTTTATCCATTCTTCAGTTTTTACACATCTGGGTGGCTTCTACTTTTTGGTTACTAAAGTCCTACTGTGAATATTCATGTTTTTATGTGGATATAGTTTGTCAGTTTTCTTTAGTATTTAGTTAGGTATAGAATGGTTTCCTTATACAGTAACTGTCTTTAACTTTTAAACAAACTGCCAAACAGATTTCAAGGCACTTGTACCATTTTACATCTCTCACAATATCCTCACTAGCACTTATATGTCTTTAGTTACTATTAGACTGGTGATTTTTTTAAATGACATTTTGAAACTAGTACGTATTTGCTGAGAAAAAATTTTTTAAATTTATTTTTGAGACAAGGTCTCGCTTTGTAGTACAGTCTGGCCTTGAACTTACTGTATAGCCTAGGCGGCCCTCAAACTCATGGCAATCTTCCTGCCTCAGCTTCCTGAGTGGTGGGCTTACAGTAAAGTGACACCAGGAGAGAAAAAAAAAATTTTAACTGGAATAAAACAGGTATACAGAGAGACTGCTAATAAAGTTAGAACAGCATAGGTAACTGATCCTCTTGATTTCCCTACTTTGGAAACAGCAAACCAGTACCTTCACAACTTTCCTTTTTTTGTATATCCTTGGTAAATGCACTAGTGCATGTCATTTTTATGGCCAAAAAGTTATAGAAATTAGTTGTTTTGTTTTTTTATGAAAGACAACTGATAGTTGCCACCATATAGTGAGAGACTTAGTAATAGTTCAATTCTGCTTTTTAAAGTAAAATTTAGTAAAAACAGTAGTGGATCTAAATTGAATGGAAAGACATAAATTTAGGCATGGCTGTGCCTTACTGTTAGATGTTGGAAGGTGAGGCGTCTTGACTCTTAGGTAATTAAACCAGATGATCTCTGAGCTTCGTTCTACATCTACCTCTGATAAGTACACTTTCTAAAGTTCCCAGGCTAACCTGGGTCACACAGCTGATAATTGAGTAATCCTATGCCCTATGGGAGAGAGTTGGACTTTGTGAGATGATCTGGTCAACATTTTAAAAGTATCTCCCTGCCATGTGAAGTGTGGATGGCAGAAGGAAAAGTAAGCATTTTCATGAAGGTTGTAGCAAGATGGCAGTGAAAATAGCAGAACTAAAAATGGCTTCTGGATTGCCTGCACTGAGCAACTATATGAATATTGTTTAAGTAAGATGAGGACTCTGGGAGAAAGGGGGTTGATTTTGTCTTTCAGAGAGGTAGAGCTGCATGGAGACTTACTGTAAGGAATTGGTGTGTATGGTTATGGAGGCTAATGAACCCCAAGATCTACATTTGGCAAACTGGGTTTGTAAGAGAGCTAATGCTGTGATCAATTCCAAGTCTGAAGGCCTGAGAAAAGAGTATAGTTCAAATCTGAGGGCAGGCAAACACTAGTATCCTGGCTGTCAGACAGAGAAGTTTCCTCCTCTTTATATGAAGCCTGTCCACGCCAAGGATGGTGGTTTGCTTTTCTCAGTCTGCTGATTTAATGTTAAACTCATTCAAAACCATCCTTACAAAAACATCCAAAATAACACTGGACCAAATATTCCAAAGACCTCGTGGCCCAATCAAGTGGATATATAAAATCTACCCTTGTAGTGGGAATTGGGAGCTCTGTTTGGGGCATATCTTTTTTTTTTTTTTAATAGTACATGTTTGCAGTTCCTGTCGTTACAGTCATCATGGGGAATGGATATATGTACATATTACAACTTTTTTTAATCCCTTTCTTTTCCCTTCTCCTCCCCTCTCCATCGTTTGGTTCTCCATCCTTTTTTTCTTGCTTGTTAGGTTGTTTTAGTTCATGTTATGGCATATAGGGTTTACATTAATTTGGGTTATTAGGTTCCTGTGCACAGTCCATCTTTATTCCTCTCATTTGTCTTTCTCCTCTTCCTCAACCCTTGCCCTCGTTCCCTTGGACCACTTCCCTGTTGTAAGAGATCTGTCCCCTTGTCCCTTTGCATCCATCCTTTATCATTTTCTTTGCTTATACTTTGCTTCACTCAGATGAGAGATACTATATGGTATTTAAGTTTGTGTGTCTGGTTTATTTCACTTAATGTGTCATTCTTTATAGCCAAGTAGTATTCCATTTGGGGAATAGCATTTTTAAGATTATTTTTTTCCCTTCCGTGGGAGACAGCAAATGGATAGGTTCAGTATATGAATCTGGATTGAAAGAGATAGTTGAGACTAGACATACCAATTGGAAGATCACTATGTAAGTGGCACTTGACTCCTTTGGCAGTAGATGAGGTAGCTTAGTAGAAGTGAGACCACTGAACCTAATAGCATTTATACAGACTGGAAGAAGAAAAGAGGTAAAATCTCATTTTCATATGCCTCTTAATGCCAGTGCCTCCTACCTGTGACTATTATTGTGAATTCCCCTCCCACAATTAATTAGCAAGAGTTCTTCTCCAGGAAGTTGGCACAGTTAAGCTTCATTAGTACTCAAGAAATTAATCATGGGCATCATTTCAGAGCCAAATCTTCTGACAGGTGGCAGCTCCATCCTGGCGAGGGACAGTGGCTACTGCCACTGCCAACATAGAGTGGGTTCTGTGTTGCCCACTATTTGGTACTTATCACAACTATAAATTGCCCTCATTCATCCTTCAGGCAGTACCTTACAAGGAAGCATGATGCCCACAAGCCCCCTAGCCTGTGGAATTCACGTTGCAGAAGATGAGATGACATTTGAGATGACCTGGATAAAGCATAGAAATGTCAAAACCTGTTGAGAAATTAAAGACAGATTGTGCACCCTGTTGGAGACCACATAACTTCATACTCTTCAAGGGTATAGAGGAAGACAGAGGCAGATTCAGAACACATCACACCCCTTGTGTGGTGCCACTGTCCCTCCTGAACTACATCTCTGCCTGGGTGATTCATCCACATTTCATAAGGAGGCTTGGGAAAGATTCTGAGAAAAGAGAGCAGCAGCAGCAACAGTGCGACTGAGATAGGGCTCAGCATTCCTTAAACCTTTGTGAGTTCCCGTGTGCTCTTCTCTATCTCCTGTCCTCTTTCTTTCCTGTTTCTTTTCTGCCTTCATAACAGTATGAGGCACCTTACAAAAGCAGATTAATATGAAATAAGATGAATAAATAGTTCTGGCAAAGATAACATAAACCCAAGGTAAGTGTAGCACATATAGTTGCTATCTAGATTCATCCCTAGATTCTGTTGAAAAGCTTTAAGTGGCAAATCATTTTTCATATTACGTTTCTAGTATTTCTTAAACTTTGAACTTGAAAAAAAGACAGACATTTTGACTTCTAGGGCAGTACATTTTCTTAGTTTTCCTCCTGGGTTTCCTCCTGACCACTTCATTATGCGGAGCAACAAAGCACCATCCTGGACCTGTCTTCCCTTGATGATGTCATGCAGTCCCATGAATCAGACTACTTCTGATTCCCGTATCCAGCTCAGCTTTTCTGCTGCATCTAAAACATACTGTCCTGCTACCCACTATGCCCTGGCTCCTCCAGTATTTCATTGATGTCCCTAGCTTACCACTTCCTTAGCTAAACTTACGATTTTCTTCTTCTGTCTTAGCAGTATAATTTCTTTGGCCCAAAACAAGAATTTCTCTCTCTCTCTCTCTCTCTCTCTCTCTCTCTCAGTCAGGAGCCACTTTTTACCTTAAAAGCTCATTCCTTCTGTCTGCCTCCACTGTTGCCACACTTACACAAGTCATCATCATCTGTCACCCAGGGTACTGCTGTGGTGGCCTGCAGAGCTCCTTGCCTAACCTTCAGCCGTCTCAGCAGCACAGCCAGAGTACTTCTTTGAGTTCCTGGTTTGGGCCTCACACTCTTCTGCCCAGACCCTACCTGGGTTCATTAAACTGTGGCTTTGTGCTAGCTTTCATTCCCTTCTGACACCATCATCTCTGCCATCACACTCTCAACACCAGACTTACTGGCCGTGCATGTGTTCATTGAGTAGACCAAGCACATTCTTTCTGCACCTGGAAGTAATTTGCCAAGCTTGACCATGTAGCTGACTCTCTTTTTTCAAATCCTTACTGTCATCTTGTCTTCTCAATGAGGTTTTCCTCAGACAGCAGCCACCACCCCATCTCCCACATCTTAATGCCTCTTGGCGACACTGTTTTCCCAGTGTATTATATAATTATTTGTTTTTCACTGAAATAGAAGGTGGGCAAGAACAAAGACTGTTGCCTCTGTTGTTCATTGGTGAATCCCAGGCACCTAGAACAGGGCCTGCCATGTAGCAGATACTCAGCATTCATGATAGGGGAATGAGTGACTCTCTGCAGTGTTTTGCATGCATTGTCTGTTTTTCCTCTGAGGATTTTCTCCAAAATTTGAAGTATTTTTCTTTTAAGCTTTTAGGACTGAGGCTGTAACTCAGTGGTGCGGTACCTGCCTAGCAAGTGGAAGGTCCTGAGTCTGATTCCCAGTCTCCCAAAAATGATTTTATAATTCTAGTCCTATCTAGTGTAGAATCCACAAAGTTATAAAGCAGACAGTTACTCATTAATATGCCTGATGCTTGATATGGAGAACCTTTTGCATATGTGTGATTCTGTAATTTCCTTAACACAGGAGAATCCAGCTTTGGCAGTTGCAATTAAAACATGTAAAAACTGTACTTCAGACAGCGTGAGAGAGAAATTTCTTCAAGAAGCCTGTAAGTTTCTACAAATTTCTGTGGAACTCCGTATAACTTTCTGTGAAACCCTGTCTTTGAAAAAGAAAGATAATGTTTTTACTTCTTGAGACAACTGCATTTATTTTTCCTTGCAAATTAATGTCCAGATTTTCACTGGCATGTATCCATAGATTTTTGCCACATAAAAGCAATGTATTAGATGTCAGGATAGATGACATACTTTTTGTTTATACTTTGTTAGCTACAGCATTAAACATCTTTGTACTGGAATTGGTTCACATATATGAAATGAGCCTGGAGTTGTAGCTCAGCAGAATAAGCACCTTCCTGGCAAGCACAAGGTCCTGAGTTTGATCCCCCATACCGCAAACAAAAAAAAAACAACAAAAAAACGCCCACATACATGAAATGATCCTAACCCAGAGATTTCTAGGCCTGGGAATGTAAAGATGAGCAAGACAAACACTCTTTACCATTTTGGAGCTCACAGACTACTGGAGGAGTAAGGATTGTGACCAGTCCCCTAGTCCTACTATAAAATCAGAAAGATTGTCCAAAAAAAACTTCAGAAGAGACTTCTGGTGACTTGCTAGGTGATTTTTGCTAGAAGTGAGTTTCTCCACCTACATTCCTCTGGCTCTTAGTTTGAGTATCCTCTAATGAAACCTTGGGTGAGCTATATGTTACTGTGTCTTTTCTTCAGAGAGTAAAGTCATGGAGAAGAAGGGTACTGTCCACTCTGTACACCTTAAGCCATCTTTACCTACTCTTGGGCTGTGGTGTTCTCCTGTCACAGACTTTATCCCTTCTTATCCTTCAAGGTTTCTCTTAAATTAACATCACCTACATAGAGAACCGCTTTCTAAGTACCATACTTAAAATAGGCCTTTCCTTGGTGTTCTCTGTCATAGAACCATTGTTTGCCTTGTAAGTCGAGATTAAATGCATATGTTGTTCACATTGATTATTGTCTGTCTCTCCCACAAGGCCTTAAGCTCCAGGATAACAGGGACTATGTCTGTTTTGCTCATTGTTCCATACCCATTCCTAGCACAGGACATGACACATGAAAGGCACTCAGTAGATGTTGTTATTGGACCAAATCTTGCTGTTTTCATTACACATACATCAAATGGATGCCTTCCACATTCCATTTTAATAAACATTTGCCCCATAAGCATCCAGCAAATTAATGTGGTAGATATCATTATTATAACTTCCTCAATTAAGTCCAAGTACATCCTTAATCCTGTTTGTGAATCTCTTGAGTTATATATAGGAAAAGGCTCTGGCTCGTGACTTCCGTCTCACCTCTTTATTTCTACAGTATGCCTATGCCAAGAAAATACAGACAGTATCAGTTATTATTGTCTTACTCTCTATCTGCCTTACCTTTGATAGAATTCTTGTGTATTATGTATTTTCAAAATCATAACTTCCAAAAATTTATCTTTTTCTAAAATTTTGAATTTATATTATTTTTTGTAGGATATCAATATATAAATCATGTACATAGTTTTGTAGGAGTTACTAAGTCAGACTGACCTTGTTTTCTTTAAAATGGTTGCTCAGGTTCTACTGACAGCTGAAATTATTGTAGTATATATTGCTACCTCAGTTCACGGACTTAATTTTTTCAATAATTCTGATCACAAATGGAATTGGACAAGAACTAAATCAAATTCAGCGGTTAGGTTCAATATTGACCTTATGAAGAAATGTGATTTGGTTCTCGTCCAATTCATTTTGCAATCAGAATCTTGGAAAGAATTAAGTTCATGAACCCAGATGCCACTGAATGTCAGCTCCTGAGGAGCTTTAACATGTATTCATAGGATGTGAGAGATGGCCTAGGCCAGGGTTCATTAGGCTTTTTCCACACAGGCCAGGTAGCGCATTTCCAGTGCTGCGACCTGTGTATTCTCTACCTCCACTATGGAGCTCTGTCGCTGTGCCCTGAGAACACCTGCAGATAGGGACGGCAAGGTCCCCACGCAGCAGGGATCTTCCTGCTGTGGCTTCTCACCACTAGGTTGCAGTCTCCTTCCTCCTCCTTCCCCAAGCATTTTACCCCTCAGGAGTGGTTTTTACCATAAAGCATGTTGCCAGGCAAAGTGAATTCCCACTTTATCACATTCCAGAGGAAGAGATAGCCCAAGGTGATCTTGGTCCAGAGAAGAAAAGGTTTTGTTTTTTTGGTTTTGTTTTTAGCTGAGTTTTAAAAATAATTCTTTTAGGCCAGGCGTGATGGCACACACCTGTAATCCCAGCATTGAGGAGGCCGAGGCAGGAGGATTGTTGTGGGTTCGAGACCAGCTTGGGCTACAAGCTCAAGGCCAGTCTGAGAGAGACTGGAGATTCTGTCTCAATCAATCAATCAATTTTTACCTTATTTTAAAAAATAATTTTTTAAAATAAATAAATGTATTATAGGAAATAACACATGAGGCAAAGAGAAAAATCATTTGTAGTCATAAGCAGCTTAGCTGGATATTGTTCTAAGTCCCATGTATACATATACCACATGCCATTTTGTGTCAGTGAATATGTACAGTTTGTATCATGCTTTTTTCCACACATCATGAATATTTACCAATTCAAAGTCCTGAAGCTACAAGAGAATTTGATAACCACGTACACACTACAGCAACTCGGTCTGTTAAAAAAAGTTATAATCCTGCCTTTCTTGGGAGCAAGTTTCGCTGAATATAAAAATGGCAATAGGCCATAGATAGAAATATTGGCCGGGTTACAATTATAGTTTCAAAATTTAGACTTATTTTCCTGTCATATACACTGTGTGCACAGTAAAACAAAACTCATAAAACATTCAGAAAAATGATGTCTGAAAATGTCCAAGTGTAAACACACTAACATACTATTTTCGCTTTTGCTTCCCTCCAAATCAAAGAACAAGTGCAGACAGTACTATATTGCTCAAGAAGCGGTTTAAAAATTCCCTTCCCAAAAGACAGTATTTCATATGAGTTTTAGCAGAAAGATACTTACAAAGTGGTATTTTACTACCTGTACATTTAGCATACATTGAGCACTTCTAAACATCTAAGTAAGACTAGATGTTTGAGGTCTCACTTTATTCGTTGTGTGTACATAGCAGTCTTGGTTAAACTGCATACATATAACAATAGTTGAAAGTGTCTTAAAAATGTGAGCGTTCTAGCCTATAATCCTTCCCTTCTCCACTAACCCAGTGAGCTAAAATGCTCAAATTTTCAAAAAGATTTTTTCTTAGAAATTTCAGTACAAAATGTACAAAATTTATTAGTTTACCAACTTAAAACTGACAATCTCTTTAACATATATGCAGAGTAGATGTTTTAAAAGGACTCATTTGGTCCTTTACATACCTTATAGCAAAGTAAAGAAAAATACACAGACGTAGGGGCAATGGTAACTTGCCTTAGTATAAGTACACTAGCACAGCACTCTACATTTCATTCTCTTCTGAGAACTAATGCATAAACAGTGTGTACTACTCCAACAAAATAACACTTCATGTGAGTTTTAACAAAAAGAAATTTACAAAATAAGTTATTTTAGTATTTCTACTAACATGTATCAGGTGCTTGAGACTATCTAGAAAGGTATTTCACATATTTCAGTAAAGTTTTTAACATTGTCAGATATATATAGATACATAGTAATGAGGACTAAAATATACAAAACAATGGTTTCAATATGAACAACATTTTCTATGTGTAATGAGTCTGGTACTAAGCCTTCTTTTCCTCACTGTCTTCTGTTCCATATCCTCTACCTATTGGAGACTGGGTTGTGTAGGGCTAAGATGCTGAACACAGACCTCTGGCTGTGTTGGAAAAGAGCATATGCATAGAGCTCTGTAGTCAAGATAGCCACAGCCCAGGCAACCAAGGATATGGGCTGCTGATACCCCCTATTCCAGAGTAATAAATCTGCCAACTTTAGAGATAAAAGACAGTTCTCTTAATTGGCAGATTTTACTACTTGAAGTCTTTGAACTGATTCCCAAGGTCCTGCTCTGTTCCTACACTTGGCTCAGTACCCTTTGTTTGGAAACCAAATAAATTTGGGTCACTGGGAGAAGTTCTTGGTCTCTTATCCCCAGGGAATCTTGAATTCTAGTAGAAGGTTTTGACCGTCCTGGAGTCCTAAAATCATACCACTTGTCTCTTATTTACACTGTTCACAGTCCATTCATTTAGGAGGTTGCAGGCCTGATCAGTCTGTGATATTAATACACAGAATAAATGTGGACAATCATACCTAGTGTCATTAAAGCCATTTTCAGAAAATGTTCTTTTCTGTCATTTTTTTAAACAAGGGTGTTTCCAACACATGTGATTTTTCTAAGTCTATCATATGTTGGCAACCTCTTTACACCTGTGTAGTCCACGTACATTGTTTCCTTTTAAAAGATTGGGGTGGGGTGTGTTGAGAGCAGATTTTTTCCCTATAGGTGTTCTAAAAATGGCTAGTAAATCTTCCTAAAGGGTGTGGGACATTTCCAATTAGCCAAATGTGAAATGTTGCTTTACTTTTTTCTCTTTGGCAACTGCCCATGGCCTGCTAGCTGTTCCGCTTATCCTCAGCCTAAGCTCCCTCACCTTCCATGATGAATGAGGCCTTAATTCGTCCTTCTTGCAAGGAGATAGGGTCCAACTGGGACACAGTGGTCACGAAAGATCCCAAATCTGTGCAGTTCCTTAGCCCAGTGTGGCCAAGCTTTCAGACCTGTCTTCCTAAGGCCCTTATAATGACCCTCTGTGGTGGTAAGGAGGCTGCCGTTCTCCTCACCATGCCACGCTGCAGCCACTACAAGGCACCATGTCCTGGAAAGCTGGTGGAGGTTTTACCTAGGCCAGTAGGGTTGGGACAAGGAGACCCTGCAGCCAAGAGTTCCACACTCTAAGGCCACTGCTGCTATCAGGTCATCGAGGAGGGTTGGGAGAGCAGTTCACCTGAGCTTCATAGCCTGGGCCCAGCCAGTGGGCAGTCATACCAAGAGATCCAAGGACCTGTTGGGCAGAGGCCATGGTCCATCCCTGGCTGCCCCCCCGCAAGGGCCTGCAGGGCCCTGTGGGAGGAGGCTATGCTCTGTTTCTTACTGTAGTTTCTGCTAGAACTTAACAATGAATTTCCTTTTCCCTATTTCCCTTGACATGAGTTGGCTGTTGTGGTTATTCTGTGCCTCAACAGCAGAAAAGGCCTTTCTGTGTCGGTTTTTGCTCCTTTAAGACATGAGCAAAACTGATTCAGGGTATTGAACTCAGTCTCCAAACCATCAGCCTTGTGTCTTTAATTAGACCAGTCTTAAGAAAAACTAACATTTATAAAAAGAATAACAGGACAACTTTTTTCCCTAGTAACAATGCGGCAGTTTGACCATCCTCATATTGTAAAGCTGATTGGAGTCATCACAGAGAATCCTGTCTGGATAATAATGGAGCTATGCACACTGGGAGAGGTACTGTGATCTCCACACCTGTCTGGGTTGCTGACTAAACAGTAGTCTCACTCTTTGTGATGATGTAGTCTGCATTTGGAATTTGATATCCTTTGCTTCAGAAAAGGAAGTGTGGATTTCCTATATTTTCAGGAAAGTTTTCATTTAGATTATGTATGGTCTTGATTCTGAGAATATGAATAGAAATATCTTCATCAATGAACCAGGTGCAGTGGAACTTACCTTCTGGGGAAGCCAAAGTAGGTGTATTGCTTGAGCCTAGGAAGTCATTGTCATCATTGTGTGATTATTGTTGTTACAGGGTTTTTTGTGTATGTGTTACAGGAGATTAAACCCAAGGCCTTGTGCATCTGGAAAAGTACACTCTCTTACCACTGAGTTAGTTCTGTAGACCTCTTTTTTTTTCTTTAGTCTGTCTGTATTTCCCAGGTTAGCTGTTAACAAGATTCTCCTGCCTTGGCCTCCTAAGTACCTGAGATTATAGTTGTGTGCCCCCACACCTAAGAAGGCCAGAAGTTTGAAAACAGTCTGGCAAATATAACAAGACCTTGTCTCTAAAAACAAAAGACTTTTACCATTAAATTCCCTTCACCCAATACTTGCAGCATTGTTTTTTCCATCCATATATTTTATAGGAACTGGTAGCAACAGCTGACCAAGTAGTTCTTTTTGATTTTTGCCTAAAGAACTAGCCCAATGACTCAAGCATAAAAGAGACAATGTTAATGGACTTTGGATAAATTAATGTTGAATTGAGGTAAATCAAAACAGTTTCTTAAGTCTTACAGAATTCAGTTTGCAGCCAGGCATGGTAGTGCATGCCTATAATTCCAGCACTCAGGAGGCTGAGGCAGAAGGATCACTGAATTCAAGGCCAGCTTGAACTACATAGCAAGACCTTGTCTCAAAAAACCCAAAACAAACAAAAAATTAATTTGCAGTATCTTCCAGACCAGCTGCTATTAGTCATAGTTTCTTAGAAAAGTCTCAGTAATAATCACATCAGTAGCCCTCTTTGAAATTCTCCAGAAACTTTAATAAGTCATCACTATTACCTGGAAACTTGCTAGAAATGCAAATTCTTGTGCCCTACTCCAATCAAGCATGCTGAATCAGACAACCAGGCAGGGAGGCAGGCCAGCACTCAGTTTGTACCATCAAACACACCCCTCTTCCTTCTATCCTGTATTTCTAAATGAAATGGAATATGTATGTGTATTTATGGTTCACAGGGGTTTTTTTGCTTTTGGAGAATTTGCTAATTCTTGTGACAAAAAAGTCTGTTTCTTCTTACTGATTTTGTGCCTTTCTTGTTTGTGTTAGTATGTAGCTAAATGAATGACATCAATAGGGATTACTAAGCCAAATGGGATAAATATTCAGTCTATGACCATTTTACACTTCTTATCTGTCCTGAGACACAGTGAAATTTGTGGTAGAAGCGAGTGGATTATTGTGTGTGTTACTCTTGTCTGTCAACTATTACTATGTTGCAGTTATGTATACTATACTTTGATTCCCATGAAGCATATCTTTTTTTTTAGAATTTTGCCTCTGGTCAATTCCCATGAAGCATATCTTTTTTTTCTTTCTTTTTTTTTTTTTAGAAATTTGCCTCTGGTCATAAGGATTCTAATTTTACAGTTATCATTTCAAATAAAGATGACTTTAATATCTGGGTTAAAAATGTTCTATTTGTTAGACAGTTTGGGAGAATTGAAGCTAGATATGAATTTGGAAGACTAGGGCTTTAGCTCAGTGTTTGACTGCTTGCCCTGGCTTCAATCCACAGTCTGAGAATGGAGTGTCTTTGGAAGTGATCACTTTATTGAGTGTAGCTTTTTGCTGTTGATTTGGTTTTTTTTGTCTCTGATTATTTTTCCTTTTTATCTTGGCCATTTTTCCAAAAGCTGAGGTCATTTTTACAAGTGAGGAAATACAGCTTGGATCTGGCATCTTTGATCCTGTATGCCTATCAGCTTAGTACAGCACTTGCATATCTGGAGAGCAAAAGATTTGTGCACAGGTAAGACAGTCATGAAGCTGCTAAATTGCTGTCTGAGCAGGGAGAACAGTAGATGAGACTGGGGTGGGGAGATTATTACTGTGCCTCATCGATACTTTTGTACCATTTTATTCTGCTGTGCAGTCACTAGCAGGTCATACATGTTACATCCTTTCAGAATGAAGTACCATGGCATGTTAATACGTAGTTAAAGGGTTTTTCATGAAGCTTTTAGGACATTTATTCCTTTCACAAATATGATCAATAGGCTATATTTGGTGTTAGATCAGTGAACATGTAAATGGTTCCCAAAATACATAAGTGTGTCAGGACTTTCCAGGATGCCACAGTGTCACTAGTGACATCTGTTGATATTCTGCAGAATTTCTGTTCATTTCTTTTTACAGCTTGCAGTTCTGTAATTTGAATGCAAGTGAAAATGTCCTCATTATTTAAAGACCCTGTACAGTATTGTTTCAGGGTTACTGTGGTCTTTTGCGGGGGGTTGAGTCAGAGCCTTGCTGTATAGTCCAGGCTGGCCTTAAACTCATGGCAGTCCTCCTGCCTTAGCCTCCTAAGTGCTGGGATTACAGACATGTGCCACCATGCCTAGTTGTGGATTATTATTTTTTTTAATCCTGCATTACAATAAACTGCATCAGCAAAATCAGTCCTAGAAGTTAATAAGATAACATTTATTTAATAAGCTATCTTAATGGTGAAGTTATAGACCTAGTTGTATATGACTGTCAGTTAATACAGTTGGTAATACGAATTCATAAAAAGTAATAAGCACTTTCATTAATAAACATTATCTGAAAATATATATTGCCATCATTCAAAATAATTATCAACATATTCTTGAGTAAATATCTATCAAAAACATATATGAAATAAAATATATATTTTTTAACTTAATAAATCTGTTCACCATTGTATATAAACTGTCTGATTTTTAAAGTACCTACTGGTATATCTTTAAATAACAAAGATAAGTTTGGGTTTTTTGTTCGTTTTTACTGTGTTAAAATTTATTCTTTATCAGGGACATTGCTGCTCGGAATGTCCTGGTGTCCTCAAATGATTGTGTAAAGTTGGGGGACTTTGGATTATCCCGATACATGGAAGACAGTACTTACTACAAAGGTAAGAAACCAGAAAAATAATAGCGTTCAAAGGGTCAAATAGTTGATGCTTTTTATTTTGATACTGAAAAGCTCTCTTAGGTTCTCAAGCATATAACAGGGAAAACTTATTTTCTAAAATTAATCTTCTAGCTTCCAAAGGAAAATTGCCTATTAAATGGATGGCTCCAGAGTCAATCAATTTTCGACGTTTTACCTCAGCTAGTGACGTATGGATGTTTGGTGAGTATTTTTAAAGTTTTATTTTTAAAAAAAATATATATTATCTATAATCTACAAAATAAGCTTAGTATAATCCCCTTCCTGAGTATGTAGTTTACTTTGCCACCTCTAACCTGACCACTTCCTTGCCCAGGGATACCTCAGATACATGGACTACTGACCATAGAGCAAGTGCTGGGCAATGACTCAGGCATACTTCTGCAGTGCTCTGTTTTGTTGGAATATCAGTCTTCCCCCACTCCTTTCTGCTGTCTTTCATCTCCCACAGTGTGATACCTGTCTGTTTGCTTTTTCTCTCCTGTCTCCTGAGTTTCAGTATATCTTCACCTAACGTCCATATGGCTCTGATGGCCCCTTCATCCTGGCAGGTCTGTACTTCCATGTCATTTCTTGAGTGAATCTGCCTGTCTGAACATATGAGAGCTGGCCCTAGTCTTCCGTAGCTGCTGCTTTTTGGATATTTGCGCTGCCCCAAATGGTTCCTCTTCATCCTGCTGTAGTTTATTGCTATACCTCCCAACCAAAGGGAATCTCTTGCTCATCTGTATTTCGTATTCAAACTGCTGTACCCACACTGTAAAATGACTTACTCTTCTCATCGTGGCTAGCGCTCCTGCCTTCACCTTTCCAGGTGTTACTCCTACGTGGAATGCCTTATTCTTACACTTTCTTCGCCAGTTGAAATCCCATCTAACCTTAAGTGTTCATTCTTCCATGATACCTTATGTATCAGCTATCTTGACCAGCTGCCTTGTTCTGCATTCCCTGAGCTTTATCCCCGTCACAGCATTCATGTGTTATCTTGTAGCAGTCTTGTTTGCAAACCGTTTCTGCCAGGCTAGAACTGCTTCAGTTGAGATTCTCTGTTAAATTTATGTATTTTTTTCTATAAATATAAATAACTTCCTATTTATCAAATGTGTGCTTTTTCTCCTGTCTACTTGATGTTAATGGTTAATAACCTTTTAGAATACACAAATTGGTAATTAAGAAAAGGAAAGAACTTCCAAGTAAGAAAGGAAGCCATGTTACATGATTAGAAAAATTCTGGAGTCCAAGTGACACTCGTTCACAGAGAGGACTTCCTGCATTTGAGAGCTTTGTAACCCACAAAACAAGGTTTCCTATTTCAAAGATTCTCAAATGTCTATTTTTCTTCATTTTACCATTTCTAGAACTGGGCATATATTAAACCAGTAGCATTTTGCTTTTGACATTAATTGGGGGCACTGATGCAGCTGTCCTTGCCTGGATCTGTGTTGACTTTGCTCATATTGTTCCATTCATATCCAAATGAGCTTAAAAGAGCTCTTTTGGTAAGAATAAAATACACGATTTGAAGCACTGAGATATTGTGGTTAGATTGGCTCCATTTTTTGTCATCTGAAATAATAGTGCTTTCTATAATCATTAGAATGTTGGATTTGCTTACATAGTATGATAGTTACAGACATGTAAGGCTATTGTGAGGATTAAGGGTAACATATATATAAATTTCAAAGACAGGTGCCAGAAACCTGTTAAATTCTCAGGAAATTATAACTAGCTTTGTGTTATTGCTGATAATACTGTCAGGATTTCTGGTGAAAAAAAGCAGCACCAAAGCACTTTTTTTTCAGCTAGTCTTTAAAATTATTGGAAATTACCAAATTTAAAGCCAGTTTTAGAATTTGATATACTTTGACATGGCTTGCCTCCTTCATTTCATTCTATAAGATCACCGTTCTTCTCTTCAGAGTATCTTTGGATTTTTGGTTCAGGGTTTCTGTGTAGCCCATCTGGCTTTAAACTCTTGGTCTTCCTGCTTGGGATCATAGGCATGCGCCTCTGTGCCTGATTCTCAATTGTCATTTGTGTAGTGTGTATTTTATGATAAAAGTATACTTAAAATGACAATAACTTACCAGAAGAGAATCAGGAAAAGCTTCATAGAAAAATTGCATCACAGATGTACCTTTAGAAAGGCAAGTTTGTGAAGAAAATGGCATGTAACACAGAGTATATAGCCCAGCACAGGCATGCTGCAGCCTGTTCAAGGACATAGAGCGGCCCAGGACTGCCAAAGCACACTGGCTGTCACGATGCTGGTAGAAGGTGTCTGTCACAGCCCAACATGTGCATCCCTTTCTTACCGTATTACACGTCACCACTGTAAGCATTAGGGATGGTTGTGTGTGTTTGTTCACTTGAAAGGTGACTTCTTTAGGGTTACTTAGAAGATAGTAGGAAGACAGTTGATTTCTCAAGAGCAAATAAACTTTCTGAGGTTGAGTTGTGGCATCTGTGTACGCAATCACTGTAGCCCAGGGAAGTTGACAACTTCACTGTGTGAAGACAGTAATAGCAAACCAGGCAATAATGTTACTGTGCACCTAGGGAAGATAGCTGACTTTTCTAAAATTTAAGACTTTAAGTTTTAATATTTTCTTTGTTAGGCCTCAAGTCATTTCCTATAATTATAATCAGGTTGGACTGAAGGTGGGGTTGGACTGAAGTTGGGGTAGAGAGTAGTTCCAAAAGTCATTCAGCTTTTTTTGAACTGGTTCATCAAGTAGTGAAGTATGATTGTAGCTTGTGGGCCACTTCCTAATGTAAGATTTTCAAAGAAGTAAATCTCTAGGAAATAAAGTATGACTTTTTCTTCAACATTTTATTATTCACACCATGTTAAACTAGTGCTGTTCTTACTTTATATTGGAGTCAATGGAATGATGCTTTGGTTAGATGAATTAACCCAAACCTCGCCACTGATTCTCTGGTGCCAGCTGTGGAGCTGTTCCTGGAACCTGGGGATTACACCCTTCATCCTGAGCTCACTGCTGTTTTCATTCCCACTTCACAGGTGTATGTATGTGGGAGATACTGATGCATGGTGTGAAGCCTTTTCAAGGAGTGAAGAACAATGATGTGATCGGTCGAATTGAAAATGGGGAAAGATTACCAATGCCTCCAAATTGTCCTCCTACCCTCTACAGCCTTATGACGAAATGCTGGGCCTATGATCCCAGCAGACGGCCCAGGTTTACTGAACTTAAAGCTCAGCTCAGGTAGGAGAGGGGTGGGAAGGGCCTGGGGGTGGGGGGCAGATCTTGCTACATCTCCTTTGCAATCTTAGCATTCTAAGGTCATTTTTTTTTTTTTTTTAGTATATCTAAGGCTGAACACTTTCTTCTGCAAAGGCAATTACTTTTAAAATTGATTTACTTTCCTCTATACCTAGCTAGAGTCTTCAGTGAATTATATCTTACAATCTTCATAAACTTCATTATGATCCCTTCGCTCTATCCTAGCTTCCAATTTAGCATGGCTTAACACACTCATAATTATTTTGTCCCTCCTTAAATCTCATCACACCTAATCCCTTCACTCCTTGGTACTTTGTGCTCTAGCAATACCTATGGGAGTCTCCTGATGGAACTTGCTGCCTTCTACATGCCAGATGGCTTTGCCACCCGATGTAGTCTCTAGATACTACCTCCTTAGGGAAATTTCCCTAATCAGCCACATACCCCAAAGAGATAGTCCCTCCTTTGGTACCCTTTGAGTACTTTTACTGTTGTATTTCAAAACCCATTGCCTTTTTGTGACTCTCACTTTGTGCTAGACATTATTAGATCCCAAGTCTCTAGTACTCCCTGCTCCCTGGGGGTCACATAGGGACCACATTTGTACCAAGTCCCTCATAGAAATGTCTGCTCAGTCTACCTGTTGCCTAGCTCAGGGAGGTCTTTGTTTGTCTGAGTCTGTAACTCAAGTCAGCTTCTCATTACCATGTCTCATTCATTTCTGTAGTCCATTGTCAAGCTTAGGATTGGCACCGTGTAGGCATCCAGTGAGTGTTGGTTGAATTTAATTGAATCATCATCTAGATTGATAATACCTTCATATATGTGGTATTTTAACATGATACGTGGGCACAAAGTTTAATTGCACAAACATCATTGTGGTTCAGTCTGTGCCACATTGTCTTTTTTCACATTTGGAGGACTTCCTGATTTTATATGAGTTTTTTGTTTAGTTGCTATATTTCAATCTTTTTTCAGAAGATCTCCAAATATTAGGGTCCAGAAGACTCTAAAAGCTCATTTGGCTTACCCTTCTCAGCTGGTGCCTGAACCCTCTAGGCCTCAGGACACCTTCAGGTACCTTAGAAGAGGGAAGGTTATAGGGAGCATCTGAGAAGTAGCACATATTAGAAGAAGTATAAATGACTCATCTGGTTTTCTAGTATTTTCTGAGATAGATTCAGTGGGTTCATAGTAACCAAACCCAGTCCTTGCTCCAGAGAACTTCAGGTCCAGGGCTAGGGACAGAAGTCATAATGCTTTTAAATGCACAGCAGAAGCAGTGCTCTACAAGACCAGCCACATACTTCATCCCCCATGCTCTTGCCCCCAGGCTAGTCCTACTGGTCTGTAGGACAACTCTGCATTCCTTTGTGCATGGTAGGATGGTACGCCATCAGGTGTTTCTAGACAGCAGCAGCATTCTCGCTCCACAATTTTCTTCAAACTGAAAATTTCCAGTGTCTTGATCAGTTGCTCTCCTACATACTCTGTCACTATTACAACTGATTGTGAATATGCTTTATTTCATGTTGTCTCAGAAATGTTTCTGCTCTTTGATCTTTTCTCAGAACTGGTCAGCTTCTGTCGAAATGCCCTCCTTTCTGGTACCAGCCTCATTACCCTCACTGGCAAACATGGCTCTTCCTTGCCTGCTTGCCATCCCTCCATCCTTACACAGGCCAGGTATTAGCCAGATCTCTGTTCTCAGTTCTCTTCCCAGTGGTCTGGCTTATTCGTAAGCTCTTCCTCTCCTCTCTGTTGTCTTTCGCTTTGGTCCTTCCTGTTTTCACAGATCCCAAATCTACATTTTAAATTGCCAGTTGGACATTGTGTCATGAAAAAAACAAAGCTGTTAACATATATTCTGGCCTAGTTCTTCCTTCGTCTGACTTGTCTGCCATCTGTCTGATCTAACTGACTTAATTGGAAACATCACTGTGAAAGTAACTTCTCTGCTGAAAACAATGCCCCGCAGGTTCCCATCACCACTTACGTTCAGGCAAAGGCCTGCAGATAGCACTTAGGTCTACTTCAGTTATGACCAGGAAACTTCTTCCCATTCCTTTCACACACCATGGCTAAACTTATTCACTGCTCCAGCCTGAATGCCTCCTCCAGCTGCGGAGACCCTCCCCTTCTGTCCTGGCCTCTTGCCTGCACTGGCTCTTCTATAACTTTGCAGCTGACCAGACTCTGAATCTCTAGTGCTCTGTGTTCTTGTACTTAGTCCACATTGCCACAGATGGCTGCTTCCTGCGTTCACTTCCATTCCACAAATGCTGTTGAGCCTGGTGCTGGTCACTGGGGCACAGATGACCGAAGGCACTTTTCCTGCCCTCGAGGAGCTCACAGTCTAGTATGTCTCCACCCTACTAGACTGAGGCTCCTTGAGGACAGGGATCGTCATACTCACCTCGGTGTTGCCGCACTTGCAGCCAGGAGCACTCTTGGAGCTCCTGCCTCTGCTGTAGTTCATGATGTCTTCTTAGGCACAGTGAGCACTGGTACTGAGCATTCATTTATCCTGCTTGTCTGTTTTCATCTGAAATAGATCTTACCTTTGCATTTAACCTTTATAAAGGGCTACCAAATAAGGTGATAAAATTTAACTTCATAATATAATCGCTTGCTTGGGCATTTAATAGACAGTGTCTCAGTTTTTACTAGTGAGTTTTCTAAAAAAAATTTTCTTCCAGGGTTTTAACAAAAATAAATATTGGAAAGCCCTTACTCACACCAAGGTAGTCAAACCTATTACCAAACCCATTCTTTTCTCAACTTTAAAACCAGATATAAGCAGTTTTATATCACTATGGCTTCTACTTATCCCGAACTGGACTGTGTATTCGTGTGACTGCATGAGTCTAAGAAAATGACATTTGGGATGAAGCTGTTAGGCAAAGTCATAGGAAAATTACTTGGTCATATTTTCCTGGGTTCCTTGATGACACAAGGAAGCTGTCGTAACTATATCCTGTTTCCATATTCGTAGGAGTAAATTTATGTAGAATTAGGGTGAAACTAACCTGTCATTATCAAGTGTAAACAAATCCTCAATAGGAATATTTTAACTGATCAACTGAAAATTTCTCATAGACTCTTAACATTTTTGTGCCTTACAACTGATAGATTTAATTGTGTTTTAAATAATTTTTAATGGGAAAGCATTGAGTCCCTATTTAGGTTAAATTAATTCTTTGCTACTGTGCTAAGGAAGCCATAATGAATAGCTTTAATCCTGGCATGGTAGCACACACCTATAAGCCCAGCATGAGGGAGGCTGAGATAGGAGGATCACCAAGAGTTCAAGGCCAGCCTAAGCTACATAACAAGATCCTGTCTCAAAAGAAATAAAAATAGAAAATAAGTAGCTTTTGGGGGGCTTCTGCTAAAACATAGCATTTCCCATCGTTCTTTCATTGACTGAAGTGTGACACTGTAAAAGAATGTGAGAGTTGGGTATGATGTAATCACCTACAATCCCATCACTCTGGGAGGCTGAGGCAGAAGGATCACCAAACTTTAGCAATTTAGGGAGACCCAAAAAATAAAAAGGGCTGAGGCTATAGCTCAATGTAAAAGCCCTGGATTCAGTTCTCTAGTATAGAGTGAGGGGAGCCTCAACGTTTTGTTTGGTTAGTTGGTTTTGTTATTTTTTTTCAGATAGGATCTCACTCTAAAGTACAGGCTGACCTTGAACTCCCCATGTAGCTCAGCCTGGCCTTGAACTCTCAACTCTCCTGCCTCAGCCTTTAAGTGCTGGGATTATAGATAAGCACCACCATGTTGTGCTCAAGAATGTCAGTTTTATCTCAGGTTAGGGAAATGTTTTAAGATTGTGTTACATTTCTTCAAGACTTTTTAGAAAGGATTTAAGGGCAGTAAAAAAAGTGGTCAGTCTTAAGTTTTTGTGCCCTAACTTTTACATATTTCTTAATTTTTTTATTTGAGGTATAATAATATTCATCAACACTGAGTAGAATGCTCTGTGAGCAGCTCAATGAAGTTTCACAAACTGGACACAGCACCTAACCATTATCCAGACCAAGAAAGCAGCAGTCCAGAAATCTACCAAGGATGCCCCTTTCATGTGCTGTTCACTCCCCAAGGGTGGCCACTGTCCTGACCATGGATTAGTTTAGCTTGTTTCTTTAACTCCATGTGCATAGCATTCATTTGTACATACCATTTATTTATGGTTTCATTTATAAGCTTATCCATTTTATTCAGGTAATCATTGCTGTATGGTGTCCTAGTCACTGTTGTATAGTGTCCCGTCTGTGAATACACTGTAGTTTATTTGGCTACTTTCTGGTTGATGAAGATTTGGATGCCTTTCATATTGGGGCTGTCAAGAACATAGCTGCATGAACATAATTGTGGGTGCCCTAGAACACACATGAAGGCATCTCCATAAGGTGTGTACCTGTGAGTCTGAAGCTGTGCACACATTGACCTCCAGCAGACACTAGCAGTTTCCATAATGGATATAGCACTTTATACTATGCCCAGCAGTGAACAAAACTCCAGTTACTGCAAAGGTAGTTGGTTTTTCAGTGTTCTTGCTTGTTTGCAGTGTTAGGGATTGAATCTAGATCACACTGAACTACAACCTCAGGCATTTTTTATTTTATTTTTGAGATAGGGTCTCAAGTTAGCCTCCAGCTAGGGTCCTCCTGACTTAGCCTTGCAAGTAGCTGGGATTATAGGCATGTACCATTTTTGGCTGTTTTTTTTTCTTCTTTTTTTTTTTTTATCTTTTGGAAATTATTTCCAAGCAAGCCAGTTTCACATATGAAGTAAAAAGATACAAGTGGCACATAAAGGAACCTACCTGGTCCTGTATGTTCAGGTTGTAAGCATTGCCTTAGAAGACAGTCATATTTTAGATTGGTTTCTATTACTGAGCTATTTAGAGTTTTCTGCACTGATAGCACATCCCTGTCCTCTACAGTTAGCTTTATTAGTTACAACATTAAGAAGTAACAGTTCTTGAACACATTGTGTTGCCAGGAATCTTGCCACAAACTCTCATCATAATCCTTGGAGACATAGGATGAGGAGATTGAAACTATGTAGTTAGGCCCTTGACCTAAACCACAGAGCTAGAGCCATTGTGCCCCACTGCCTTGATGTTAGGAGCCTATAAACCATTGAGAGTGCTGTCTTAGCATCTGGACTGATGAGCAAGTTGTCAGTGTTAACAGAAGGGAAAAGAAAAATAAATACACTGTCATACAGAATTCCTGCTTCCTGACATTATTCTGAAGAGTATCAGAAGGTGCTGCAGCATGTGGGGGGTTCCAGAGTGACAGTTTCTAGGCGTTGCTTTCAAAGTATTTCCTCTCCTGACTATACAGTATTTGTTCTGTTAACATACCTTGAGTGTGTTGTACTTTATGACTGTGGCCCCAGTAATATCACAGATAGTGGGGAACAGGTATGGAAGATTTGACAAGACCACATCTACAGAGGTGACTTAGGCAGACTGGACCCAGGGTATGTCTGTGGGTTCTGTTCCAAGAAGGGTACTGGGAGTTTTAGAATTTGGGGGGCCAGACGGTGTTGGTGTGTGTGTGTGTGCACATGCGTGTGCATGCACGTGTATAATTTTGCTTTGGAGTTTTTTGTTTTTAACTTTATATTGTCATTTTGCTGCCTAATTATATCTTACAATACCAGGCCTGGGAGAATCTGATCAGGGCCAAAGCTTAGGTCAGTGGCTGCAGATACAGGTTTCTTACATTTTTATTCTTACTGCATCTTAATATTATACCCAAGTGAAGTTACAGAGTATCTCAGGAACAGAAATTTTTTTAGTTGATTTGTGAGCCTGCCTTTCAAGCTAGCAACAAAATCTTGTGTGTAAATTTTTTAAGGAAAAATTTGCTGTGTGATCTTGGCGAGGTTACTTACATCTCTGTAAAAATAAGATCACAATATTGCTCACATGCTTTTTTCTAGGATTAAATGAAACAATTCATCCAAAATACCTTTAGTCACACATAGCTTATGATAGGCATACATGCTTTTTTTTTTTTTTTTTTTTTTTGAGACAGGGTCTCACTGTGTAGTCCAGGTTGGCCTCAAACTCATGGTGATCCTCCTGCCTCTGCCCCCTGTGTGCTAGGATTATAGGTGTGCACCAGCATGTCTGGCGCATATATACTTTTATCCAGTCTAATCATACCTATTAGTAGCAGTGAAGCTTTTTCTAAAGATCCACAGTTATTGGTTACTTTTAGAGCAGTTTAGTTACTTAAATTTAATTGTAACACCAGGTGTGGTGGCTCACGCCTGTAATCCCAGCACTCTGGAGGCTGAGGCTGAGGCTGGAGGAACCTTGCGAGTTTGAGACCAGCCTGGGCTACAAAGTGATCTCGAGGCCATCCTGAACTGCAGAGCAAGACCCTGTCTCAAAAAGACAAAAAATAAATAAATAAATTTAAAAGGTAAATAGCAGCATACCTGTAAGATTATTTGCTTTGGAGTCTGACAGACCTGAATTTAAGTCCTGACCCCACCACCGATTGTCCCTAAGGAATACCTGTAAGCCTTCCTATGTTGTTTTCCAAAATGAGGATACCAACAACAGCTACTTTCCAAGGGGTTGATGATGAATCTTTTGGAGACCAAGTGCCCAAACTGCAACCCCAAGCCCACTTACTTATCAGAAAGTATCAACACTGCAATTAAACCTGAATGTTTGGCTGTTGGTACAGTGCTGGGAATACCTGGCTGATGTGCCAACAAAGGGGACTCTACCACCACTGTTCTAAGATGTCATGTGGTTTAAGTGAAGAAAATGTATAGCCTGCTATAGTACATAGAAGATGCTTTAAAAGTGATACCTGTTCTTACTATCCATATGTCAAAATGCTGATCACCTTTTTTTTTGACACTTTATGGAAGTCTTATGGAGATACTGACCTTAAAGTGTCTATCTGCAAACACCTTTCTTAAACAAGTATTCAGAGCCCTTTTTGATTCTTCATTTGTTGCATAATGTGAACTCCAAATTAGAAGTCATAGGTTTGAGTAATGGTATGAGGTTGCTTGTACTTCTTTTCTTTGTATTTTTTTAAGTAGTTTTGTATTTGCTGCCAGAATTCTTTCAAAGGTACTGGTATGTTCCTTCTCTTTGTTACCCTCTTGGAGAAAACTAAACACTATCTAAAGGAGGAATCTGATTCCCAGTTGTCCCTGTTTACTTCTTAAAAATGCTAGCAGCATTCTTTTCTATCCCTATGTATAAAAATAAATGGTAAATGTACATTAAATAGAAATTTTGTGTAAAATTTAAAGGTTTTCCACTAAAAATCATGTCTTAACTGTTTTTATTTATTCTTTTCTTTGCTGGGTTTTCATACAACTATGTAGTCAGAGCTTTACGTATATATCCCTTTCATAGTTTTCTCCAGTCTGGCTTTGTGTGCAGTAAGCAAGGGATGTTGGGACGTGCTTTCCGTAGACGTTCCTTGGCGGTGCTCCGGGCCTTGCAGACCATTAACAGCAGTGCCCTTGAGCTCCGGCTCCTGGTTCACAGCTTTGCCCTCACCCGTGTGTATGCTCTGCCCCCTGAACCTTGTCCCCAGACCCACAGTGAAATTGTCAGACTTGTCCTGAAGCAACCGTAGTTCCTTCTCATCAGTTCTATTTGTCACTGTTTCCCTTTTACCCCAGGATATTTCTTTATTTTTTCCTAATTCCTGTACACTTAAGTTTTGCCCCCACAGTCAGTAACCCTGGAAACATTAAGAAAAAAATGGAGTATAGATGAATGTTCCTCTTTCCTCTGGAAAGTGAAGCCTGTGTGGCTCTGGTGAATGCCTCCCCTGCTTCAATTTACAGAGAAGGACAGGCGAGATTGGATGGAGAGATGGAGCAACTCAGCATAGTGACTGCACTAACTATACCCAAAGCCCAGGCAGGGGAGAGAAGCAAAGTCCCCTGTGTTCAGTGTTCTTGGCTGTGTTCTTGGTTGAGAGTTTTTGGAAATTTGAAGCTAACAGCTTATCCTCTCCCCCTCTTGCTCCCTCAGATACGCATTTTAGCAATACCTTTTGCATTCTATTTTTAGTGCTCACACTGGCGATTACAATATATGTTTTTAACCTTTTGTTATCTACTTGTAGTTGTTAATTGTACCTTATAATGATGCAGAATTTACGTTTACCATCACCTCGTTCTGTTATGCTATTTGTTCTCATATGTATCCGTGTGTGTGTATGACATTTATGTATGTTGCCCCCACCAAATGAGAAACTTTTTTAGCATTTCTTGTAGTGTACATCTGTTGGTGGTTAATTCCATTAGTTTTATTTCATTCAAAAGTAAGTTGAGCTCAGTTTCACTGTATATAAATTCTAGGTTGTCAGGATTTTTTGTTCTTTTCCTTTTAGCACTTTAACACATTCCTGCCAGCTTGAAACAGTGGTGGTACATGGATGACTGTCACATTGGGCAGCTTGTACTGGAAGTACAAATGAACCTAACCACTTTTATCAGTCTTCTTACTAATAAAAGTAATAAAAAACTACCCAGTGAGATAGTCGTGCATGTATCACTGATGGTTCAAGCATGGCAATGAGACATGAGTTATAGCCCATCATGAAAGTGTTAAAGATGTCCTTCCACTGTCTTGTGCCCAGCTGTTTCTAAGAAGTTACTGGCCATTCAGATGATTGTGTGTAGGGTATAATTTTTGATATACAAATGAAAATGTGACCTGCTCTCTGGGGAAAAAACTTAAAGGAGACTGAATGAAACAAGACTCATCTACCCTTGCAGCTCCCATTTTTTTCTGCCTTTAGTTTCCAGCCGTTTAGAGTACATTAGATGTAATTTTCTCTATGTTAATCGTGTGTGGAGTTTACTGAGCATCTAGAATCTGTACAATATCTTTTTGCAAATTTGGGAAAACTTACTTTTTTTTTTTCTTCCTTAAAAAACAAATACAAGATCATACTATGTTCCCCAGGCTGGCCTTGAACTTTGAAATCTGCTCCTTCCACCCCTGAGTACCTGAGATTGTAGGTATAGAGCACCATCACAGGACTTCAGTTATCTCTTCAGATAATGTTTTCTGTTCATTTCCAGCTCCTTCAGAGATTGCAGTTGTGTCTATATTAAGCCTTTGAGTAGTGTCCTTTAGGCCTAATGCTGCGGCTCTGTTACTGTTTTCCCTGTCTTTCTTCCTCCTCCCCCACCAACCTTTTTTTCTCTTTCAGATTGGGTATTTTTTATTGATTGATCTTCAAATTCCCTAACTCTTTTGTCTTATCTCTCCTACCACTCGTCTCACCCCATGGAGATTCTTATCTCACGTATTTTTCAGTTACAGAATTGATATTTGGCTCTTTATTATTCTACTTCTCTGCTGCCATTTCCTACTTATCATAATGAGTTTCTTTTTTTCAGTACTGGGGATTGAATGAATGTGCAACATTCCCAGTTAGTCAGTTTGGCCAGCCTGCCCGCCATCCTTCCTGCCTTCCTGCCATCCTTCCTTTATTTATTTTAAATTTTGCAACAGTGTCTTACTAAGTCACCCAGGCTAGGCTCAAACGTGCAGTCCTCCTGCCTCAGCCTTACAGAATGTTGGGGTTATAGGTGGATGCCACCACTCTACTCTTAAATTTTGTTTTATGTACTTGACTGTAGTGTCTTTTAAAATCTTGTTTATTGAATCTAACGGCTGAGTCTTATTTCATTCAGCCTTCTTTAAGTTTTTTTCCCCCCACAGAGCAGGTCACATTTTCATTTGTATATCAACTAAGTTTAGGTTATATCCTGGGCATTGTGACTAACAGGCTGCACAAATGCTACGTTCAGATGGTTGGTTGGTTGGTTGGTTGGTTGGTTTGAGCAAGCAATTAACTTCTCTAATCCTACGTTGTAAATTCTCTGAGCTGTTGGCAGCAGTTGAGACCTATATTCAGTTTTTTTAGCATTGGCTGGGTTGGTTCGTGTTGTGATTCCAGGGACATCCATATATTTGGACACAGTTACACTCAAACTAAGACATTCCCTTTCTGACTTTCTTCTTCCTAGAATTTCCCTTCATTTTCCACCAGTTGTGGTTGTTCTAAACTCAGTCCTCTGGCTCTTCAAGTCAGTAAGACTGGGGCCTGCTTTCTAGCTAATGGCCATTAGAAAGGAGGTCCTGTTCAGTGCCGGACTTCCTCCTGGTGTCAGGTCCCTCCAGTATCTGGTTGTTATTGATTGTTCTAAGCTGTTACATAGTTATTTCCTACATTCAATGTTTATAGCCAGTCCACCAGAGTTTTAGTCAAAGAGTAGATATCACATATGCAAAAAATAGAAAAAGGTCACCATTTAAAGTAAAATAGAAATCGCTTTTATAAAATAAGTTTGAAATGGTATCCAAACAGCAGCACTTACTTCCTGCAGGCCAAGATACACCATAAATGAAGAGAGAAATGTGATTCCCGTGTATTGCTAGAGGCTGGTGCCCAGTGCACTACACCTGTTTATAGGGTGAGCAGAGGTGCAGCTGTGGCATGCTGACTGGTACTTAGCCACCAGTTCAGCACACCCCTGTATGCCTTCCCCAGCCCTTCTTAAGCCTGTAGACTTGTTTTCTGCAAAGACACCAGGGGATTGTTAATAAGGTCAATTCCATTCCTTTGCAGTGAGGCAATATTGAGTAACATAAGAGATCTTGTTTCAAAGCTGGTATTCCCATGAACTTGCCGAAACAAGCATGTTTCCTCTTTTCCTTCAGATTTATTGCTGTTCTTTCTCTGGGTATTTTCCAGGTCATCCTGAATCACTGCAAACCCAGACTGATCATGCATCCAAAGAAAATTCTATGATGTCATCCCTTTAAATGATCAAGTTATAGTCTAAGAGAGTTTTCCTCCCCATATGAAATCAGCCAGAGAATGTATTATGTATATTTTTAAATGCTTTATAGTGTCAAAGAGAAGAGTTCATATTGTATTCTTGACACATGCTATAAATACGAAATAAACACCTTTATTTTCTAGTGGCTACAAGGCACATAAAAAGTACAGAACCAACTAATGTTTACTTAAAAGTTTTTTCTCAATTTTTCTCATGTATTTTACTTTTTCATTTTAACAAGTAGAAAAGGAAGATCTTACTTGGGAATGAGGGGATAGATTGACAAGCAGGAACCCTGTGGCTGCACAGCTCAACAGATGCAACCTCCCTCTGCTGCCCTTTTCTCTGGGACACCTCCAGTGATTTGAACATCAACCATTCAACATCCAGCAGTGTTTTCTGTTCCTGAAGCTTGAGGCTTTTATCTTTTAGCTTAGTACTGAAGGCAAGGAATAGCTCGCTGTCCATCAAAAGGCCTTATAAGTGAAACATAGTAAAACTTCTCCATGCTAGTCCTTGGGGTTATGACAGCAAGTTTCACAGTGAATGTTGCAGGTCAAAAGAAGAAAACAGCAATTCTCACAAGTTTGTATGTCTGTTGTGATTTGGCTACTTTGATGGCTTTTTATTTTAAAGTGGAAGAAATAAAGAAATAAAACAGTGAATGAAATTCTCCATTCTCTTCTTCAGGATTCCCTTCCTGGAGTGAATAAGCTGACAGAATTATCAAGTGTGCTCTTGTTTGTTAAATGACATGCCTCAGCTTTTACTGTTACATCTATTTTCAAGTTTGAGGTTTGGAAACCACCGTTCTAGGAAAAACCGTGAAGGCTCACTGCCAGTTCACATGAGACATCTAAACATTTTCAAATGGAATGTACTGCTACTAAAAATACTGGGAGTTTGGGAAAGTATGCTTCAGTGTGACCTCTGACACTATGCATTCTAGTTTGTTGCCCTAGTTCTTAAGCAGCTATAGGAAGAACAACTCAGCCATGTCTCCTTATGTCCTCTTACTCCATCTATGGACTAGCGTTCCATTATTAAAACAGATATTTTATGAGTTATTTATATTTTTGGCTACTCCGAGCAACAAATTTTGGTTTCTCAGAAACATTTGACATTCTATTTTTGGTATGAGAGCGAAGTATTGAGATTGCAGAAACTCACTTCCTAGTTGTCCTCACATTCTTTGAGGCACAAGACTGGCATGCTGAATTAAAGAAATATGGAGGTATCTCCAGTATACAGATGCTATTTAGCTGACAAGAGGAATTGATCTGTGTCTGATAATTATATGAAACTCACAATCCAAAGCCCACAGCACAGCAGTGTGTGATTAAGGGCTAAAAGGAACATTCAGACAGTAAATTCAGAAACTGAAGAAAAGGGGGAGGTCACCATAGGCAGAAGAGTTGAGGTAGGTGGGGCCTGAAAGGGTCTGTGGCAAAGGACTTCAGAGGACCTTTGTGTGGGCTTTGGGGGAACAGTAGCCTTATGATCAAGGTGATTCATTTCACAAAACAAATCATGGGAAATAAAATGGCCTAATGGGACCTATTTATCGCAGAGTTTCCATTGCCTGAAGGTGATGCCCCACTTAGCCTGTAATAGCTTGCTTATGCAGTATTTTAATTATCTGGAGAATGAGAAGAAATGACTTTTTAAATGTATATTTTTTTCCTTGATTTTTATAGATTTTTCCATTTAAGTCATAAAACACCAGGATTCAGGGGTCCATTGTTTGCTTTGGAGCAGAGCACTGGAGACCTCTTGATTGAGATATATACCTCTCTGAGGCCAGTAGGACTTCGTTGTGATCTCAAAGTGACTCCAGTACCAGTGGCCATCTCAAAGAACATGGTCTGAGTCCCCAGTCGTGAGTGCAGATAGTGTGTGGATGTCCTCTTACTGGTCACTGGACCCTCTATACCCCTAGGGCTTCATTCACCCTTTCTTCTGCCATTTACTAATTAATGTATGTGCCTAGTCATGTGAAAATGACCCACTGAAGTACAAAAGTCAGGCAAACAGAGTTCATAGTGCATTTTCACAGAAATTACACTGTGGTAAGCACTAGTTCTTTGGGAATGAAGAAGAGAGTAATATAACTCAGCCTGAAGAGAGTTCGCAGCTTCAAAGGAGGACTTCACAGAGGAAATACTATTGGACATTGCAAGCGTAGGTAGGAGTTGGCTGGGTAAGGGGGAAAAAGGGTTTTCAGGCAAAGGAGTTTTACACAAGAGGCAGTAGAGAGTATGGTGGATCCAGGACCTTTGTGGGCACAGAACAACACATCAGATGAGGAAAGCTCTCGTCTCATTTTTTGAAGCCATGACACTTACCACATCAGCTCTAAAAAACAGCTGTTTCTGCCCTCTCGTAACAGCCTTAGAGGTCTGGTCCACCTGTGTCTATGATTGAGGAGCTTAACATGGCCCTTGCAGGTTTTCTCTGGACAATGAGCAGGCCCGGTGAAGCTATTCCTAGTAATGGTTGTGTTTGTATTTGTTAAGCTCAGAGGCATTATATGTCAGTGACTGTTTTAAGAGGTAAATGTAAGTTGTTTCACAAACCTGTCAGTAGGAAATGACATAGATTTGTAAAAAAAGGTGTGCCTTCTCCTTTGTACCTCAAATTCTAGCTAGATTTTAATCCATTTGAACACATTCATGAAAATGGTAGCCATCAGCTACTCAGGACATTACCTGATAGGGGATTTTTTTCTTCCCATTTTTAAGAGTTTCTTGGTTTTCAGAGCTCATTATACATTGTCTAAATTTCATTTTAATTTTTATAACAATCTTTCAAGGTCAATAGTTAGGATGCAATCAACCATTCTCTATAGGTAATTAGGGAAGCATTTAGCCTTTGAGATAGTTGATTAGGGAGATGCCTGGTTTTGCAGGTGAAACATGGAAGGATTGACTTCTCTGTGGTCTTAGCCTGTCTGTAGCAGAACTTGGACCTGACCTCATTCTGACTCAGACCCCAACCTTCTTCACTATGTCTTGCTGTTTTCCCCTCACTTTATCGCTGGTGAACTCTGGCTCTTCTCTGCTGTATATTCTACCCACATTCCATAGTACATCTTCATTCAGCAAATATGTAACTGTCAACTATGTGTCCGGCACTGTTTCTGTTTGGTCTTTTTTAGACAGGGTTTCACTATGCAGTTCAGGCTGCTTTGAGCTCACTTTGTAGCCCAGGCTGGCCTTGAACTCACAGTGATCCTCCTACCTCAGCCTCCCGAGTGCTGGGATTATAGGTCACTGTTTTCATTCTAACAAAGGGTTCTAATGAGTCCTAAATTTAAATATGAAGATACAGTATTTATTCCCATGCAAAAAATGAACAGAGTATTGCTGTGCTTCAGTCACCTGCTGCTTGTGCCCTCTGATTGTTTTCTTGTTATAACCAACTGGAAATCTTTCTCCTTAGCATCCCCCAGTGCCTGGGACAGTGCTGGGGCAGGTCCCCAGAGCCCTCTTCTCTCTCCTTAGTGGTAGTATTTGTACTGTGTTTCAGGTTTTTTACTCTGTGTGTGTGTGTGTGTGTGTGTGTGTGTGTGTGTGTGCACGTGTGTGTGTGTATGCAGTTCAAGCTGGCCTTGATCTCAGTTTGTAGCCCAGGCTGGTCTTGAACTCAAACGATCCTCCTGCCTCAGCCTCCTAAGTGCTGGTATTATAGGTGTGCACCACTACACCCTGCTAGGTTTTTTACTTCTTTTGCCCTTAATCTGAGCACCTCACAGACTGCGTACTGTGTTGAACAGAGGCTTAGCAAGTGCTTACTGAGTGAGCATCCCATTTCAGATTCCCCATTAGAAATTGTCAGCACAGTAAGTGCTCCTTTAATCCTCACCCATCTGGGAGTGAGTTTTTTTCTGATTGGAGAGTGGGGCAGAGCTAGCCCCTTCCTGCACAGGCTTACCTCACCAGGCTCACTGTGCCTTATACACAGGCCAGGCACCCAGCAGCCCTGGTGCTGAGCATATGTCTTGTAAGACTGTAGCTAGAAATTCTTACATATTGTCTTAAACATTGCCATATTCTTGAGATTTGTTTCTTAGCTACAATCATTTAACTGGAGCAAAAGGGCAATCAGTCTTACTTTGAGGAAGGGTTGGGCTCTTCAGACCAAGAGCTTTTCTTTAAAGTGATAGCAGCTATTACTTCGAGAACATTCCTTTCCTTTGGGGGAAAAATGCCCTTGACATCTGCAGCAAACCATCTGATGGTTTGCTGACTCAGAGCAGTTATGAAATGAGTTTGTCTTTTCCTGCTTTGGAAGGTGACGGTGTGAGAGCTCTCAGGCTCTAGCCTCCGGCCCAGCAGGAATGTCTTTTTAAACAGTCGAACAAATTCCCAGATTAGAGAGAGTCTATGCAGCTGATGTCACTCTTTCCTGAGTAATTCTGAGTGGTTATTTACTGCATTCTGTCTGCCAAGGGGCCAGGAACTTGAATGAGCTTCATTATTAGAACTCTAAGTTGCAGACATGTAGGCAAGAGCTGATTGCCACAGTTACGATGAAGGTTTCAAAGACCTGTTGCCCACTGAGCCTTAGGGAATCTGTGTGGAATGGGACCTAGCTCCGAGTTTTCTCTGGCTGCGCTCGAGGGAGTTTATATGATGGCATGCAGCCAGGAGTAAGAAGCTTCCCCGCAGTCGCTCTGGAGGCAGTGGTGGCGGCCACAGCAATGTGTGGGACTTTCCATAGCTTCTGAGCCAGCTCGGCAGTGGTAAGTGTGGTGTTTCCCACTTGGAGCAAACAGTATTTTCAGAACCACTTTTGATATTGTTGCATTCTTCTTTGTTTTCTTGATGGGTAAAATACTTAAGATGAAAGTTATGTGGGAAGATCGAGCTGAGCAAGTTAGGGAAATTATATGCCAAATTGCTAATTGGTCACAGAGTATGCTGGGAGTTCACAGTTGTGAGAGCCTGTGCTAGTGCAGTCTGCCTCAGACATGTAGATGCTTACAAAGGGCTGTTGGAGATTTCTCAGGGTCATTCTGTTCTGCTTAAAATAAACTCGCATACAAACATTTCGTCTCGGCCCATCCTTCATTTTCAGCAGCCTCTCTTTTTCTTCCCAGCTGTATTTTTCTTACCTATAGCATTGCTTTAAAAGGACTTGCCTACTGGGACGAAGGCTGTTCTAGAGTCATGACTAGAGTCACGTAAAGGGTTAGAAACATGATCCTTCTTTGCCTCTGTGCAGATCTCTGCCTTTGGGGCATCTTCTAGCAGCCAGCTGGTGTTGCTTGGATGCCTTGAGTGGGCTGTGATGTGTGCTGCTCTGGCTGTCAGCTCCCATTAACACAATGTGTTGTCTCTCTAGCACAATCTTGGAGGAAGAGAAGGCCCAGCAAGAGGAACGGATGAGGATGGAGTCTAGAAGACAGGCCTCTGTGTCTTGGGACTCTGGAGGATCTGATGAAGCACCGCCCAAGGTAGCCAAGATCCCCACCCCAGCCGTGGGGTTTCTCTGATACAGGCAGCTATTTCCTGTGACCTAGTTATAACTCTGACCCATTCTTGTTTGCCTCTCCTCTCCAGATTGTTATCCTGTGCACTGATTTTCCTAATTTGCATTTTAAATAGAGGTTGTTGAAAACAGGAGCATTGAAGCAGATGTGATCTTCTTCCTGTTTCTCTTTACCTGTACTCCTCTATATCATTGAACACCGGACTGTGGGGAGGTTTTCTTTTTTTGCTATCAGAAATCGCCCTAAAGATCAATTAGGATTGAAACATGAAACCAGGCCATTGATGCTTTGCTTTTTGCTTCAAAAATAAGTCTCATTTCACCTGACACGAGAGTATTCTTTTTGTTGTTCAGTTTTGCTAAGTACTTTGTGCACATTTTATCTTGGCAGAACTGGTAGCTTTTGTGTGAGAAGCATGTTATGTAACAGTTGTTTCTTTGATGAGACCTGCCAGGGTCACCTTCACACCTTGCTGTCACTGGCCTCCAAGGCGTCCTCATGCCCCCTCCCACCTGAGGAAGGTGGCCACACCCTTTACAGGGGCTGTGCTGAGCTGAACTGCTGCAAGGTTTTGGACAGTTGGCCCTTAGCAAAATACTTTCCTTAGATTAAGAAAGCTTTATATGCTTTTTGCTTTTGATAGGATGGTATTTGTATATACTTGCTTGTCATGAATGATCCAATTTAGTCCTTTTTTCAGAAAGTAAAAGGATAATAAGCTTTTTTTCACAGTTAATAGCTATTTGATATTTAGTTAGCTAAAAATACAACTTTTTGAAAAAGTTTAGCAGTCTGTTAACACAAAGAACTGTTTGAATATTGGAACAGTTTTTTACTGTGAAGCCTGAAAACTTACTTTCTTGGTCTGTGTTGAACTATGTAGAAGTAAACTGATCGCACACTAGAAGTGAATGTAAGTGATAAGCGCAGTGCTGCATATGAGTAGAGCTAAAGGTGCAGCAGTCCAGCCATTTGCAGAGAAGAAAAAATCGTATCACCTGTGGGGAGGTGTTGCTTTGAGCAAGGCAGTGGAAAAACCAGAACATTTATATATTTAATGAAAACAGAAGATCCATAGTTATCCACAGAAAAATGTGAACCCCCTGCATCTAAGGCCCTTTATGTCCTTTGTTTGTTTCTGAGACAAGATCTTACTATGTAGTACAGGCTGGCCTTGAGCACACCATGCAGTCCAGGCTGGCCATGAACTCACAGCCTTCCTCCTGCCTCAGCTTTCTAAGTGCTGGCATTACAGGCATATGCTATCATGCCTGGCCCGCCCTCCATGTATTGTTTACTGATTTTCCTGTGTTTTAATGTCATAAGAGCTGCAGAATAGTCCTGTGCTGGGAGGCAAGAGAGTATCATCCATGATGTCTTGGGCTTGAAGTCAAGCCAGTCTGTCCATCTCAGACTCTGATATTTACAGTCTGATGGATGGATGAATAAATAAGTTACCCTCCTATTTCAAACCTCATTTTCTTCCTTTTTATAAGGTAATTTATTTTGTGTAGAAGTTCACTTAGTACACAGAAGTACAATAAATACGGTGTTAAATGTTTGGTGATAAGCACCAGATAATGCAACACTCTTCTGGACCTGAGGAGCCCTTTTCAGCTAGTATCTCTCTCATACTCCCGTACCTTGTGCCCCTCTGCCTCCCAACCCCCACTCGTTTTTCCCTCAGTGTTAGGGATAGAACCTAGGACCTTACACGTACTAGGCAAGTACTCTACCCTTGGGCTGTACCCCCAGTCCCTAAATAGTTTTCCATATACCAATATATTGGGCTTTTAATGATTTTATTTTTACTAATTTTTAAAATTAGTTCATGGAGTAGAGTGGTTCAGGCACTTTTTTCAGTACTACTGGGGATAGAATCTGTGGGATACTTTCTATTTTTCAGACAAGGTCTTGCTACATTGCCCAGATGTGACTTCTACCTTGGAATTCTCTTTCTTCAGCCTCCCTAAGTGCTTGTATTATGAGTGTACACCTTCATGCTCAGCTTGGTGATTTGGCTTTAGTTCTGATTAAGTTTTTTCTTATATTTTTAATTTTCAGGTATTGACAACTAATTAATCTTTTTTAGAAACTTTTATAATTAGTACGTGTTTATTGTATATAATGCTGCACTCCCTATGTGGAGTTGGTACATGTGCTACATAACACATCTTAACTCCTCTTATCATCCCTTTTCCCTTTGCCCCATCTCTTGACCCCATTCCCATTTGAGAAAGCATTTGCTCTTTATTTATAATTTGGGGTTTCTCAGGAGAAACCATGTGATACTCTTCCTTTATGGCAGAGCAGTACTCCTTATGTGTAAATCACACTTTTTAAAATCTATTCATCTGCTTAAATTTTTAAATATTCTCATCTATCTTTCTCTTTTGGTCCCCCTGTCTTTCTTGCTTTCTCATTCGGTATTTTCAAAATGCCTATTTTGAGGCTCTTTTCTGTAATCAGAGGTTGATCTGCCTTACACCAGGGCTCGTTTGTCTGAAACAGGGCAAGCAAAGGATGCCACTGCTTGATCCTGATGCCTAACACTGTTGGGACACAGCCACACACACACATGGTGTGCATGTTGTTTATAGTTGGTTCCACCTCATAGGCAGAGCTGAACAGAGACAGTGTGGTGCACAAAGGTTAACACACTTAATGTTTGCCCCTTGTAGAAAAGGTTAGACAATCTTTGGATCAAAAGTTCTAATTGGTAAAGTCACGTAAATTAGTATAGATATTCAGATGCTTGAGATTATAAGCAAGTATACCTCCTGTTTCCTTCCAATACAAAGAACTTAGTGCTGGGTTCAGTTTTTACCTTTTCAGTGTTCATTGTAGGATCAGATTCTGCATTTGTAGTTTGAAGTTGGCTGTATCTGAAGTGGATCTGTTTTTCAACATGGTAGACTAGTGTTTCCTCTGGCAGTTTGCCCCGTAAGGTAAGAATTCCATAGATCTTTGCAGGTAGTCATAATTCTGCCTGTGATACCCTAGGATAAATAAATTCCGCTTTGATTCCTTAAATTCAAGTAGGATTTTAGGCTTATGTAGATAAATTCTGTGTACCACTAAAACAGTTATTGGACTGCGGGGTGTAGCTCAGTGGTAGAGCACTTGCATAGGCCCTGGGCGCTACAAAAGGAGTGGGGGAGCAAAAGCAGAAAAGGTACCGTTTACTATAGCTTCATTAGGTTTTGGGTTTTGAGACAAGGTCTCGCTGTATAGCTCTGAACTTGAACTGATTCTGTAACCCAGTCTGGCCTTAAATTTGCAATCCTCCTGTGCCTCTGCTTCCTGTGCTGGGATTACAGGCATGTGTCACCATGACTCCTAGGTCCTTCATTACTTTTTTTTTTTTTTTGGTACTAGGAATCGAACTCGGGACCTTGCACTTGCCAGGCAGGCACTTATGCCACTGAGCTATATCCCCAGCCCCCTTCATTAGTTTTAAATGAAAATACTTTCCTCTCTCCTATTCAAGATTCAAAATTTAAATTTTGTTAATAGCGAAACATTTTAACTGGAAAGCTAATTACTAAAAATGTTCATAACAGGCTTTGGATATAGCTCAGTGGTAGAACAGGTGCCTTGTATGTATAGTATCTTAGGTTCTCTCCCCAGCACTGAGGGAAAAAAAATTATCTACACTTAATACCAGGGGTTTTTTTAATAATAATAATGTTTAGGAAAAATTTAGCTGTGATGAGCCCAGCTTGGGAGGGTCCTGCTTAATGTTCAGTTTCATCTGTCCGTGTTGCTGTCCTTTAATTCTTGTCGGATATGTGGAGCACCTCAGCATAAAATTGTTTTTAGTACAGCCACTCAGGGTGGACCTTTGATTCTCCAGGATTATAAAGACCATGTCACAGGTCCAGGAGATTTGAACTCTTTTCCTAATCTTGTTAAAATGTTACACCTTTTCCACTTTGATGACATTGGAGCTGATAGAACCATTGCCATTTGCACAAATCAGGAAGTGTCACCTAGCTGCACTAGTTGCCACTGTTCTTTAGCACCATGCTCACACCACAAGAAAGGATGCCAGTTTACAAAAGATGAAGCAGGGTGAGGACATGGGATGTACATACCCAGACCTGATGTTCATCTCGAGGAAAGTGCTGTGCAACTGCCCTGAGAAGTAACCTTGACAAAGTTTACCAATTCTTAGACTGTTCTGGTGAGCTCAAGATGACATTAACAAACATGGTTTCTTAAAAGTACATGCTGTATACTATTGGAATTTGTCAACATTTGGAAGGTCTGGTTACTCAATAAACCACTACTTTTCCAAGTATGTAACCAGATTTTAACCAAATCACACATGAGTAAAAGGGCCAAAGCAAGACAGAGTGATGGGTTTTAATGTAACAGATAAGTGATACAGTTCAGATTCCACATTGCTATAGACTTAAAGAAACTACCACTCATTGGGTTTTGGTGCAGTATCAAAAAATAGTATCCATACTGTGTCAAAAACTATTTAAAAATACTCCTCCCAGTCTGGGACTGTGGTTCAGTGATAGAGCTCTTGCCTAGTATGTATGAGACCCTGAGTTCAATCACCAAAACTGGGGAGATGAAAAAAAAACTCTCCTCTTTTCTGAGTTGAATAGCTGGGTGTGGCTGAACTTTCCTAACAGTTGTTGCTGTTCTAGAAGGTCAGTGTCTGGTGGACTGTTGTGTTACTATAAAGCAGAGCTGGTTCCAGGTTCAGAAAAAACACAATTTTTGTTATTTTTGTTATTTTCACCATTTCCTCTACATAGGGATGTGGGGAGTCCTGGAGCACCATCTGCTAGAAGCTGCCTGCCTAGCCTCCACCCTATGGCATTGCAACCATCAGGAGCCCCTCACAAGGACCTTGCACAACCCTGAGCGATCAGTGCCACCTAGCTGAGCACCTCTCTTTTAGGTTATCAGTTTATTCCCTCTTATTCCTTGCTTGCAAAGATTCAGCAAAACTCCCTTGGTTCCTTGTTTTGCTATGTGAAAACTCAAGTTTCTCTTGGAGAATGAGGTGCAGTGACGCTGCTCACGCAGCAGTCAGTAACAGCGATACTTCAGGAGTGTCCTCGTAACAGCCCTAGGAGATGGCTCTTTTTACTTTCCTCATTGTATGGTTGACAGTCAGGAGGGATGGGTAGTCTGGCAAGGCCCGCCTCTGACCACACATCCAGCTCTTCTGTGGTAAGAACAGAAGCGAAGCTGTGCTAGCAGTGTGTTTGTAGTCTCCCCAGCCTGGGCTGTGGGATGTCATCTACTATGAAACATTTTTTACTTTTTACCTGGTTTTTGGTGGTGGTGGTGTTTTGTTTGTTGTTGCTTTGTTTTCTTAGTACTACTAGGGATTGAACCCAGGACTTCTGCAGTTAAAATGTTACACCTTTTCCACTTTGATGACATTAACCCCTTTTTGTACATACTCTCTTTTGAGAAAGGCTCTAGCTAAGTCACTAATTGCCTGGGCTAGACTTGAACTTGGGATCCTCCTGCCTCAACCCCCCAAGAGTGCTGGGATTACAGGCATGTGCCCCTGTGTCCAGCTTTACCTATTTGTTTTGAACTGGAACCTTTATTATCATTTTCCACCTGTTTAAATATTTGAGTCATTATGAGATATTTATAAAGCTTTTATTGCTCTAATTTTTTATGCCCTTTATGAGAAGTCAAAAGTATACTTGTCATAAAGGAGCATGATGCTATCATAGATTCTGGAATTCTGTCATTACCATATCTGTGTGACCGTATTTAAATTGCCTAACTTCTATAAGCCTATACAAAATGGAGGTGATATACAGCTTCTTAGCATTGTTGTCAAATTGTATATAAAGTACCTTGTTTGGTGTGCACAGGACATACTAAGTGGCAACTGTTTGTATTTTTGCCTCAGTTGCTTACATACCACTTACGAAATGTAAGCCAGAGGATATAACCTCTGTCACATTGCCTGTTTCTGGGCTCTGCATCCTTCCATACTTGGACTCCAGGAATAAGGGAATAGAAAGCCTGTGCCATAATGCCTGTGGATTGATGTATCCTCTAAAATAGCCATTGCCAGTGAAGTGTCAGTGTAGACAGAATACTCTTTTTAAACCTTTTAAATTAGCACAACCGCTTTTTCAAATTAAGCCTTTAAAAATATCTGAAGGAATAGGGTACACACTTCAGAAATATTCCACTGGCACATAGTAGAAAAAAGCCAAGAATGCCCCTTAATACTCATTTCCTGTTGTGGAGACCTTTGGGGAATTCATGACCCTATTTAGTTAAGCTTGGAGTGGGATGAATCTGCGATAATGTGTAAAATGTGACAAGGCTGAGGGATGAGTAAACATTTCCTCCCTCCCAGTAGCTGGGAGGAGCAAGTACAGAGTTTCTGCTGTTCAGGTCAGGACTTGCAAAGGGCTGTGGAGGAGAACAGAGGGCTTCTGCTCATGTTAGGCTGACAAGAGCAAGAAACCTTTGGGAAAGACTCCAAGGACAGGAAGTGTCTGGCGGGTGGAAAGAGACCTTTCACTCTGGGTTTTGTAGTTGCCATGGGGGTTTTGGGTTTTTTGGTTTTTGTTGTTTTTGTAGACCTGGGGAACCTAGGGCCTTGTGCATCTAGGCAGCCAGTCTACCACTGAGTAATACCCTATCCCTTTTTTTTATTATTTTGAGACAAAGTGTTATGAAGCTGCCCAGGCTGGTGTTGAACTTGGGATGCTCCTGCCTCAGCCTCCCACAAGATTGTAGGCATGTTCCCTGTGTCCAGCTGTTCTGATTTTGATTCAACTGGAGAATAACGGGATGCTGCTTGTTTAAATCTATCATGTTATAAGACTTTATTGGTTCACCTTTTATTTTCTGTTTCAAACTGTATCATTCTTTGCTCTCCACTTTGAATTCATTTATCACAAAAATAAAATGAAAATTTAAAACTAAAGTGGCTTCACAGCTCCTTTGGTTCACCCCCATTTGTCAGATGAAAAACAGCAGTCAGCTGAACCTCGCATCAGTGTAAAATGTGACAGCAGAGCAGACAAGCACCTAACCCACTCCCTGGGCATAGAGCATTCCGGTCTTAGCCTGGAAAATTCCTCTTCCGTTGTTGATGATTTAATAGCTTTGTGGAGATATAATGTGTATACCATATGATTTGCCCACTTAGGGTAGGATTCAGTGTTTTTTAGCATTCAGAATTATGTAGCTATCAGCACAATGAATCAGTACAACATTCTTACCACCTCATCATAAACTCCAAACTCATTAGCAATTCTCCCTCATTTCCTCTCCTCCTATGCCTGATAACCAATTATCTGCTTGCTAACTTTCAATTTTTCCTGTTCTGGACATTCCATAAGTGGAATCACATGATAGGTATTTTGTGACTGGCTTCTTTCACTTAGCATGCTTTTGTTTTGTTTACTTAGCATGTTTTTAAAACTTCAGCCATGTTTTATTATGTGTCAGTACTTTGTTCTTTTTAATTACTAAGTAATACTTCCTTTATGGGTATATTGTATTTTTTTATCCCTTCATCAGTTGGTAGAGATTGTTCCCACTCTCTACTAAAACATTTATGTAAGCCGCAATAAACCTTTTCTTCTTAAAAAAAAATAGAACATTAATGTATGTCTTTGTGTGGATATGTTTTCATCTCTTGGTATATATACCTGAAAGTGTAATTTCAGGATCATACGATAATTCTATATTTAATTTTCTTAAAATGTCTTCCACAGCAGCTGTTGCATTTTACATTCGCAGCAACATTGTACAGAGTTCTGGTTTCTCCACATCATTGCCTTGCTTTTTATGTTCTGTCTTTATTGTTGTGACCATCCTAGTGGTTGTCCAGTACAACTTTCTGTGGTTTTGATATGTATTTCTCTGATGCCCAAAGATACTAAATATCCTGGCCATCCCTCAGGTTCTTTTGAGTCTACTCCTTTCTCTGCTTTTTAATTGGATTGTTTGTCTACTTGTCACTATAAGAATTCTTTATGTGTCCTGGCTATGAATCTCTTACCAGATAATTTGTAAGCATTTTATGACATTGTTGAAGTTGTCTTTTCACTCTCTTGATGGCATTATTTGCAACACCAAAGTTGCAAGATTTTAGTTGAGGAGGGTGTTGAAACAGAATCTCACTGTGTAGCTTAGGCTGTCCTTGAATTTGCTATGCAACCCAGGGTGCCCTTAAACTCACAGTCCTCCTGCCTCAGCCTCCTGAGCACTGGTATTATAGGCATATGCCACCACACCTGGCTGAAAGTTGTGGTTTTGATGATGTCCATTTTTTAAAAAATCAATTGTGTTTTTGTGTCACAGCTAAGAATCCATTGAGTAACCCAAGGTTACAGTGATTCGCTTTTTTTTTTTTTTTTTCCAGTACCTAGAATCAAATTTAGGGCCTGATGCTTGCCAGGCAGGTGTTGTGCTGCTGAGTTATAATCCTGGTCCAAAGAGTCACTCTTAATGCTTCTAAGAATCTTACAGTTTTAGCTCTTACATTTAGATCTGTGATCCATGTAGATTTAATTTTTGTGTGTGTTCTGAGAGAAGGACCCAACTTCCTTACATGTGGATACCCAGTTGTTCAGTGTTTGTTGAAAAGACTGTTCGTTCCTCCACTGAAATGTCTTAAACTCTTGCCAGCAAGTTCTTGTTAAAGAAATATCTCTTTCTCTTATTTTCATAAGACATAGATTTACCAGAATCAAAAGATTCATTCATACAATGCTCTGTTCACAGCCCAGCAGACCTGGTTATCCTAGTCCGAGGTCCAGCGAAGGATTTTATCCCAGTCCGCAGCACGTGGTTCAGACCAATCATTACCAGGTATATAAGTCATTACAGGCATAAAATGTGTTACTTGATTTTCAGTACTTTTGGTGGGGGGTTATGATGTAGATATAATTTTGTTGCTTGTATACTTATTTTCATGAGCAGAAAGCTAGGGAAATAGTCACCGTGGCTGTTGCCTAAGTGAGACAGCTGGGTGTTTAGTGTTGAGTAGCTGGAATGGTACCTCTTAGAGTCTGTAGACCCATGCTCCATTCTCCAACTGTGGATCAACTGAGCACCTACTATACAGAGGTAATACTGACCTGCAGTTTTTCTAGAGGGCAAAAATAAAATTTAAAAATTTTTGCTATTTTGAGTCAGGGCCTTGCTATGTAATTCAGGCTGGCTTTGAACTCACTATGTAGCACAAAGTAGCCTCAAACTACTGAGAAAATGTGAAATTATTGTAACAGAAACAGTTGAGATCCCCTATAGACAAGTGTGGAAAGAATGTTGAGTGTACAGGCATCCTACAATTAGAACAATTATCCCTGAAGAAAAGGACGTGAAACAGAGTAAAAAATGCTAGTGTTTGTTTTAAGAGAGATTTTTATCTTCTGTGAAGATATAATTTATTTAGGTGAAATGTGCATGTCTTTGGACAGATGCAAGCACCATTGTGTACCTCACCTCCATCACAATAGTAAGCCTAAGGACTCCCTGGTGCCCTTCCTAGGGCCCTTTGCCCCTTGTCCCAGAAAAAACCACTCTTCTAGTTCCTGTTATTACAGAATGATTTTGGCTGTTCTAAGGTTTTATATAAATGGAACTATATAGCATCTACTTCTAGAATTTAGCTATATTTTAGCTCATTATAAGGTCTATGACAGTCAAAATACCACTGAGGGCTCAGTGCTTTCTTTCCTAACCCTTCACAGTGTTAGTAAGAGCAAGATTTAAATTAAAGCCTTCAGAGTATATATGGAAAAAGACTCTCAAGTAGTGGTACTAGGTACAAAGGGAGAATGTAGAAACTATTTCTTAATAGTAAAGACCTGTAAAAGTCTATGATAGTTTAGAACAGTGAAACTAATAAATTTCATGTTATATACCTATTCCCTCCAGATTCCCATGTACTCATTCTAAAGTGGAATGGAGAGTATCAATTTTGCTAAAAAGCAGTACCCAGTGGCTCTGGGAGACACTGTTCTGAGATAGCCACCTGCCTATAGGAAGGGGAGTGAACCCCTTAGGTTCCCAGAGCATCTGTTTATTCCTCTACTCTCTAGGCTCTTGAAGCATGAAGATGAAACAGCTATTCCCCTCATTTCTTAGGGGAGGAGCTTACAATACAATTGTCTACTAGTTGTAAATGTAGGAGCCAGAACCCTCACCAGGAGGAGAGTAGTCAGAGCACCAGGGTGGGTATGGATAGCCTAAGGAAAGAGAACCACATCTCATTGCTGGGAGTTTCTGCACTCTAGCAGATGGCAGAGTGAGCTAGCAATTGTCACAGGGTTTGTGCCAGGCTGGACCAGAACTCTAAGCCTGCTGGTGTTGAGTGAGGATTGAATAGCAGCACTGCCTGGTTCCTGAGATGAGTGTCAGGCAGTAAGTGCTCTGTGTCCTGACAGACCACAGGAGTCCTGGCCAGATTAGTGGTGTGGCCTAAGCACTTGTACAACTTGGAACTCAAGTACATGTTTGATAGTGGCAGTCTGTCCCAGTGTAGTGGAAGTCTCTGAGAATGGGGACAAATCTAGAGCAGTGTATAAATAAAAATAAATGGTGAATATATTAAGCCTTTCTTTTCATTTAACATAATTAATACATTGTTAATTTCTCCCAAGCCCTGGTATCCCTAGCTGGTCAGTGAAATGAGCTGTAGGACATCCTGATGTTAAGTCTTGCTCAGTGTTCCTTATAGCCTAAGTTGCCCACTGATCCTTCTACATGTTCAACATTATTTAGAAAGTGCCTTAGACCATTCAAAACCTCTTTGTTATGAAAACTCCTAAAGTTCTCCAGTAGAAATACGTCAGTTTTCTCCAAAAATCATAGTGATGCTGCATTTTTTATTCAGTAGAATTTTTATTAAGGTATTTTCACTCAGACAGCAAAAACTTTACATACATTTTTCTTCAAAATTAATCAGCTACATACTGTCTCTCTATAATTTTGGTATAAATTAATTACTGTAGACTTAATAAATGCCTACAACCTTTGTTCAAGGATATATTAATATTAGGAAATAGGGACTTGTGTTGTTTAAAATTAACCAGCAACCCTGACCATACTATACCAGAAAGCCGCAAGTGATCTGCAGAAGTAAATCCTGATTTTGCTTACTCGGTCTCTGAATCAAGACAGGGGGCCCTCTCTAGAGACCTCTCCTTCATTTTCCTTCTGCCTAGAATTCTTTTCCATGGCCCACTGAACATCTCTCTCTCTCTCAGTCATCATTGTGAGAACTGGAAGGCAAGTCCTCTCCCACCATCATCCCTTCCTTTATTAGAAGACAACATCAGGATTGTCATTTTTTTGTGGCTCTTACTGGGGATGTGGTGGGTTGGGCAGAAAAGAGGGATTCTGGAACCAAGCAGATCTACAGATCTTTGTGGCTTCCTGTTAGTTTTGCAACCAGAGATACTCTACTCTAGCATTTCCATAAGTGTAAAACTATAAAATAAATGATTTATCATTTTCTAGTACATGTTTACACCTGTTATCTAATGTACCCATAACAGAATTCCTGAGGCTTTTATTGAAAACCCATTTCCTTGCTCTTCCAGCTTCTACAGGCCATCCTTTACCTTAGGGTCTCCTTGATTCATGTCCAAAGCCAACAGCGTTGGATGTCTCTGACCATTCTTCAGTAATCACACTGTTCTTCATTCTACTTCCTGTCTACAACTAAGGACTCTTGTGATAACATTGGGCCCACTCGTATAATCCAGAGTAGTCTCTCATCAAGGTCCCTTATTTAGCCATATCTACAAAATCCTGTATACCAATTTGGGGTATATTCACATGGTCAAAATGTTGGAGCTTGGACATTGGAGTGGGGCCACTATTTTGCCCACCACAGCATTCTTTAATTCTAGTTACTTTCTTGTACATGTAAAACAGAAGCTATGTTAGGGCAGAACATTACTTTGCCTCCTAACTCACTCACAGGTCTCTGGCTACCCTGGTTCACATGGAATCACAGCTATGGCTGGCAGCATCTACCCAAGTCAGGCATCTCTCTTGGAGCAGACAGAGACATGGAATCATAGATCTCAAGAGACACCTATGTGGCAGCCCAACATGGAGGTAAACTGGGTGTTCTTGGGCTTTAGCTCATAATCTTAGGAAGTGCTGCTTAAGGCACCTTTTATTTCTAAGTCCAAGGCTATTTGATTTTGATGACTTAATTCTAAAACAAGATTCCTCATCTGTTCATGTATTTCTGGTTTTGTGAATTTTTTTTTTGCTAGAAGAAATACTTAAGAAGAAAGAAATGCTGCAATCATAGTCCATTCATTTAAAAACCAGAATATAAGTAGCGTATATATTTAGTCAAGAAAGAAACAGGTAGACAAAGCTTTTATCTCTAAGGGCCATCTTAATTTTTACTAAATTTTCCTAATAAAACCAAGAACCACTTTCATGTATTAAAAATTATTTATTTGAATTGAAGAGCATCTGTAGTTGACTGTTACTCTTGTTTCCCTCCTTGGAGTAAGCATGTTTAATGACTAATACTCCATAATGTGTGTGGTATTTAAACTGTTACTACTTTACTTCCTAGTTGTTTTGGCTTTTTAAAATAATAGTGTATTCTTTGCATTGTTTGCATAATTTCTTTAGAGTAGACCCCTACAAGTGAACTGTGAGAGTAAATTTCAGCTGGAGTAATAAAGGCCTTTTCCCACAGCTCTTGCTGTTTTATTTGTCTTAAAAGACACACAATACAAAGTAGGAACATGCGAACAAACTTGTAAGACTGAACATGCTGTTTCCACCTTTCCTTCCAGGACTCAGCAGCCTTGGACCTACGTGGGATTGGGCAGGTATTGCCAACCCACCTGATGGAAGAGCGGCTGATCCGACAGCAGCAGGAAATGGAGGAAGATCAGCGCTGGCTGGAAAAAGAGGAGAGATTTCTGGTAATTGTTTTAGAGCAGTTGTTTCCATTTTTTAAACATTTTTGGAGTCTACTGCATTACATATAATTGAAAATTTTTTTATTTTCCAAAGCAGGAATTAGTTTTATATCTAAAACTTGAAGTAGCAGGTTATTGCTCTTCTTGATTATTTTTTAGGGGTCAGTTGCCAAGATTTTATAGTACATTATGGCTCAGAGCACTTGTGTGGTTTTTCATTACCACAAGGTTTACACAGAATGAACTCCCATAAGTGTCAGTGTACATGTAAAACATTGTGTATCTATATCAGAGGGTCTGAGACAAAATTGCTATGAGTTCAGGGTTTGCCTTCCCAGAATTCTCCTACAACAGCTTTGACAATGCAAACACCTCCCCAACCCATGAATCTGGACTTAGGGATGGGAAGTGCCTTCTTTTAGGCAACACTTGTCCACATTCCTTTCAAAGGTCCCTTAGGAACAGAGAGGAAGTAGTGAGAAGTGGCTCATACCCTAAATTGCACTCAGAGGTATTGCGGCTGACCTTAGTGTGCCTGCCCCTTTGTGCACATGTGCAAACTTGGAACCCATTGTACTGGGAAGATATTCTTTCTTTCTTTTTTTAAAATTAGGGCTTAGAGCCATACGTGTACCACATTCAGGTCTGTACCACATGGGACTCTCACTTAATAAGCACCTTCTTCACTGTTCTAAAAATAAAGCAGTCATTCCCTTAACCCTGCATGTTTTGGTGATTTGAGAAAGGTATTGCCATACAGTCCAGTCCAGGCTGACCTTGAGCTCACTGTGTAGCCTAGGCTGGCCTCAGACTTGAGTTATGCTGCTTCTTCAGCTTCCAGAGTGCTGGGATTATGGACAGGCATGCAACTATGCCTGGCTTTTTTTTTTTTTTTTTTTTTTTTTTTTTTGAGACACGATCTCACTATGGTAGGTTGAGGCTGGTTTTGAATTCATTATGTAGTCCAGGCTGACCTCAAACTCACAGTAATGCTGCCTCAGCCTGCCAAGTGAGCCCCACATCTTAAGCTTTTTGTCTGCTTGGTCTTTTTTCCCAGGCAGCATTGATTTATATTTTAAAAACTAAATAATATAAACTTTCTTAACTAGAACTAACATAGTTCAGCCCTTGAACAAAGTTTTGCTCCTTATTGCTGCCCAGTGCCACTGCAGTATTAGCAATGTTGCTGACAGAATACATGCAGCTAGAGCAGAAGAAAGGGCTGGTATGCTTGAGGGTATTGGAAAGACCAGAGTCCAGGTAATACAGGAACAAAGGCCTAAAGGAGAAGCTAAGATTTATAGGGTAAACAACCTCAGGAAGTATATTCCAGGCAGAGAGAAGAGCATGTGTTAATAACCTGGGGCCATAAGATCCCGTGTGTTACCAGAGGATAGCTTGCTCCTGGGGAAGCAGTCTGAGGTCCCATGCTCACCCAGCCTCCTAAGGGAGTTCAGGTATTCTAAACAAAAGCTCAAGATGAAGCTGAGGATAGTGCCTGTAACCCATCTATTCTGGAGAGTAAAGCAGGAAGATCACAAATTCAAGGCCAACCCTGGCAATTTAGGGAGACCCTGCCTCAGAATTAAAATAAGAAGGGCCAGATATTTAGGTCAGTAGTACAGTGCCTGCCTGGTAAGCATGAGGTCCTCAGTTCAATTCCTGATACCTCCAAAAAAAACTTAAAAATAAATAAGAGAGGGCTGAGGAATGTAGCTTCTCATACCCTAGGTTCAGTCCTCAATATTAGGGGGAGGGGACACTCAAAGATGTGCCTCTACTCTGCCAGCCAGTCAGGTGCTGAGAGGTTTTCTTTTTTTCCCTTTGATATTTACATACACTAAATTGCACAGATCTAAAGGGTTCTAATGAATATAGGAGCCCACATATCCTGTGCTCTGTGTAGGGTAGGCCCAGCTGTCCAGGTATCCTCCAGAGCACAGGTTAAGTACCTGTCTTAACTCCCTTATTAAATGACTGCATATTCTTATAAAGCTTCAGTTCAAATTACTTCTATAGTTATTGAACTTTCCAGCTCTGCATTTCTGTTAGAATATAGTTGGAAAATAAAAACTATTTTTAAAAATGAGAAAAAAGGATTACAGTTGTTTCTCAAGATTTTATTCTTAGAAAGGATACAAGTATTCTCAAAGTACAGGGAGTTTTTTTTAGGTTTTTTTTTTTTTCATTTTCCATACTATTATGTACTGTGTATTCCTTTCCTGAAGCATCTTTTGCCTGCCCTTTTTTGGGGGGGGTATGGTTCTTCATGAAATACAGTCTTGCCCTTCTGTGTTTTAAACATACTGTTTCTAAAGAAGAACCCTCTGAAAGATTTCATCTTACGAGATGTGAGCCATGCTTCCCTTGGGCTCCTCCTAGTCATGTGTTCAGGGACAAATTCCTACCTAGTTATAATGAGAAATGTTGGTTGGGGGGGGGTTGCTTTTGTTTTTGTTTTATCTTTTTGAGACAGGGTCTCACTATGCAGTTCAGGCTGCAGGCTGGCCTTGAACTCACTTTGTAGCCCAGGCTGGTCTTGAACTCACAACGATCCTCCTGCCTCAGCCTCCCAAGTGCTAGGATTATAGGCGTGCACCACCGTGCCCAGCTGGGAATACTTTTAATATTAGTTTTGTGTTTATGATGTTTCATTCCAAATCTATACGGATGTTCATTAAGTGAGAAGGATTTATTCATTGTCACTACTGGTTTCAGGATCAAAATCATATTTGTTTTATAAAATGCTTTGAGTAACCCTACCGCTGTCTCTGCTCCAAGCATTTGCTTCCTAGACACCCTCAGTTAAACATCTTATCAGGATATGGATATCTGCAGGCCCAGAACTGGGTTCATGAAGCTCCCTACCAAGCTTACCTCCTCTGTTGTACTTTCTTGTCATTTTTCTGCTACCTCCCCCACCCTACTTATTTATTTATTTTGTCTTTTTGAGACAGGGTCTCGCTATGCAGTTCAGGCTGGCCTTGAGCTCACTTTGTAGTCCAGGCTGGTCTCAAACTTGCAATGATCCTCCCGCCTCTGCCTCCCAAGGGCTGGGATTACAGGCATGTGCCACCATGCCTGGCATCCCCAGCCTCTTTAGAAAGTAAAGTTTTGTTCTTTCTGTATCTATTTTCACATTCACTCTCACTAAATTCTCTTAGTTCTGATCCTTTGACTCGTGAATCTGTTCTCTGCTGTGACTCTTTCCTGTCTGAATCTAGCCACATTTATATCTCCCTTGAACCACAGCTTCCTTGTGGGGCCTCTCTGCCAGCCTTTCTCAGATACTGGAAGACCTCAGTGTATAAGGATAAATAAGACAGGTGCAGTTCATGTCCCTATCCACAGAGCTGTCCTTTTCGTGGGGAGAGAAGCACAAACAAACTAGAAACAAGTCTGTCGTGGATGAAGGGGAAAGACTGGAAGTGCAGAAATCCATGAGGAAGTTGGGCAGTCATTCAGATAGGTGATGGAGGGCTGAAATTGAAGCCAGTAGGGAGAGAGAACAGAATTAAGTGCACTCCAGAGCAGAAAGGGACAAGATTGGGGGTTGATGTATGAGCTCGAGAGGAGGGAAGAGTCCAGGACAGGAGTCAGACCTTCGATGGCACTAGAAGTGACACTGCCCCAGTGAGGTAGACAGTTCAAAAGGAGCTGTGCTGAGGTGATGCGACAGCTTTGGGTTTGCACACGGGATTTATGGGTGCATCTGGAATGGGCACCTGGCTTTGTGTTTGCCAGGGATGACAACTTATAGGTAACCATAATAAACTAACTTGAAACGTGCAATTCTACAGTTTATCCCATGGGGGCTGTCAAGTGTTTTGCAGAGAAAAGCTGCTTTGGATAACACATAATAATAGCTTCCAGCCTTTCTTGCTTTCCTCATTCCTTGTCAGTCTCTGAATCACTGGTGTCTCCATGCCTGCAGGTTGTTACAGGCTTATCCCAGCCTCCTGCCCACACCTGAAGCAGGACAGGGTGTAATCCTACTCCTCAGACACAAGAGCATTGAGTGCTGTCCCAGCCATGGGTCATTGCCCATGTTGATACACACAGGTCACTGCTGCCACATGTCTATGAAGTGCCTTGTTACTTTGGGCTCATGAGTGAGATGTGCAAACTCCCCTGTGCCCAAGCTGGGTGTGAAAGGCTATGGAAGCATACCATGCCACTGTAGGGTTCCCTCTGAGGGAACCCAGCTGAGATTTGGGTCCTAGCACCTCCTGACCCTCAGCAGATCCTCTCTCTCAAGTGCAGTCAGTCCTTAAAGGAATGGGATGAGGATTAAGTGTGGTGACGTGGCTGTAGGAATAACCCAGTATATATAACCCAGTATATATTCAGAAGGCTTCAACTCTCTCACATGGTTTCATCTCCACAGCAGCAATCAGGGCTACACTGATGAGATTGTTCAAGAGCCTAGAGCATACACTACCTGTGCATGACCAGGGACAGTCCCCACACAGCTTCAGCAACACCTTCCAGAGACTAATTTAACACGTTAACTGAGAGTTTGTTCACTTTTGAGACTCTGCAAAATCACTATGTAGAGCCTTACTCAGGAGCTGGATTCCCCTTTATTGGGTTTATATATTATAAAGCTACTTTCATTAGTTTTGCTATTCAAGTATCAAGTCGAGAGGCTGGCTGAATACAGTGCATTTCTCTGGGGATGCTGAGTCTGCAGGAAACATGTTGCTTAAGCCAAGGGGCTTCCTAGGACAAGACTTCTCAAGTTTCTACGCCATCATAGACTGATAATCTTATGAAATACTGTGCAGTAAAAATCAATTACTAGAGAAAGGACTTTTTTCAAATGGAAAAAAAAAATTTCAAAAGAAGATAATAGGGTAACAGTGGTTAATACACTGCATATTGTTATCTTTAAATTAGTTACTCAGAGTACATCATTGGCATTTAATTGTACAAACAATATTAGCACAAACCTGAGAAAGGACATTTTTAAAGACATACAAAATACAAGCCAGACTTCTTTATTATGAATTCTGACAGTACAGAAATTACTTTTTAAGTTGCTATAAAAATGTCTGAAGGGACTGGGGATTATATATATATAAAAAAATAGATGAGTACATTTGTACATACATGTAATCCCAGCTATTCAAGAGACTGGCAGGAGGATCACAGGTTGTGTCTAGCTTGGCCAACTTAGTGAGCTCTTGTCTCACAATTTAAAAAAAAAAAAAAGCTGGGCACAGTGGTGCACACCAGTAATCCTAGCACTTGGGAGGCTGAGGCAAGAGGATTGCCATCAGTTGAAGGCCAGCCTGAACTATATAGCAAGACCCTGACTCAAAAAACAAACAAAAGGCCTGGAGATATATATAGCTCAGTGTAAAGGCTCTGAGTTCACTCCCCATTATTCCCCCCAAAAAAGAGAAAATAAAACATCTGAAGATACCTGCCGTCTGCTTCTCTTGTATTGTGGCTCACCACATCCAGGCCCACATTCTGTTCCCCTTGATGAGCTTAGCTCTACAGCCTGGGAGGAGTTCTAGTATTTAAAAAACTAACTTGCTTTGTCAGTAATAGTGCCTAGTTTTTTTCCTGCTGGATCAGAACATGTCTGTTAGATGCCTGATGTTTTCAGAGCTCACGTCATTTTAGAGGGTTGCTGCTGTTCACTGCTCCTGTCATTTCCTGAGTCCTTTGGTACATCAGGCATCCCTCCTTGGCCACCTCCATTATCTTGACACCCTGCACAAAATGATTTCTATGGTGAGAGCCTGAGCCTCCTCCCTGAGGTCCTATGACCTCATGACCGCAAACGCTCTGTCTTATGTCTCCATCTCAGACTGACCTTTCTGAGACAGCTGTGTCTGAGAATCCACCTGTTGTAAGTGATTTCCTGTAAACTGACCACTTTGCCACAGTGCTGGCAGCCAGGGTAGAGCCTCCATCTGCTGATAGGACTTGTTTTCCTATGGTGCACTGCCCAAAAATAGAGTAACTTGGCTTCTTGTTAGTACTGTGTACACAGTAATTTCCTGATGTGGTACTATGCTTTAAAAAAGGGTCTTTAAATGAGAAAGTCCTATCTGTATAAAGCCTACTTTGTGTTCTGAGAAAGGAAAGAAACAGCAGAGCTGTTTTTCCCTCGCACAACAGACCCAGTAGTCTGAATGAAAGAACATCCAGACAGGAGCTGGAGAGTCTTGGCAGAGGCCCACTGGTGAGAGGACAGGCCACTGCACTGGTCATAGCTCTCCTGCTGTGTTCCGGGGCTGGGAACTACTCTCATCAGAGGAGGAAAAGAAAAAAAGAATTATTACCACACATGGCCTCAGTCTGAGGCCAAGCCGTACCGGCCTCAGGTTTGCAAAAGGTGCCATATGGAGAAGTGTTTTACATCCCATTTATGTGAAGTTTGCAAGCGAGGAAAAGTGCTCTGTGAAGCTGGAGAGGAAATGTATTCCTGTGGCAAGTTTGGGGCAGATACCAACCAGGGGAGGATGTGCAGGGTGTATTGGTTGCCTGTTCAGTATCCTTGTGGTGTTGTTTCTTCAGACGGGATATCCCTGTGTAGTCTAGGCTAGCCTTGAACTCACTGTGTATCCCAGGCTTGCCTCAATCTCACAGCAATCCTCCTGCCTTAGCTTCCAAATGCTGGGATTACAGACGTGCACCACCACATCTGGCCCTCCTGTTCAGATCTTAATCCTGGTTGTGTGTTATTCAGGTGTTTGTTATTTTGCTCCTTAAATCATTCATGCTTTAGGTTTCTTATAGAAGAGATATTATGCAATATTTAAATTATCTGGTTTATTTCACTTAACATTCTTTATGTATCTGTGATGCATTTGTATAACATTTTAAGTATAAATTACCGCTTCTTGTCTTTAGTATACCATCTTTATCTAGAATGTGCTATATGGGGAACAAAGGATTCCACTTCCACCCAGAAGTGGAAGCAGGACAGAGTCTGCTCTTGGTTGGCTTCTTTGCCTGCATTGCTTAGGGATCTCAGCATAGCATCATCTTTCACTCAGGCAGGCTTCTCATGGGAAGAAAGATCAAATGTGTGTTATGACCTTAGAGCGCAAGAGTACTTTACCTAAGCCAAGTGTGGTGGCACACACTTGTAATCCCAGCACTCAAGAGTCTGAGGCAAGAGGTTTGCCACAAATTTAAGGGCATCCTGGCCAAACCCCATCTCAAAAACCAATACAGAAAGAGTACTTTATATAGACTGGGCGCTGTCATTTTAAAATTAAAATTCTATTTTTAGAAAAGTACAGTGATACTTCAGTTTATGAATTTACGTAGTAATTGGTTGTATGATTTGGGGGAAGGTAGCTGTGGTTGTTTGTCATCTTACAGGAAGTTTGTAAACAAAAGCAAAATTTGGTAAGTGCTTTTGTTTGCAACCGAATTGTTTGCAAACAAAAACATTCATAAACTGAAGTATTACTGAACAGCATTAGGGAATTATTATGCATTTTAAAAGTACACCAGTGCAAGCCGAGTATGGTGGTGCACACCTGATATCCCAGCACTCAGGAGGCTGAGGCAGGAGGATTGTTATGAGACCAGCCTGGGCTACAAAGGTAGCTCAAGGCTAGCCAGAACTGCGCAGCAAGACCCAGTCTCAAATAGACAAAAAGAAAGTATACCAGTTCAGTGGTACATACCTGTAATCCTGGCTACTCAGAAGGCTGAGACAGGAGAATCATAAATTTAGGCCAGCCTGAGCAACTAATGAGACCCTGTCTCAAAATTAAAAGGTTTAATAAGCAAGCATGGTGGTATATGTCTATAATCCAAACACTCTGGGAAGCCAAGCCTGGGCAGTTTAGTGACTTTGTAAGACTATATCTAAAAAAATTAAAAGACTGTAACAGGCTATAAAAGGCCCTGGGTTCAATTCCTGGTACTATATTGCATGAGAGAGAGAGAGAGAGAGAGAGAGAGAGAGAGCATGCGAGCACTAGGGATAGAGCTCAGTGTAGAACACCCAGGGTTCAGTCTTCAGTACTGATGATACATAGGTGCTAGATAGATAGGTAATTTTAAGTAATTTTGTTTGATTTATAGAGAAATAAAAACATAATTTATGTAAATACATGAAGTATATGCTGTATAAGCAAATAAGAAGTAGTTGGTGTTTTTCTTCTTCCTTAAAGAACATACATATTTGGCTGACTGACTGGAGCCCACCAGTATAATTGAAGCCTACTGTAGCTGGTTTGCCCAAAGCAACTAATTTGTGTCTGTCTGTCTTTCTTTTTTGTAATCTTTTAAGGTTCTTTTATTTCATTTTAAAGAGAAATTAAAATATAAAATAACAACAACAAAGACAACACAAAAACAATAAAAACAATACAGGATTTCAAAACAAAATGATAGGAATTAACAATGGTTGTTATGTTACATCTTCTTCAGTGAAGTTGCTTGCATTACCAGGTGTAAGAATGCAAGATTGATCAAACAATTAAAGAGAATACAAAGTAATAAAAATAAATTACAAACAATACAGAGCTTCACTAAAGATGATAGGAATTCAACAATGGTTAAGGTTCTTTTAATGTGAGGATAAACGCTGGGGTTTTCTAACATGTGATTTTGACAATACACTTCTGAAAATGTCCTTTATGAGTCTTAAATTGACAGCGTCAATGTTCAGGACCAGCACAAACCAGTCTGCCATCCTACCCTTAGCCCACCTCCACCTTATGGCCAGTACTGCATCCTGGGAGGCCACATGAGCAGCAGGTTTCATTGTCTACCTCAGACAGGTCCTTAGGGCGGTTAGAGTGAACTTCTGTGCTACTTAATTGCATTGGTGAAGCTTATTTGCTTTTTTTTTTTTTTTTGAGACAGGGTTTTACTATGCAGTTCAGGCTGGCTTTCAACTCACTTTATAGCCCAGGATGGCCTCAAACTCACAATGATGCTCCTTCCTCAGCCTCCTGAGTGCTAGGATTGTAGGCATATACAACCATGGCCAGCCTTATTTGCATTTTAAAATGAGGGCTTCTTTTTATCACAATAAGTACACATAATCCATTGAGAGTTAACTCACTATACATTTTAATGTAATTTTTTAAATGACTGGTATCTTATACATTGTACTTCCTTCATAGAGTTGGAGGAGGGTGTCCCCTTCCTATTTGCCCAACAGTTCAGTATCACAGGTTGAGAGCTGGCCCTCACCATAGCTTACAATGCCAATGATTTAAGTACAGAGTATGCCAGTATAGGACATACTGATCTGATGTTTACACTTTTATACCATATTTGAAAACTCCCATAATACATTCTTCCTCCATAGGAAAAGTGTAACTTTTCATCTTGCTGGGCAACACCTATGTAGTTTATCAGGTCTGGTGGTCCTTCAAGGATTTTTTCCTCAGTTTCATCTTCTCAATTGTACCAACATTCTTTATTCCAAATTCTACATATGTATCAGAATTGTTGTTGCTTGTCCTGAGCTCTTTTTTTCTCATGTCCACTAAAATTTTTTTCTTCAATCAGATTTTATTGGTACATTTTAGATATACGTAGTGATCACATTCATCATAGAGTATTTGTACCTATACATGATATAACTTGATTCTTTTCCCATTCCTCTATTCTACCTTCAACTGTTGTTCTCCTCCCCAATTACAAAACCACTTTGTCCTTTTCTCACATTTTTAAATTTTCTTTCCTTCCTCTCCCCCTCCCCACTGCACATTTTCTTCCTATTTCACAACCCCCAATACACATTTTGGACCTTATTTACATTTTTGGTTTCTCACACCATAGAAATAGTATGGTATTTGCATGTGTGTTCAATTTTTCCCTTAACAGTGTGGTTTTGAGATGCGTCCATTTACCTAGGAATGTCTCATGTTTTCCTTCTTCACGGCACGGTAGAACTCCATTGCATTTTAAAAAAAATTTTAAAACCAGCTTTATCCATGTCTTGGTTACTTTTTTCTTGTTGCTGAGACAAAATACCCAATGCCCAAAATTAAGGAAGGAAAGATTTATTTAACTCTTACTTTGTGGAGATTTCAGTCCCTAATCAACTGGCTCCAGGGCAGGTGGCATAGCATAGGTTCATGGTAGTGGAGAACAGCAAAAGCAATGAGAGCAACCGGAACAGTGGAGAGTAAGCCTTTTTTCCTCCCGTGTATTGCATGCAGGCTACCTGTGCCCAGGGCAGGTGTAGCACTCACACCCATAATCCCAGCATTGGACCTTGAATCAATCACAAACTCTAGAAGCCCACATGAGGCTTTAGGGGGACGTCCAGACACAAACCATAAGAATCTATTCCTTGATTGATGGGCATTTAGGCTGTTTTCCAAGATTTACCTATTACAAAGTGCTGCTGTAAACATGAGTACACATATATCACTCTGGCATGATGCTTTTAATTCTTTTAGGAAGATACCTAGAAGGGGAATAGCTGGGTCAAATGGAACCTCTAGTCCTAGTGTTTTGAGGTGTCCTGAGCTCTTGATGGAGTCTGTGTTGAGGCTGGCCACAGCTGGACCACAAAACACCAGCAAGGCTGGAATTTATAGACTTGCTGTTTGTCTTTGCTACTTTGGAGACTGCTGCTGCTGTGTCACTTTTTGCCTTTCTGAAACATTTTTTACCATAGCATGATTCAGAGATCTGTAGAATCAGATGCTCTGTTTTCGGTTTTCAAAGGTCCATGGAGAGCAACCCTCATTCTGACATGGTCGCCAAGTCCCCAAGGCCACTGTGCATTACCCACCAGGAATCCAATCACGCAGCTGGTGCCTGGGCAGCTACTCTAGGTTGAATTCCAGCCTAATTATGGCTTCTAAACTTCATCCTCACCTTTAAAATATTTTGTCAGCCAGCCATAGTGATGCAAACCTGTAATCCCAGCACTTAGGAGGCTGAAGCAGGAGGATAGCCATGATTTCAAGGCCAGCCTAAACTACATAACAAGAGCCTGTCTGGAAAAAAAAATTGTCAGCATCATTAGTGAATCATTCCTCAGCAAATATATACTAGACATACACTTTGTGCATGATATTGTGAAACATTTAATTCTTGTAATAGCCATCTGAAGTAGATATTATACTTGTTTCACAGGTGAAGAAATAGGTCTAGAGAGGTTTGGTCCCTTCCCCAAAGGGCCATAGACAATCAGCTCACAGGAAAAACGCACAGGGCACGTTTCACTCATCTGCCCCCCAACATTCTACTAGGTCATGAAGATTAGGGCCGGGGAGCCCTGTAGCCTGTCTTCATGGGACTCTGCTCATCTAGTGGACAAACCAAAATGGCCCAGTTCTTAGGAAAAGCGGAGAAGGGCTGATTCTGACAGTAGATGGTGGTCTGTTTATGAGTTGGCAGGGAGTTGTGACGTGCTACTGCCGAGGTGTGGGGCACAGAGTAAGCAGTGCTGTCCTGCACTGATAGAGGTGAAAGGAGGACAGCCTGAGAAGTGTGGAAATGCACACAAAGACTTTGCTGAATCTTCAAACCCTTTAACTCTATAATCCCTTTCTTAAAAACCTGTCCCAGAAAGATAACTGGAACTTAAAGATTTCTATACAGAAGTATTCACCCACAGCCTATTTATACAACTGAAGTTTTAAAAGTAACCCACATGTCCAGCAAGAAGACTATTCATTTTTTAACACTTGTGTGTCACTAGCCTAGTGATTTACAGTGTTAACTCATGTAGTCCTTATCATGGTATTTGCAGTTGCCGCTCCAGTTCGGTTAGAAGGAAAGGGTGAGATGTCAGTCGCTTCTCAGGCAGGGAGCCTGATGTGAACCTAGGCGGCCTGTGCCAGAGCCGTGCCCTTCATTTCCATTTTCTGTGTCATGATGGTGTCCTACAGTGGCACGTTGTGCACCTTCTTCACATTGCACCAGTTTCTCCTGTGTAGATTGTATACGAAGGCTGCACAACTAGGGGTCATGGTTACTTCTTTTCCTGGAACTGGAATTACTCAGGACGGGCCATAATTCATGTGTCTCGTTGCCAGTTGGCTCTGATTTGAATGGGTTACATCCCCAACAGCTTGACCCACCAGTGGTACATCCATGACTGTCCCAGTGGGTGTCATGGGACTCTCATGGATGTGCTACAGGTAATTCAGTCCTCCCAGTGGGACAGTCATGCATATACCACCAGTGTCAGTGGGAATGTGTTAAACCTGGAGTCTTTGCACTAAGCTGCGTCCCAGACCCTTTTTAAATTTTGATCAGGATCTCACTAAGTTACCAAAGCTGGACTTGAATTTATGGTTCTCCTGCCTCAGCCTCCCCGGTTCTCCGGTTGCAGAACAAACCCACCACACCTAGATCCCATTTTTGTAAACATATATTTATGCCATATTTTAACTAATGCTAGTTTCTTCTAATTGATAAGATTAAGTGGACCTTTTTTTCTGTCTCTTTTACAGGATCTTTTCTGCAGAAAATACCTTCTTTTGTTCATTCTATTATTAAATAATAGAGGATTTAATTTTTTTATTAGTGTGTATTTGCTATACACAGTGCTCACATTCATCACAGGGAATTTGGACCTGTACATAATATATCTGAATTCTTCTTTTCCCGTTCCCCTCCCGTGCTTTCAACCCTCCTGCCCCTCCATGCGCAGAAGCTTTGTTTCCTTCCATTCTTTGTTTAACCCCTTTGCTTGCCTCCCTTTCCCCTCCCCGTCTCTGTTCTTTCCCGTTAAACGTGGTCTTCCTGCTTCCCAATGTCTGTCCTCTGTTGTGCTCCTTATCCTCTGGGTGTCTCACAGAAGGGACACAATGTGATATTTAAGCTTGTGTGTCTTATGTATTTCACTTAAAAATTATGGCTTTGAGGTGCATATGTTTACCTCCAGGTGGCTCAAGTTTACCCTTCTTTATGGCAAAGTACTACTCTATTGTATATAAATACATTTTCATATATTTGCTGTTTGTACCTCTTTAATAAGTATCTATTCCTTTCAGGTGCTCATTTTTGGATTGGGTCTTTGCATTTGGGGGCTCTGATTTGTTTTTCAGTTCTTTATATATTGTAGATATTAGTCCTTTGTCTGAGGGGTACCTGGTAAAAATGTTTTCCCATTCTGTGGGTTGTGTCTTCCTCTGCTAGTGGTTTCTTTTGCTGTAGAAAAGGTTTTTAATTTGATGTGATCCCAGGTGTTGATTCTCTGTAATATTTCCCATGTGATTGGAGTTTTGTTAATAAAGTCTTTGCCACACTGACGTCTTCAAGAGTTTTAACTGTTGTACCTTTCAGCAGATTGTTTGTTTTTATATTTAGATCTTTGATCCGTTTCTGTTTTACTGTAGTGCATGGTGAGAGATATGAGTCTAGTTTTAGTGTTTAGCACATTGAAAGAAAGGCAGTTTTCTCAGCATCTTTTATTACAGAGGTGCCAGGCGTTGTGGGGCATGTAATCCAAGCACTAGGGAGACTGAGGCAGGAGGCTCAACATGATTTCAAGGCCAGCCTGGGCTACAAAGTGAGCCCAAGGCCAGCCTGGACTGCATAGCAAGACCTTGTCTGAAAAAAGACCCAAAAAGGGCTGTTTTTCTTCCCGGGAATGTGTTTAGTCCCTTAATCAAAGATAAGCTGAATATGTTTAGAGTTTTTTCTGCAGTTTCTATTTTGTTCCCTTGGTCATCACTTCTGGGTTTGTTAGGTTGGGTTGGGTTGGGTTGGGGTTGGTTTGGTTTTTGCCAATACCATGCTGTTTTTATCAACATATCATTTGTCATATAACTTCAAATTAAGAACTGTGATGCTTGCTCCCTTGCACATGTTGCCCAGAATTACCTTTGCTCTACTGGGCCTGTGCTACATCTATGTGAATTCAAGGATTGTTTTCTCTAGTGCTGTGAGATATACTATTGATATTTTGATTAAAATTGTATTAAATCTGCATAATAATATTCAAAGTACGGCCATTTTAACTCTGTTGGTTCTACCCATCAATGAATATATTTCCACTTTGTGACATCTTTGATCTCCTTTTTCAGACTACTATAGTTTTCAGTGTAGAGGTTTTTCACTTCCTTTTTTAGACCATTTCCTAAGTATTTCATTTTTCTTGATGCTATTGTGAAAGGTATGGTTTCCCTAATTTTTCTCACAGTGAGCTTATTATTCATGTATAGGAAGGCTATGGTTTTTGAGTGTTGACTTTGTGTCCTGCTATGCTACTGAATTTGGTTCTTAATTCTAGGAGTCTTTTGATGGAGTTTTAGGGGTCTTCTATGGAGAGTATCATGTCAGCCACAAATAATAATTTAACTTGTTCCTTTCCTATCATTACTTGTTTTATTTCTTTCTCTTATCTGATTGCTCTGGCTGATGTTTCTTTAACCATATTGGAGAAGAGTGGTGATAGTGGACATCCTTCTCCTGTTCCTGATTTTAGAGTAAAAGCTCAGTTTTTAGCCACTTGGTATGATGTTGGCTCTTCGTTTGTCATACATGGCTTTTATCAGATTGAGATAAAGATCTTCTGTTCCAATTTTCATAGTGTTTTTATCATGAATGGGTGTTGGACTTTGTCAAATGCTTTCTCTCCATCTATTGAGAATGATCAAGTAGTTTTGTCCTTGGTTCTATTAATATGGTGTATTACATTTATGGATTTGCCTATGTTGAGCCATCACTGCATCCCAGGGATGAATCCTACTTGGTCATGGTGTACAGTTTTCTTAATGAATTGCTGCATTCTGTTTGTCAGTATTTTACTGACGATTTTTGCCTCTGTTTATTAAGATTAGCCCATAGCTCTCCTTTTTTGGTTGAATCCTTCACTGCTTTTGCTATCAAGGTAATGATTGCTTCCAGGAATGAGTTTGGAGATACTCCTTCCTTTTATTTTGTGAATTTTTTTTTTTCTTCTTCACTTTCATTACCTGTTATAGAGTTTTTATATCTTCTGGATTCAGCTTTGATAATTCATGTGTACCTAGGAATTTGTCTGTTTCTTCTGAGTTTTCTGTCTTATTACAGTATAGGCTCTCAAATTATATACTGATGATATTCTGAATTTCCATAGGATCTGTTGTGGTTTTCCCCTTTTCAGTCCTAATTGCATAGATTTTCGTCTTTTCTTTCCTTCTTTTGATAAGGTTGGCTAAGGGTTTGTCTGTTTCATTTACTCTTTCAAAGACCTATCTCTTTGATTCCCTGATTGTTCATAATGTTTTCTTAGTCCCAGTTGCATTAATTTCTACTCTTTTATAGTTTCCTTCCTTATAAGAGTTTTTGGTTTAACTTGCTCTTCTGATTTTTTTTGAACCTTGAGGTTCAGCATTAGGTTTTTTATTTTTCTGATGTGGGAATTCACTGTTATAAATTTTCCTCATAGGCCTGCTTTCATTGCATTCCATAAGTACCAGTATGTTGTATTGGCATTATTGTTTAGTTGTAGAAACAGGCTAGTGTCTTCTTTAATTTCATCTGTGATTCATTGGTTGCTCAGGAGGGTATTTAATTTCTAGGTCTTTGTGTAGTTTTTGTGGTTTCTTTTGCCATTTATTTCCAGTTCATTGCACTATGATATGTTAATATGCACGGGATAATTTTAATTCCTTTGCATTTACTTTGGAAGATCCTATGAGTTGTTTTGTACCTATGAAGAAAGTCCCATGTGCTGCTGAGAAAAAGGTTTATTCTTCTGTTGTGGGGCACAATACTGTGTAGATATCTATTAAGTCCATTTGTTCAAAGGTTTGGTTCAGCTTTGATATTTGTTGATTTTTTTATCTGGTTGATCTGTCTGTCTATTTGTGACAGTGGAGTATTGAGGTCCCCTATTATAATCATATTCTTACCTGACTTATCATATCCATTAATGTTTGTTTTATATAATTGGATGTGCCAGTGTTTAGTCCATATATATTTATGATATCTCTTTCTCTTGGGTTGTTCCCTTAACAAGGATGTAGTGACCTTCTTTGTCTGTTTTGATTGGTCTTTGTTTGAAATCCATTTTTTCTACCCCTGCTTTTTTCTCTGTTCCTATTGCATAAAGTACTGTTGTCCATCCTTTGACTTTTAGTCAGTGAGTTTCTTCTTTGAGTTAAGTTCATCTCTTGTATGCAGCATATTGTTGGGTCTATCTGCTCGATTCTGCAAATCTGTTTCTCTTGATTGGTAAATTAAAGTCACTCACACTGATAGTTATAACTGCGTGGTGCTGAGTCACCCTTCTTACCGCATCATTTTGCTGTTCTTGGTTCCTCTTCTTTACCTTCTTAAAGTTTTTGCATGAAATTCATGTATGTTACCTAGAAAAATACAAGGAACAAGAATTTGAAGAGAAGAAAATCTAATTGTGTTCCATTATTATGGGCTGGGCATTGGAGGGTTAACAGTAATAGTCCCTGAGAGTATAGTGCATAGGAGTACAGAACAGCATTTTACTTTTGAAGTCTGTTTTCTCAACATGCATTGCAAATTTAGATCATTTCCTGCCTGATTTTGGGTGCAAATTTTTCAATAAAAGGAAATGTCTTTTTGACATCTTAGCTTGAAAATTACCTCCCTGGGCAGTATGTGCTCTCTGCACTGGCCAGGCAGGATATGCACTGTGATACTGCGATAGGCTAAGTATGTGGGGGTGGCCTATTCTTCTGAATGGACACATTACCAGCTTGAGGTGCCCTACCCACTGTGTTCTCCCCGATGCTACTCTCTGCACTGGCCATCCTGTCAGAGACCCCTGTGGTTAGTTTTTCCACAGGTGAACTGAAATGTACACCGTGTTCACTGTTCCCACAGAGCGGTCCTGAGGACACTCACAACTGTTCCCTATCCAGAGTCCTATGATGAGCCATCATAGCTACTGCGCTCATTGCTGTGTACCACCCTTTTGTAGACTCACCATTCACTGAGGGACAGTGCCGGGCCCCGTTCTGGAAAGTTTTCCTTCAGGTATCAAAGGCTGCTCTGAGCATGACCCTTATAGGGAATGGAGACACAGGGCCTCAAGTACCACAGTGAAAAACGCTGCCACATACAGACCTCAGAAACAGGCAGGACTTGGAGCACGGATGCCACAGGATGAAACAGTGCTTGCCCTGGAGAAAGCCAAGGGCAAAGGCAGGAGGACTGGACAGTGGGAGGGGGCTGGTTCTGTAGGCTTCAGCAGAGAACAGTTGTCTCATAAAGGGAAGGACTTTTGAACAGAATCTGTGAGTAACCTTCAAGTAAAAAAGAAATTATTTGTGTTTTTGTTTTAATTTCTTAAGAAACCTGACGTGAGGCTCTCTCGAGGCAGCATCGACAGGGAGGATGGGAGTCTTCAGGGTCCGGTAAGCACCTGCTTGAGTTGTTGCCAGGGTTTGACTTTCGATCTCATGTGCATGGGCCATTCACTCGTTGTTGTGAGTAAAGTATCCAAGCTGACTGACGTTTGTGATACAGGACAGAATAATCACTCCTATGAATAAAGTGATTAAAATTTAAGTAAGATTATTAAAAACACACCTGAATGCAGGTACAGAAGTTTGTGCTCCACTGGTGATACAGGCTTTTTAGTTGTAAGCCAAGCTTCCTGTGACCTGCAGAAATATTTCAGCAAACTGACTGTCCCGTGTAAGTTGTCATTTGCTAAATTGGAGTAATTTTATTGCATGGTTATAAAAGTTTCCGCAGTTACATAAAAACTTGCTCAAGTAAGATTTTTGTTCTTCTGAGTGTAAGTGGGAAATGCCTGAAATTCTCCTAAAAGAGCTAGCTTATAGTTACTCCAAATATTGTCTAGAAATATTTCCTAGTATTTAAAGAAAAGTACTTTAGGTCGTTCGTCACGATTCTCACTGTGAGACATGTGGTTCAAACTAATGCAGATTTCTTCTTTTTTGGTTTCTCACAAGACAGAGTCTCAGTATAGAGTTCAGGCTATCCTGAAACCATTGCGTAGGCCAGGCTTTCCTCAAAGGGCGATCCTCCAGCCTCAGCCTCATTGTCAGCCTCAGTGGCAGCCTCCTCAGTGTGCCACCACACCTTTTTAATGCAGATTTCTTTAAACCTACATTGCACTTGTTAGATAGCAGACTTCATGCACTTGTTAGATAGCAGACTTACTGAGGATAATGTCTTACCCATATAAGGGTTCTGGATAGGGAAAGAATCTCTAGTTGACTTTTATACACATGTACAGATGGAATCTCTAGTTGACTTTTATACACATGTACAGATGTGCAGCTGTCAGCACTGGTCTTAAAGCCTTTAAACACTTTCCCCCATATACAAAGTAGCACCAACTTTGAGACAAACATGCTGAATGTCTTCTAGATCTTCCCTATTAACCTTTGAATGGAAGGCAGCAACAACCTTAATCACTATCCATCGTCTAAGCAGCTCCACAATGCATTCTGTGGAACAACCCTGCCAGGAGTTTTTCCTAACCTCACCATAAAATTCCCTTTGCCCTTGAAATCAGGCACCTGAGATACTTGCCCAGCTGTCAGCCTGTAATGATTTGGCATCTCCCATCAGAACGCGCTGGCTAAGTGATCTCTACACGTTGCATGAGTCAGACATAGAGGCAGTTCCATAGCTCATGAACAAAAATGCCATGTGACCATCCATTTAAAGTCTGCACATGTTGGAAAGACTAATACACAGCGAGCAGTCTGCTATGATTTTAAACAAGGAATGGGCTGGGCATGGTGGCACCCATCTACAGTCCCAGCATTCTAGGAGGCTGAGGCAGGAGAAGTGTCATTTCACCTTCAGCCTGGATAACCTAGTGACTTAGCAAAACTCTTATCTGAGGATATAAAGATGGCCTGGTGATATAGCTCAGTGTGAAGGCCCTGGCTTCAGTAATCCCCAGCACATACATGCATACATACATACAAACTGAGATTAAGTGCACACATAAATACTAAGATAGGTGCGTGCCTGTCATCTCAGCACTCAGGAGCCTCAGTCAGGAAAATCACTACACTGTTGAGGCCAGCCTCGAATACATAGTTTGAAGGTATCTTAAACTATATAGCGAGATTCTGTCTCAAAAAACCAAAAACAGTTGGGCATGGTGGTGCATGTGTGTAATCCCAGCACTTGAGAGGCAGAGGCAGAAGGAACATTGCAAGTTCGAGGCCAGCCTGGGCTACAAAGTGAGCTCAAGGCCAGCCTGAACTGCATAGAGAGACCCTATCTCAAAAAGACAGAAATAAATAAATAAAATCTTTTTCCCTTAGCTAGATTGAGATTATTTTCAATGCAGTTTCACACATAACCTGATGGACAGCCAGTGTTACCTATAGGCATCTTCTTCCCCCACCCCCCTTCGGTACTGAGGATTAAATTTCACACTGCACTACATCCCCAGCTCTATTTATTTTGAGATAGTGCCCACCTTGATGTGTTATCTAAGTCGTTAAGTTGCCCAGGCTGAGCTCAAACTTGCAGTCCTCTTGCCTCAGCCTCCCAGAATACTGGGATTACAGGCATGCACCGCTATGCCAAGCTATGGATGTATCTTTTCCTGGCACAGTCCTTTAGGAAGGGTATGGTTTGGTTTCTCTGACCAGGCCCTAGTACACACAGCACTTTAGGGACAATGTCATTACGGGCCCAGGGAACATCCAGACATCCCAGTGGTACCAGGCCCCTCTCTCTCATTATTGTTCTGACTGCACCCAGGCTGTGGCAAGAGGTACTGAGAGAAGAGGGGTAGGAACGTTCAGAGCACCAGGATGATCAGCAGGCACAGATGCTGGGAAGGCCTGCAGTTTTAGACCTTTGAAAGTAAACTGTAAAAATAAATCTGGGTTACTTTTCTGTCTGTGGTCCCAGAGCATCCTGTGCTTGTTTGTGTCACAGCCCTTTCTATGTGTCCTCTTGGCATTATTTGGAACTTCCCTAACCCCCTATCTAGCTGAGTGCTTTAGGCAGCACCCTGCCCATCTTCAGACCTAATAGTACAGAGTTCAGGAGGATGGGTATACAAAAAGGAAAGAGGGTTTCCATTGCGCACTGTACACGACAGCACACTAACTGAACTTTTCTTTTCCAACAGACTGGAAACCAACACATCTACCAGCCTGTGGGTAAGCCAGGTCAGTGAAGAAATGAGTTGTGTGTGGAGAAGTTTGTATCATGTGGCAGGAGCAGCTGTAAGTGTGTATCATGTCACAGCTGGGCAATGCCCTGGGATTTTTGTAGTCTTCCCTCGACAAAGCACAGCAAGCGTGTTTACCATCTGTAACCTATGACTAAAGTACAGGAAAGCAGAATTTACAGACATCATTTATGAGACTTGTCCTTAGAGCAGAAGACTGGTACACTAAAGTCTGTTGAAATAATGCTGGCTGGTACATGGTGTCCAGGAGTCATTTGCCTTCTCTTCATTAACATTAATAATGTGAATCATTCTACTTTGCTAGATCCTGCAGCTCCACCAAAGAAACCACCACGCCCTGGAGCCCCCGGTCATCTAGGTAGCCTTGCCAGCCTCAGCAGCCCTGGGGACAGCTACAATGAGGGTGTCAAGGTGAGTACTTCAGCCGGTGCAGCAGACAGATGATGTCTTTGTCATAGAACGGTTGGGGATGGTACTGAGAGGACCACGGGGAACTCAGGAATCTATATAGCCCTGGTTCCAAGCTCTCTGAAAGTCAGGGAAGTGTGGCATGAATTCTCTTTCCTGGTTCTTCTCTGTGTGATACGTTGTAGGACCCACTCACATCCTGGTATTCTGGCATGTCTTCCTTCTGTGAGACAGAATGTGTCTTTGAGATAAAATGCTGTGATAATTTCTGGTCTTAAAAATTAACTGAGTCAGTACTAGGGAGGCTGAGGCAAGAGGACTGCCCAGAGTTCAAGGTCAGCCTGGGATACATAAGCAAATTCAAGGCCAGCCTGCACTACATGATGAGACCTTGCCTCAAAAACAAAACAATTAAGTCAGGATACCTGGGGATAAGACCTTCCGTGGTCTGGCCGTCTCTAAGTTTCCATCCAGGATTAGAATCGTGTTTGTGCCGGGTGTGGTGGCGCATACCTGTAATCCCAGCACTTGGGAGGCTGAGGCAAGAGGATGGTTGTGAGTTTGAGGCCAACCTGGGCTACAAAGTGAGCTGAAGGCCAGCCTGAACTGCATAGTGAGACTTTGTCTCAAAAAAACAAAAAACAACAACAAAAGATAGAATCGTGTGTAAAACTACAGATAGCGCTGACTTGAGAGAAAGGGCAGCATTTCACTCAGGCACAACCACAGGCTTCCCCTTGGGTGGCAGGTTTTCTTCCTCTCCCCTCCTGGGATGTACCACTAGGGCACCTCCTGGCTCCATGTTGTTCCCTTGTGGTCTTACAGAGTACCAGCGCAGCTTCTGGGTCAGGAAAGAGGGCCCTTCTCTTCTACCTCAGCCACTCACGGAGATGCAGTCTCTTCACTTTCCACAGGAATTTACAAACTACCTCTCAAAATATGCCCCACTTCTCAGGCTGATATGCCTTTAATATCTCTAGACTTGGGTGCTTTGTTGGTCTAATTGGCAGCAGTTTTCTTCTTTCTTAGTGTTGCATAAGAAAATGGTGCATCTCATGATGAATGGCATCTTAAACCTGATAAGTGTGGAATATGTTTATGATAACCTTTGTTTCCCTGATCACTACCACTCATTCAGTGCCTTTCCCGAGCCGAGTGTTGTGACAGACCTGCTCTGTATGTTACCTTCTCTGTATTTTATATCTTTGTATCAGCCTCACAAAATTGGTAGTGGTCACATTTTTCCACAAAACAACCAGCACTCACAGAGGTGAAGTAGCTGGAAGAGCTCTAGTAGCTGGACCTGTGGACTGCATGTATAGGTGCTTCTGCCCAAAGTGCACAGCTCTAGAGCAACCCTGAGTGAGTCGTGGTCAGAAGTGGATGTGTTGTCAGCACAGAGGACTCAGGTCATGCTAGGGAAGAGACCAGGTCCTTGCCAGGCCCTGGGCGAGTCCGAGTGCAACTGAAGGCAGGGTTGCTGTGCCCATTCAGGAGCCTGCATCAAGCAGGCACAGCCGGGCCAAGGATGCTCTTGCTGAAGGGTTGCCCAGAGCTCTTCTCACCAGTCCTACCTTCACAGTGGCACTGTTAGCAACACACTGGGTTTTCTCGAAAAGACACAGAGAAAAACACAGCCCTTCCCAATACAGCTTCTTTGAACAATGTTTTAAAAATAAAGGGGGAGGGGCTGAGTGGAATAAGAGCCTGCCTGGCAAGCACAAAGTCCTGAGCTCTATCCCCAGTACCACAATCAATCAATCAATCAATCAATCAATAAAAGAAAGAAACAAACAAAAAGAATGGGGGAGAAATTAGGTTAATAAACTGTGTGTGTCAAGAGCAAACTTTCGGAATGACTTGTGTTGTACAAAAAGCCAACATGAGAGGTAGATGGGTGAGGATACTACCCTGGAACACCAAGTGTTAATTTTTCATAGTTGGAACAATATAGTAAATAAGTACAATTGTGAAGACTCTTAATGTAGGGCATTAAGCAAGTAGAGGTCTTGTTAAAAACAATATGCTGAATTAAATATATTGAGTAAAGATTTTTAAATAACTACCATTAAGTATGTGTGTCTTCACTATTTGCTAGTTTGGTGGAGTTAATTAAATCTAGCCTAGAAGAATATTATTTTGATACAGAAATATTTGCCTTTCACTGTGTGTAACTAAAATGATTCACCCAATAAAATTTAGCCCAAAATGATGTGTCCATTTTTCCTTGGTGACTTTACACTTTCTAGTATTTTTGTGGGGATTTTATTTTGTTTTGTTTTCCTGGTGCTGGGGATTAAATCCAAGGCCTTGTGCTTACTAGGCAGGTAACCTACCACTGAACTACACCCCCAGCCCAGTTCTTAATTCTCTCAGCCTTTATGCATTAACCTAGGTGGAACTGGTTTCTTGTTACTGCCAGCCAAAGAGTCCCCAAGTTGTCAACCTCCAGAAAGTGGGAACGTAATAAAACTTTTCCCAAACCAAAGCTGACTTCTAGAATGTCATTGTGAATGGCCTCTAGAAGCATCATGACAGTGCCCTTCTGTGATAAAAGCTTGGCTCAGAATAAACTAAAGAGTAAAACCTTAAAGTGAGCTAAAATAAAGCTCCTTCCACCTCCTAGAATTACAGGTTTGTTGTATACAAGTGAAGATAAAAATACACAGTAAATGATTAAATGTTAAATATTATGGTAAAAGGCACATTCCCATTAACCCCTCAAAATATTTCCTCTTACTTCGAGCACCCTTCTTACATCATTCTTGGTATTTAGTGAAGCAGTTCGAGAGTCACTTTCGTGAGTGTCTTTATGAGGTACAATAAAAAATACAGTGAATTCTGCTGCTGTGTACCATCTGGAGGCATGGCAGTCTTGTAAAAACATGACCATGTGTCTTCATCCACCTTATTCATTAGATCTGGCACCTTACGGCTTCTGTCTCTTCTGTCTGCCATGTGTAAATACCTTGATTTGACTCAGGATGCCAGGGCCACCATGACAGCTGAACTGAAGACACTTAAGAGGGCTCTGGAGCTGCTGGGGAGAGCGGCCAGGATGACGGGAGAAGTAGGTCCAGAGCAGGGCGGGGACTCTGGGGGAGATCCATGGAAATGTGCCTTTTATTATAATTACATTTTTAATTTACACATTAATGATAGTTTTTGATCACACCTCTTATCTTGGTGGAACTCTCCCTTGACCCCTTCCTGAGGAAGCGCTCCCATCTTTCTGTATTGCTGGAATTTGAACAAGGACATTCTGCAAAGACAAACACAAGACTGCACCATGATTCTCAGTGCAGAAAAGAAAATATAGCCAGTCCTCTCTTTGGAATGATGCAGTTATAAATCCTTTGGTTTCTGTAGTGCACGGAAAAACACAGCTCACAACTTACATGCTGGGCATGGTGGCACATATCTGTGATCCCAGGCTGAGGCAGGAGGATTACAACTTTGTGGCCATGTTGGGCAATTTAGCAACTCGCTTGTCTCTAATCTCAAAATTAAAGCAAAAGATGCTGTGGAATCTGCATGCCAAAGCTATGGGGTTTTCCTTGTTTGTTTGTTTGTGGGGTTTTGCCAGGGTCGGTGAGCAGTTACAAGGACAGGAGAGGATACTTGTATTTCCTGTTCCTTTACCTGTTCAGTCACATTATCACAGCCAGGGTTGAGTTCTGGGAGAAAAAAATTTGGCTACTAAACCTGCTCAGTTTAAAGTATTAGATCGATCCCATAAGAATTGGTTCAAAGTAAGGTTTTTGATACACTTTGTCAATAAATAAATACATAAACTCCTGAGGTCTTTCAATACAGCCCCATGCCAGGAATCTTAGTGCAGTGTAATTGTAGATTTCAAAGGAGTGTTGGGCATGGGAAGAAGGTTGAACAGTTTCTCCCAAACCCCTCAGAAGTCAGATTAAACCTGTCTTCCTCCTTTCTTACAAAGAGTATTCTGTTGGTTCTGGCACGGCTCCCGATTGTCACTTCCAGGCTTTGCATGCTGTCCTGCTCCTGCATCCCCTAGGAACAAGTGTGGTGCATGGCAGGGCTTTGGGTAAACTCGCTGACCCCGAGGAGACGGCCCGCAAGCTGAGCAGAGGGTGGCCTTGCAGCCAGCGCCTTTACGTTCTGCTCATGTGTTCAGTGGGGGATTATCTGCTGCCTTATTAATATTGTTTTTCTTTTTTCCTTTTCTCTGATAAATTCCATTAACTTTTCCTCACCTTCCGCTCGACAATAGCCGTGGAGGGTAAGCACATCGTGTCTGTGTGTCTGTCCAGCTCGCTGTGTCACACCCCGCTTTCTGCATGTGACTCTGAACTGGCCAGTAGAATACCAGGCGGAAGCGCACTTGGCCACTCGTGACTGCAGGTGCAAGAGCAGCATTTATATTTGCCAGAAACTGAGACCCAAACATCTGTGCAGTGAAGGAGTTACTTTTGCCCTTTTCTATCTCATTCTCAAACTTTGGGACAACCAAGCGCAGAATTAGTCTGTTCTAGTTTCTTGGGTCAAGGTACCCAGGAGTTCACAAATGGGCAGTTATTTAGCCCAAGCTCCAGCAGCAGTTGATTGAACAGTTACGTGCCACACTTTAAAATACACAGGTGTGTGTGCGTGCGCTGAGTCATTTTTGCAACTACTATAATTCTAACCAATTTGCCAACTTCTTGGAGGTCCGTATCATTCTGCCTTCAGTGCTTAAGTAACATTTGTTGGTGTCTCTCATCTGTCCCCAAGACCTGGAGCTTCACCGGCCCTCATCACTGTTGCTCAGGAAGAGAGCTGGCGCTGTCCGACCCAGGCTCCCGCAGAAG